>NW_010729088.1:2175728-2203377 GCF_000365185.1 Nelumbo nucifera | reverse complement strand
GGAGAGGTCCTCTCTTGTCGGGCAGTGTATGATCATTATGGGTTGAGAGGTTAAGTGTAAGACCATTGAGGGTAATACCTGATGGGCTAATCTTGCATCTACCCACAGTCCCTGGGTTTTTATAAGGTGGCTTGACCCAGGGACCACTTAGTGTAAGTGTTGGGCCCATTAAGAGTCCATGTGATGGGCTTCAAGGGGTTCACTGTCTTTTTAGTGAATTCGGCCAGGCCTTGTAACAGAAGTTGGGCTGAACCCATGTGGTTGATGTGTAGATCAATATTTGGGTCTCACGCCATACAAAGAAGCCCAACTGGGCAGCAGGTTGGAAGCAGTTTGAGCACTTAGACTTATTGGGCCTAAATCCCATTTCGAACGGGCCTAGTTTGACTAGTTAAATAAGGGGGCAGATCTGGGATTAAATCAGCAGATAGGATAGGGTCTTACCCTATCCACTAAGAGAGTCTAGATCTAAATTCAGATCTAGAAACCTCCTAATGAGATTAGGAGAGAGTTGATCTAATATGCAAATAAGATAAGGGCTTATCCTTATCTCTTAAAGAGAACTCCTTATCCAAATACAGATTTGGATTAGGAAACTCCTAATGAGATTAGGATCTCTCTTTAAGCCTATAAAAGGCGGGGGCGAACCATTCAGTTCATCCTCAGCATCCCAAGCTACTCAGAGATTAGATATCAGAGCACCCAGAAAGAAGACAGCAACAGTGTGATTGCGCCATCTTCTCCCTACGTTTCTTCCAGTTGCCGCCATACTAACAGTTCGATCTCCTTCCTTTGTTGGAGCGATGAAGAGGTGTCTTGATATCAGTCTTTGGAGAAAGGTTGATCAGAAGTCATGTTCACTACCTCCATCGAATTCTTGTTGAAGAATTCGGTTCGTTGGACAGACCCTATTGATTTTGCTCCACCATTCACTGTGTCATCTTCAGTGGGAGCAGTCTTTGGAGTCTTTCTTTGGTCGTGAACACCATCGTTGGGATATATTGCATCTTCGTATCAGGTATATCCCTCTCCTACTATCTTGGTTCAGATCTGGTTCGGTTCTTGGTTCAAGATTGATCCTTGAAAATTGCAGTTTTTCTAAAACAGGGAATGTGATTCCCACATGGAAGAGAGAGAAATTTTTAAATTTTGCCCTACCTTCCTATAGGGTTCGGCCATCCATATGATGGATCTCTCATCCCTTCAGTGGTATCAGAGCCATGGTTCAAATCTTGAACCAAATTAAATCAGATATGAACCTGCGCAAATGGGCAGAAGGCATTCTACCCGATTTGCGCAGATTAGGGTTTTTCTGGGAAATCGGTTCCTAGTTAAAGGGCGAATGATCTGAAATTAATTTTTATAAATTTGGATTATATTTAGAACTGTTCTTTATTATTTTCTTGATTTTTGGGTTGTTCGTACAACTAGAGATCAAAATCTTGATTGGCATAGTGAACCTACGATTTGCAGTTTTTCTTTTTACATTCTGGTCTGTAAATAATTTTTTTTCTAAACTGAATGTATAGGATTCAATCAGATGTAATATTAATAGAAGTTAGGTTTTCTATTTATTTTATTTTCTAGGTCGAAGATGGCGGCGCAGAAGGAGATTTCATAGATATCAAGATCGCTATCTGCGATTTAAAGTTTGTGAAACTGCAAACTGGGTTCTGACATTTGTTTTGCAGGAGGGAGGTGTGCGAACAACCCTATGACTGATTCTTGCTTGTTCTTTAATCAATAAATTAATTTCAGATCATTTCTTGAATTAAATCTTTAATTAAAAATCAAACCCTAGACCCATTTGAACCAGGTTGGTCCAAACTGGTTGGACCGAACCTGTGGTTCGATGGAGGCTGATTGTCAGCCCTAATTTCCCACTTTTGGGTCAAGGGATTGATGGTTAATTAAGAGACTTAATTCGGCCCACACCTGTAAGGCTCAGTTTTAAAGTGTTAAAACTGCAAATGCCCACTAGTTGCAGGAAAGCTATATGGGTCGAACTGCTAACTGCTATTCAACCCATATACCTACATAGTATCAATTGGTAATATTATGGATTAAAATGGGCTTTAATAATGGGCTTTACAGATATTAATTGATTGGATCAATTCTATCCCTGCATGTGATGTATGGATGTGTGATGTTCTACGTTCATGGGCCATATGTACTTGGTCCATGCAGATACGATAGTGGCTCTTGCGCACACCATGGCTGAATGCACATCATTGCCATGGTGTCCCTAAAGATCATTGGATGATCTCCCTCGATGGTGGGCCCCACACCCCTGAAAAGGATACGTGCAGAACCCTAGCCGTTTAGGGCCCACCAGAAATCTTGCTTTATGAAAGTCTGTTGGAGCCACTTTGGTTTGACCTAAACTAAACTAGGGTGTAACCTTTGTTCCCTCCTAAAATATGAGTGCATGTGATAAGGAGATTCATATGATGAACTCTCTAAAGGCCTTCCATCATTAGCATGAAGATGGATCATTCAATAATGAGGAAACACACCAGAAAATGGGTTATCCATTTGCTGCTGGATCTGTTGAAGTGTTTCATAAGATGATAGGGGCGTCATAAACCGATGTGGGAGGGGCTTCACCAGAAAATGGGAACTCTCTCACGGTACCTTGGCGTTCACAAATATGATGGGTGAGCACTCACTAGACAGAAAGGTTTAACCTAAAATGGCTATGAACCTTGTCTGACAGAGGCCAAAGGGAAAGCTCTTATGATTAGTGGATATGATCCGTCACARAAAGGTGGTGGGGTTATGCAGCTGAACAGTTGGCTCCATGCACCCTATGTGGTTTCCCACATTTCCAGAGACAATTCGCAGTCTCCGTCACTGAGATGGGAGGGAAATATTAGAGATGAATAAATGGGAACAGAACATAGATTAAAAGTCATATCTATGTAGATAACATGAATCAATTTAGGTTGTGGACTGATGTTTGCTCTTTTATCAAAAAATGGCAAACGGACAATTTGCAAAGCTTCTTGACGACAACAAGCTTAAGGGCCCAAACTATGCCGACTGGTACCGTAACCTAATGCTGGTCTTGACCTCTGAAAAACTGGACAAGGTGGCCAAGAATCCTACCCTGGAACGTCTGGGAAATAGGGATTCTGAGGCACGGAGAAGGGACTATCAGGAATGGGAGGAGAAAAATTGTCTCGCCCGGTGTTACATCATTGCCTCACTGGACAATCCGATATAGAGGCAATTTGATCAGATTGAACTTGCCAATGACATATTGGATAGTCTAAAGACAATGTATGAAGAGCAAAACCGTTCTACTTGACAGAAGGTCTTGAAGCAGTTCATGACCGCACAGATGTCCAAGGGGCAATAAGTTCATGACCATTGTCTTCAGATGATGGGTTACATCAATGAGCTTGAGGCTCTTGGATCCGGGCTGGATCATATGACCCAGATAGACGCCATTCTCAACTCTTTGCCTCCGTCCTTCAATCCGTTCATCATGAATTATAAAATGAACAAGTTGAATGTCAGTGTTCAGGAACTCAACAATATGTTGTAGAGGACCAAAAAATTGATAAAGAAGGATGAGCCCCTAGCCATGCTTGTTGAAGCTGGCAAGAAGGGCAAGAAGAGGAGGGCAAAGAGAAAGCCCCAGAAGAAGGCCACCAAACCCAAGAAACAGAGGAAAGACAAGGCATCGGATGCCTGTCATTTTTGCCATCAGGCGGCCACTTGAAAAGGAACTGTCCTCAATACCTAGAATCCAAGAAAGGTAATTTCGAATTCTGTGTCATAGAAACCAATTTGTTGGTAGCTTCTGCGTCCTAGTGTATTGACTCCGGGACTTCAACTCATGCGTGTAACTCACTGCAGGGGTTCAAAGTAAGCAGAAGGCTGAGTGAAGGAGAAGTAATGCTTTACTTGGGGACTTCTGCAAGTGTTGTAGCTACGGCCATAGGAACCGTAGAATTAATTTTTAGAGAATGATCCATTGTACTTAAAGATTGTCTTTTTGTACAGAATTTAAGAAGAAATTTGATTTCTGTCTCAAAACTGTATGCGTATATTCTCTTTTTTAGTAATACGATTACTATCAAAAGAAACAACAAATTCATCGCATACGGGGAACTGGAGAACGGTCTCTATTTTCTACATCCTTCTCTAGAAACTAACATAGCCGAAACTACATCGGCTGATATCCCCAAGAAAAGAATATGTGATACAGTTAATCCCACGTGTCTGTGGCATTACCAACTTGGCCATATCAGTATTGATCGTATCACAAGGTTGGTAAAGGATGGTCCTTTGGATTTTCTAACTGTAGAAGATCTTCTCACTTGTGAGCCTTGCCTTCAGGGTAAGATGACGAAACAACCATTTAACGGTAAGCCTGAAAGATGTACAGGCATGCTTGACCTTATACATAGTGATATATGTGGTCCCCTGAGTGTTAGGACTCATAACCAGCACGTGTATTTCATTACATTTACCGATAATTATTCTTGGTATGGTTACATGTACCTAATGAGACACAAATCCAAATTCTTTGAAAAGTTCAAAAAGTTCAGACAAGAGGTCGAGAAACAGTTAGGGAGAGAAATTAAGACCCTTCGATCGGATCAAGGTGGCGAGTATCTCTCTGACGAATTCAGGGACTACTTGAAGGTCAACGGGATAGTATCACACTTGGCTCCTCCTGCTACACCACAGCTTAACAGTGTTTCAGAGAGGAGGAATAGGATCTTATTGGATATGGTCCGGTCACTTCTCGTACACTCAGAGTTACCCACATCCTTTTGGGGTTACGCGAATCAGGTTCCAACCAAATTGGTTCCGAACACTTCATATGAACTTTGGACCGGAAAGAAACCAAGTGTCAGACACTTGAAGATTTGGGGTTGTCTTACGCACGTTAAAAGAACGAGTATGGACAAATTGGAATCCAAGACCGGCCGTTGCCTATTTGTAGGCTACCCCAAGGGCTCTGTGGGTTACCTATTCTATGACCCAAGTGAGCAGAAGGTGTTCTACAGTCAAAAATGCATAGTTCTTGGAAAATGATTATATCCTGAACAACCATCGTCAGGAAATAGTTCTTGATGAAGAGAGCTCAGGAGTAATGGGAGGTGTCCCACAGGTTCCAGGTATTGACCAACCTAGAAGATCTACCCGGGTATCCAGGCCACCAGTCCGTTTTGGCTATGACCAGGATAGTTACCTGGTGGAAGCTATGACTAGTGAGGAGGATCCCATGACTTATGCGGAAGCTATGTTGGACATAGATTCTCTGAAGTGGGTAGATGCCATGAGAGCTGAGATGGACTCAAAAGAGACCAATGGAGTCTGGACTCTAGTAGATCTGCCCCCCGGTTTAAAAATAATTGGTTGCAAATGGATCTATAAGAGGAAAAAGGGCCCCGATGGTAAGGTTGAGACCTACAAAGCTCGTTTGGTGGCAAAAGGGTATACTCAGAAAGAGGGCATCGATTATGAGGAAACCTTTTCGCCCATGGCCATGCTTAAATCCATTCGAATCCTGCTAGCTGTAGCAGCATAACATGACTACGAGATTTGGCAAATGGATGTCAAAACTGCATTCCTGAATGGAGATCTTACTAAAGATATCTATATGCAGCAACCGCAAGGTTTCATAGCTGCAGGTCAGGAGCACATGGTATATAAATTAAATAGATCCATATATGGACTTAAGCAAGTTAGTAGGAGTTGGAACATCCGGTTTGACTCTACTGTCAAAAAGTTTGACTTTGAGCAGAATCCGGATGAGCCCTGTGTTTACAGGAAGTCTAGTGGGGATAATTTTACGTTCTTGGTTTTGTATGTAGACGACATTCTACTCATTAGGAATGATGTACGAATGTTAACTACGGTGAAAGTATGGCTTTCATAGCAATTCTTCATGAAAGATCTTGGAGAAGTTTCCTATATACTAGGTCTTCGACTCTATAGAGATAGATCAAAGTGGATAATAGAATTATCTCAATCTGCTTACATTGACAAAATTATCAAGAGATACAGCATGGAGAACTCCAAGAAAGGAAATGTTCCTTTCAGGCACGGAGTCACTCTCTCAAAGGGGATGTCTCCCAAGACTCCCGAAGAGATTAAGGGCATGAAGGATGTTCCCTATTCCTCAGCCGTAGGGAGCATCATGTATGCCAAGCTGTGCACTCGTCCTGACATTGCTCAGGTAGTGAGTGTGGTAAGTAGATTCCAAGCCAACCCAGGGTAGGAGCATTGGACTGCTGTGGAAAACATACTTAAGTACCTCCGAAGGACAAAAGAGTTTTGTCTGGTATTTGATGGTAGCTCACTACAGATCCATAGGGGTATACTGATACCAATTTCCAGTCGGATCCAGATGATAGAAAGTCTACATATGGGTATGTTTTCACGATAGGATCGTGTGTTGTTTGCTGGAAAAACAGCAAATAGGGGTCCACAGCAAACTCCACAACCGAAGCCGAATACATAGCCGCAAGTGAAGCTGCCAAGGAAGCCGTGTGGATGAAAAAGTTTATTCACGACTTGGGAGTAGTTCCATCCAGCACATCACCCATCCCGTTGTTGTGTGACAACAATGAAGCCATCGCTCAGGCTAAGGAGCCACGAGCCCATTCGAAGTCCAAGCACATCGAGAGGAAGTACCACGTACTGCAGGAGATTGTTAGTAGAGGGGACGTCTTGATTTAGAAAGTAGCGTCAGCGGAGAATGTAGCAGACCAATTGACTAAGCCACTCACACATAAAGTGTTTGAGAAACACGTGGAAAGTCTGGGACTCCGGCTTATACCAGATTGGACCTAAGTGCAGGTGGGAGCTGTTAGACAGTGTACGCCCTTAGCTCTAATCAGATTGATGTACATTATGACATTTATTGTAAATGAATAAAGTACATTTATTCATCTATGTGGTTTCCCACATTTCCAGAGACAATTCGTAGTCTCCGTCTCTGAGATGAGAGAGAAATCTCAGAGATGAATAAATGGGAATGGAACATATATTAAAAGCCATATCTATGTAGATAGCATGAATCAAATTAGGTTGTGGACTGATGTTTGTTCTTTTATCAGAAAATGGCAAACGGACAATTTGCAAAGTTTCTTGACGACAACAAGCTTAAGGGCCTAAACTATGCCGACTAGTATCGTAACCTAATGCTGGTCTTGACCTCTGAAAAACTAGACAAGGTGGCCAAGAGTCCTACCCCGGAACGTCCGGGAGATAGGGCTTCTGAGGCACGGAAAAGGGACTATCAGGAATGGGAGGAGAAAAACTCCCTTGCCTAGTGTTACATCATTGCCTCACTGGACAATCCGATACAGAGGCAGTTTGATTCGATCGAACTTGCCAAGGACATATTGGAAAGTCTAAAGACAATGTACGAAGAGCAGAATCGTTATACTCGATAGAAGGTCTTGAAGCAGTTCATGACCGCACAGATGTCCAAGGGGGAGCAAGTTCATGACCATTGTCTTTGGATGATGGGTTACATCAATGAGCTTGAGGCTCTTGGATCTGGGCTGGATCATACGACCTAGATAGACGCCATTCTCAACTCTTTGCCTCCGTCCTTCACAACTCCATTGGGGATTAGTTCTTATCCTGTAGATCTTGGTGGTTAACCTCACCCTGACAACCCTAGAAGCGTCATACGACCAGGACAGGGATCCTTGGCTATAAAAAGTTACCTCCCGCTCAAGGTAAGGGATTGAACTTTCGACTTCATACCATTACTCTACTTGGGCCAGCACTACTCTCTAACTGCTCGGCCCAACCACCTATTGCTTTCTACTAGCTTGAGCGTCGGAGTATCTACCCGGGGATAACTCCTCGGGCCTCTAACTTGTTTCTTGATTTTAGATCTCATTATGTAACTTCGTCCTTCCACCTCGGCTCCGCCCAGTTGGCAAGGAATATCTAACAGTGACCTTGGTTCTTGCACTACCTAGGATCGAGCAACATCAGATTGGCGTCGTCTGTGGGAACCGCACAAAAAGCCTTCCCAAAACACTTTCTTTATCGCGCAATCAAAAACCGATCAAGATGTCAAGATGCGCTTCTGAATGTTCAACAGGTTGATCCCCATCTCGGGGATCCCATTCTCATCGTAGTCCTCCACGCTACGAAACCCAACAACCCTAGAAAACAATCCACAGTTGACCCTATCTAGTTCCAAGCGAAGCAAGAAAAGGTCAACAAGATCTTGGCTATGATGCAGTCGTTGGGATCCATGGTGCCACCCACTCAAATCATCCCCCCTCTTGCCCCGATGTGTACGAGGGCTGATCCTCGCCCTGAGGACCCCAAAATGTGCCGATTGGACAAAGACAGGGCATGACCTAAGCAAGAAAAACCAGATGTCTCAAGAAGATCAAGCTCGTTTGCCCAGTCCCGTGAATGTGACAACCGCAGTAGGACCCACCAGTCTGCCTGGATTCCAACCAAATAAAGGCTTGACAAACGAGCGCTGCCCCATCCGGTTTCCATTGTCGAGTCCAGTTCAATCAAGGACTACTCAGCATTGCCCAAGAAGGAAAGAGCCCCACCTGTCGCAGTTCTGGACAAAAGTGATGCAGAGATCCGAGAACTCTGACAACGCCTAATTGAGTTGGAGCGCAGCCAAGCCCAAAGAAGTGCGGCCCCTCCAGCGATCCAGCCTATAGGGCTGAACAACTAGCTAGCCAACGAGCCACCCTTTATATAGGACATTGTGGACAAGCTCCCCCAGCAGGATGGCGAGCACCGCAATTTGAAAGGTATGATGGAAATACGAACCCTGGTGACCATAACGCAGCCTTTAAAGCTCAAATGATGCTACACGGCTCATCCGAAGGCTTGATATGTAAAGCTCTTGTGGCGACCCTCAAAGAGGTAGCCCTAACTTAGTCTTCCTCTCTCCCCCCGCACTTCATCTCCTCTTGGGAGAAGCCGGAGAGCCAGTTTTTGGCATAGTTCACAACAAGCCAAAAGCACTGGAATACTTTGACAAGCTTCATGCAAGTGCAGTAGAGGAAAGGGGAATCCCTCATAGACTACCTGGCGAGATTCAACACTGAGGCAGTACAAGTCCGGCACTTGAACCAGTCGATGGCCATCATAGCCATACAGCATGGTCTCCGCCCTTCCCCATTCAACTTCTCCATCTCGAAGAATCCTCCTCCGACCATAGCCGCGTTGATGAGGCATGCCCAAAAGTATATCAACGCGAAAGAAGCACAAGCACTACAAAGGGACGAGGAAGAGGAATGACCCGTGAGGAAAAGACGAGATCCCGAGGAGTGGGAGATAGAGAGGGCAGATCGAGAAAGCAAGCGACAGGACAACTAACCAGAGCGGAGGCCGAGAACACCGCCTCCGACCTTCAGGAACTTCACACCGTTGACTGCACCACGGTCTGAAATCCTGATGCAGATCCATGACAGCAAGTACGTCCAATGGCCCAAGAAGATGAAGACCCAAAACAACAAGAGGAACCGTGACAAGTACTGCGAGTTCCACTGAGACCATGACCACGACACTGATAAATGTCACGACTTTAAGCACCATCTCAAGAACCTGATCAGGCGCGGCTACCTTGCGGGCTTCATCAACATAAAAGATGACAACCCCCTAAGGTGGAGTCGTTATAACTCTGTATTTTGATGCCTTAAGGGCATCATTTTAGGGGTATTTTAGACCTTAGACTGACTAATCTATACCCTTTTCTGGTTAAATTCAATGTTGTGACCTTTGAGGGTCCCTGTGCAAATTATGGGTGAAAACTGGAAAATTTACAATGTTTTCTACAGATTTTGGGAAGCTGGTGAGAATTCCAACTGAGAGAGGGGGTGTTTCTGTGAAAAATTGAGCACAGGAGGGCGCCACCTATCTGCTAAACCGAGAAAGGTGCCCCTCCTACTATATTAGCATACTCCCCCCTCCTTAGCAAACCCTAGGGCGCCTCCCCGCTCATTCTTTTCACCTCTAACGAACCCTAGCCACCCCTAACTGCTAAATCTTCACCTTCCACTCCTCCCTAACATCTAATCTCAACCATCCAAGCCTAGCAACCTCTCATACCCTTAGATCTTCACCTTGCAATCTCCACCCTCCATTCTAGGGTGCCATCTCTTTAGCATTCTAACCCTAAGGCGCCACCTAACTCCTAATCTCCACCATTCAAACCTATGAGCTTAAATCCCACCCCTTCATACTTATAGGCGCCCTCTCCTTTTCACTCAAGCCGTAGGATCCCTCTAGTTTAATCTTAACCCTCCATTCGTAAACCCTAGGGGTGCCCATTTTCTGCATAAACCCATTAGCCACCCCTCTCTTTCTCTCTAATCCCAGTTTTGTCCACCCTTCTCTATAAAAAGGTCCCCAAGGGCCCTAGAGAAGGGGTTGGTCAAGTCACCCAGTTCACAAGGCTAAGGTTTCTTGAGGAGTTCAAGGGTTATAGAAGGGAAGGACGCCTAGATCTTGTCAGGAGGGGTTCCTGCAAGCAGTCTAGCCAATCTGTAACTACCGCCACTAGATTTGATCAGCTATCCCTTTTGTTTTCTTTATTTTCTTTTATGTTATTTTTATTCTAGCAATCTTTTAGATTTAACTTCTATTTGTTTATGTGTTTTACAGATCTGAATTCGTTCGGTTCAAGGCTAAGGTGTCTCGAGGGGTTTGAGGGCTGAACGAAGGGAGAAAGTGTGCATTTCGTCTTCCTAGACAGCTACCGCCACTGGATCCGAATTTTGGATCATTTTTATTTATTTATTTTTGTTGATTTCAGTGTTCTTTAATTTCTAAATTTTAATTATTGCCTTGTTCAATTCAGAACAATTAATTTCAGCATTAATAAATTTTATGTTCTTATTTTCTGTAAATCCCATATCTATTTTCCTTTTATTTTTCTGAAACGAAAATAATAATTTTTATTCTTGCTTCCCTGTGTGTTTGACCCCTTCCTCACCACGTACTTTGTTGTTTAAGGTTACATGAGGATTGGAAAAATTTACAAATCTCTAAACTGGTGCCACAGGTGTTTGACGACGCATTTCGGGCGCACCAAGCCTTACCCCAGGCCCCCACGCCGAGCTCCCCCAGCTGGAGTCATTGTAGTGATCTCAAGAGGAATGGCTTCTAGAGGGGAGAGCAGCTCAGGCTGAAAGAGATATGCACGGCTACTGGAGATTGATAACAAGGAACATAAGAAAAGACGAGGATTCAATCACATTCACCGAAGATAACCTCAGGGGGATCCAAACCCTACATGACAATGCCTTGGTGACCACGGCTGAGATAGTGAACTACGAAGTGCAGCACATCCTAGTAGACACAGGGAGTTCAGCTGACATCTTATTTGAAGAGGCTTTTGATCAGCTCGACATTGATAGAGATCATCCCATGTCGGTCAACACTCTCATGATGGGCTTCTTCGGGGAGTCACTCATGCCAACCAGAAGGATCACGCTGCCCCTGTTAATCGGAGATGGTGAGATCACTTCTACAGCCATGGTAGACTTTACCGTCGTCTGATGCCTTTCTTCTTATAACGCCATCCTCGGCCGACCGACCTTGAATGATCTACAAACCTCTATGTCTACCTTCCACCTGGCTATGAAATTCCCGACCCCATATGGAGTGGGAGTGGCCCGTGGAGACCAGAGGGTGGCACAACAGTGTTACCTAACATACTGCTGAAGAAAGCAACAAGTCGTAGAGACGTTGACAACAGAAAGCATAGATCTGTGGGATGAGCTGAGGACACAACGCGGCTAACCTATCAAAGACCTCATCCAAGTGCTGCTCTCTGAGGAAGACCTCGAGAAGACAATCCAAGTCAGATCTCTCTTGGGCAATCATCTTATTCAAGGATCATCTTGGCCGCAACGTTGAGGCATACATTGATGACATGCTTGTAAAAGGAAAGAAGGTCAAGCACCACCTAGCTGACCTCAGGGAAGTCTTCGCACCCTTAGGAGGTACAAGATGAAGATGAACCTGACCAAATGTGCTTTCGAGGTCGGCTCCGACAAATTCCTAGGGTTCATGGTCACTCAGTGAGAAATCGAGGCTAATCCAGAAAAGATCCAGGCCATCCTTGACATGTAGTCGCCCCGAACCCACAAAAAAGTGCAGCGCATCACCGGACGAGTAGCCGCCCCTTAGTAGATTCATGTCCAAGTCCGTGGATCGGTGGCTGTCCTTCTTCAAGGCCTTAAAAAAGGTAAAAGACTTCCAGTAGACCGAGGAATGCGAACGGTCCTTCCAGGAGCTTAAGAGGTACCTAACCTCGCCACCTCTCCTTACCAAACTCAGCCCTGGGGACGAGTTGTTGCTCTACCTCTTGGTCAGGGATGAGGTGGTTAGCTTGGTACTGGTCAAAGAACAAGACCGAGTACAAAGGTCAATCTACTACACTATCAAAGTCCTCAACGATGCGAAGACTCGGTACACAAACCTAGAGAAGGTGGCTTTGGCCCTAGTCATCGTGGCAAGAAAACTCATGCCATACATCCAAGCCCACAGCGTCTGCGTGTTTACCGACCAACCTCTCAAGCAAGTGCTGTAGAGGTTGGAAGCATCTGGCCGCCTGATCAAGTGGAGTGTGGAACTAAGTGAGTTTGACATCGAGTACGCCCCTCGGCCCGTCATCAAGGCCCAAGACTTGGCCAACTTTTTGGCAGAGTGCACCTTTAGAGCTCAAGACTCGGCCCTAGCACCATAGATATGGACTCTCCATGTGGACGGTTCACCCAACAAGCAAGGTAGTGGGACCAGCCTCATCCTCTTCGGCCCAAAAGATACGATGCTAGAGTATGCTCTAATGTTTGAGTTCAAAGCCTCCAACAACAAAGCTGAATTTAAGGCTTTGATTACCGAACTTCGACTTGCCCTAGACCTCGGTGCTTAGCACGTCGAAGCCTTCAATGATTCCCAGTTAGTGGTCAGCTAGATCCACAGCCAGTTCAAGACGCGAACTCCAACCATGGCAAACTACTTACAAAAGGTGCAGGAGCTAGTTCAATGGCTCGATCATTTCATTATTCAACATATTCCTCGAGCTAAAAACATCTGAGCTGATGCACTCTCAAAGTTGCCTAGTTCACCGTGGACCGACCTCAACGCAACAGTCCAGATTGACATTCTAGCCCAACCTAGCATTGCTCCTATGGCACTCCTTGTCCTTTGAGTTCAGCAAGGCCCATCCTAGATGGACCCGATAGTGCAGTACCTATAGGACGAGCAGAAGCCAAGAAACTTAAGCATATGTTAGCCCAGTATTGCCTCATCCAGGGAAAACTCTACCGCTGGTCACACAATCTCCCCTACCTAAAGTGTCTCCCCCTTCCAAGGTCGACTACGTCCTTAGGGAGATACATGAAGGAATCTACGGGATCACCCCGATGCCCGAACCCTAGCTCACAAGGCGCTCCGACAAGGTTATTACTAGCCGACCATGAAGCAGGATGCAGCCCAACTTGTTAGAAGTGCGATCGATGTCAGAGGCACTCCAATCTCCATCACCAGCCAGTAGTTCCCCTGAATTTGATCACCAACATGTGGCCCTTCACGCAGTGGGGAATGGACATCCTCAGACCTTTCTCTACCGCGATCGGGCAAAAAAAGTTCCTCCTAGTCGTCGTGGACTACTCAACCAAGTGGGTGGAAGTTGAGGCCCTAGCATGCATTATCGCACACAATACCTGGAACTTCTTTTGGCAAAGTGTTGTCTGTCGCTTCAATATTCCCCAGGTTCTCATCACCGACAACAACACACAGTTCACTGATAAAAAATTTGAAGCGCTCTGCACTAACTTGAAGATCGACTGCTGGGCTACAGCTGTACACCGACCTCAGAGTAATGGATAAACTGAAGTAACCAACTAAACCCTATTGCACGGCTTGAAAATTAGACTTGATCAAGCCAAGGGATGGTAGGTTGAGGAATTGTCTAGCATTCTCTAGGCATACAGGACTACACCGCGGGTGGCTATCGGAGAGACACCCTTCAGCCTAACCTATGAGGCTGAAGCCATGATACCTGTGGAAATAGGCTCATCGACTCTCTAGGCCGAGTTTTACGATGAGCAGAACAATGAAGACCTCCGCGCGGAGCTTGACTTGGTGGAAGAAGCACGTGATCGAGCACACCTCAAGATGGCCGTGTAGCAGCAAAGAATGGCAAAGTACTATGACTCCAAAGTCTGAAGAAGAGAGTTCAAAACCAGCGATCTCGTCCTTCGGAAGGTCATAGTGCCTGCGCCAGGACAAGGAAAGCTCAGACCAAACTAGGAAGGACCCTACAGAGTTACCAAAGTGATTGGACCTAGCACTTATAGGCTAGAAGACCTCAATGACAGGCCCATACAGAGGAGATGGAATACCAGGAACCTCTGGATGTACTACCAATAATTCTCCATCAATAAAGAGTTCATTTGTCCTACAAAGTGGTTGTTCAATGCACATCGCACACACACTGCACGGCACACACCACACACACCATACGCAAACTGTGCAGCACACATTGCACAGCATACCGCGCAATGTATGACATTTAGTTGAACTCTCAATGGCTAGAACTCCCGCTCATTGACTCGATTGACCTATAACGGCCAGAGCCCGCAACGCATAGCCACTGGCTAGCCCGACAACGCATAGCCAACCATCCCAATCGACTTAGCTGATCGACGACCAGAACCCAAAGCAAAGAAGAACACTTCCACCTCCTAAGGCCAGAGGGTGGTCACTAAACTCCGCACACCCCATTGACGAAGTGTCAAATTTGAGCTAGCTGAGGAACGACTAGCCCACGAAGAGCCAAAAGCTCCCGAGACCTATAACTTCGCATCCCGAAAAGATGCGAGCTCAGAGAACACTTTGGCCAAGTAAGCCGAAGACCAAAGATCTCGGCCACTCCTAACCTCAGCCATGGTAAGATCGAGGCCTGCAACTTAAAAAAAAAAAAAGAAGAGAAAAAGGGCAGCACACAAGCTCAGAAACAAAAAGCATACTTTTCCATTGATTCAAAAAAAAGTTTGTACAAGGTTCTCAGCTCGACATACTGAGCCGTTTACATCATAAAAAAAGACAACTTCAATATAGCAGGACAAGATTAGGTCAACAACAATAGCGACTTAGCCCACAACGGGGTGCTCCTCGGTCTCCCCAACCTCCTCGGGCACTTCGATGGTCGTGGCATCGCCCTTGGTAGGTGTCTCAGGATCATGCGGACTCAAACCCTACATGACCTCAACCGCACCAAGAAGTCGACGCAAGACCCTATCTCAACAAAGATAGAACCTAGTCTCCCAAGAGGCCAAAGCAAAATCATCCATCTTGTGCTGATACTCATGGGAGGCCTTGAACCGAGCAACTGCCTCCTCCTCGACCTGGGACACCCGCTCATTGGCCTCTTTCCTCAACGCTTCCCGCTTGGCCTTCAGACTGGTGACGCAATCCTTCAACTTGTGGACCGTATCAGACTGCTCCTCAATATCGTGCCTCAGCTCGGCCACCTCGGCCTCCAACGCAGCCAGCTGGTCATTCGCGGCTTCGAGCTCGGTCACCCGATCCTTTGACCGTTCCACTTTGACTTGCCTGGCCTCATAGAGATGCCTCACCAACTGAAGGCGATCAACAACAACAATCACCATACAAGCATTCTACAGGAGAAAACAAGTATCAGTAAGAGTAATCGACACAAGCAAGAAGACTCACCCCGTAGCTGCTTGAAACACGAGCGTGCTCTCCAGGGCACCGCTTGTGGTATCGAGCAGTTCACACCACATGGCCGTCGTCAATAGACCATGAAGGAGCTGCTCAGGCACACTCTTCCTCCTCAGACCATCCCTAACTCGGACGTTCCACCGCGGCATATAGATCACGAAGTCATCGCACTCCGGCACATTATCTCGTGGAGGGGGAGAGCGAAGGGCAGTAGTACCCTCCTCGGGATCGACCACCATGACCTCTTCGACGGGTGACCTCGCCCTCTTCTGTGGTCGAGGAGTGCACTCTGCGAACATTGACTACACCCCCGTAGAATGGGGCTGGTTCCCTTGAGCCCCTCGAGACCGCTCTCTGTTAGCCACGACCCTCATGCGATGGTTGATCTCCTCGTGACTTGCCATTTCGACACCTATGCAAGCCAAAGGATGAATTAGTACAAGTCATACAACTCGGAAAGGAAGACAGTGGAAAATAGGCATGGCAAACAGACCGACCTCCCCGCTCATCAACTCGGCCCTAATCAATTTTGAGAAGGATGTCTAAGGCATCACATCGACCTCCTCAATCATCCCTATGGCCACCTTTTCTTCCTTGGTGAGCTAGTCCAGCTCAAGATGCTTCACCTTGGTCATTGACTCCTGGAGCTCGGCCAGCAGAGGTGAGCCTCAAGGATAACGCATGAAGAAGAATCTCTCCTTCTAGTGCTTCATTGAAGACAGGGTCCCAACCAACACCTTGATGCATTGCCTGGCTTAGTAGTAATACCGCTGTTGGTGATGCTTCAGTTGAAGGAAATAGGTGATCATCCTCAGGGTGAGCTCGACATTGTGGCTGAAACAGTATGACATGAGACTGATAAAAAATCTAAACGAGTTAGGCATCAGCTGCACAGGTAGTACCCGGTACCACCTAAACACCTCGACAAGCCCTTCGTGTAGCGGAAACCTTAGCCCGGTCATCAGGCTGTGCTCATACACATAGAGCTCCCCCGACCAAGCATCTGTGGACCCCCTCCCAGGCATGGGACATCTAGTTTCAAACTCACTGGGAATGCAGTACAAATCCTAGATCTGGGCCACGTCTTTGGATGTCAAACAGCACGACGTGGTCACGAACTGATGACCCACAAGTAGAGGAAGATTGACCACCCTAGTCGATGGCCCTGCCTCTACCTCCTCGGCTTCGACAAAACGCTCAAAGTGGAACCCCCAATGTCCTCGGCGTCGGCCTCTGGCCACCAGCCTTAGGAACATCGAGCGTGGCAGCCTCGGTGAAAGACCTCGGCTCGGACTCAAAACTGGAAAGTGAACCGGAAGTAGAGGAAGCCAAAGAAGACGAAGAAGAATGGGAAAACTCAATGGACAAGGAAGACATCTTACCGAACTCTGAGAATTAAGACTGTGGAACCGAAGAAATCACTAAACAGTTAATGATTACTCCGCATTGAGCTCTCCAAGCCCCTTCCTTCGCAAATGACAAAGGAGAAATGTTCTTCTCATCTATTTATAGGACCCCCAATAGTCCAAATCAAAGCAAGATTGATGGCGAAGAACAAGCGTTGCTCTAACAAGCCCAGGATGGCCAACCGACGCCTTCACCCTTCGCACGTGCAGGACCTCGAGAAGCAAAGTGACGCTTCTGACAACACGTTTCGGAGACGGTGCAATCATCGATCTAGCCAGTTTAGCCCAGAAAGCCCATCCAACCCAAGCCATGCGACCCCAACAACGCGGTCAACCAAAATCAACTTCAAGTTCCTTAGCTGTGGACCGAAGTACTCTTCCGTGCTACACCTTAAACGAGCACTTCACTCCTCGATTTCAGAACCGTGGGAGTGGTGTTTGGGTTATGGTTGAGTTGGCTCTGAATGCCACATGGCTGCCTTATCTCTTCGGCCACATCAGCACCGCGTCACCTCCATGGCCCAACTTATCTCCTTGGCCATGGCCACGTTAGCACCACGTCACTTCCATGGTCCTACCTTATCCTTTCAGCCACGTCGACCCCATGTCATGTGGGTAAGCGCAACAAAGACACGAGAGTGGACGGGGACAACTCCGCTGGGGATTAGTTCTTATCTCGAAGACCTTGACGGTTAACCTCACCCCGAAAATCCTGGAAGCCTCATTCGACCAGGACGCAGATCCTTGGCTATAAAAAGGTACCTCCCGCTCAAGGTAAGGGATCAAACTTTCAACTCCATATTGTTACTCTTCTCGGGCCAGCACTGCTCTCTAACTACTCGGCCTGATCACCTACTTCTTTCTACTGACTTGAGCATTGGAGTATCTACTAGGGGATAACTCCTCGGGCCTCTGACTTGCTTTTTGATTTCAAATCTCATTGCACGGCTTCGTCCTTCCACCTCGGCTCTGCCCAATTGGCAAGGATTATTTGATTGTGACATCGGTTCTTGCACTACCTAGGATCGAGCAACATCAAGAACAGAGCTCTAAAGCTTGCTTTCCAAGAGTTTGTTAATAATTGCCATCTCATAGAAATTAATATTTTGGGGGGTCTCGTACTTGGACAAATGGTCAAAGAGGATGTCATAAGATTGAAAAGAAATTGGATAGAATTTGTGTGCCTCTTAATTGCTTCTAGTTGTTTAGGAATATCTAGGAGTATGTTTGTCCAAGATGGGGTTACGATCACAAACCAATAATCCTCCCAAACCTCTTCGTTTTTTATTTTTTCTTAAGGCCTGGTTGCAAGAAGAAGAATGTTGGGATATGATTCGAAACAATTGAAAGTTGGAAATTAGGGTTTTACTAGTTCCAGGATAGTATCAAAACTAGAATTAGTGAAAAACTGTCTCAAAGTGTGGAATAAGCAAATCTTTGGGATGTTAATGAAAAAGTGAACAGCATTAATGAAGAGATTGTTATGGTAGAGGAAGTTGAAAGCATAGCTGAAAATGGAAGGAAATTAGATGAACTTGTGAGACTTGGAAGGAAATTATTAGGCCAAGAGGAATCTTTTTGGAGACAGAAACCTAGGCAATTATGGTTAGAAAGAGGTGATCAAAATATGAGTTATTTCCATAGAGCCACCTTGTTTTGACGCCAGAGAAATTGCATTGCCTGGATAAAAGATGAGGAGAATAACTGGTTAAATGATCATATTGATATCTCCCAACTCTTAGTTAATCATTTCAAGAACCTCTTTGAGTCACAAAGAGGGGTGAAACTGAGTTCCCAGATATTTTTGACAGTCATTTCTGATGAAGATAATGTCTTTCTTTTGCAACCTCCAACTTTGGAGGAGGTTCAAGGAGTTGTTATGTCTATGGGGGGCTTAAAGCTCCGAGCCTTGATGGGATCCCTGCAATTATTTACCAGAGATTTGGGGAGGAAATGGGACATGATCTGTTTGAATTTGTGTCTGAACTTTTTGTGAATAAAAAGTTTGTAAGCAGGATCAACCATACTTTCATTTCTTTAATCCCAAAATGTGTTGATCCCCATAGGTAGGTTTAAGGATTTCAGGCCTATTAGTTTATGTAACGTTCTGTACAAAATTATTTCTAAGCTTTTAGCTAATTGGCTACAACATATGCTATATCCCCTTTTCAAAGTGTTTTTGTCCCAAGCGGTCTAATTCATGATAACATTGTTATCAGGGGGAGGCCACACGATTGCAAAGTTAAACATATCCAAGGCCTATGACACTCTAGAGTGGGATTATTTATTTTGGGTTTTTGTTAAGACCATTTTGAAGTTACTAGAGCCTTAGGCAAGGTGATCCTTTGTCACCCTATTTATTTGTTTTAGTTATGGAAGGGGGCCCTTGGGGCTCATTCTAAAAGCTAATGGGAAGGGAAAATTGGAAGGTATTAAAATTCATAGGGAGGGTCCAACTATCTCTCATCTTATGTTTGCAGATGATGTTTTATTTTTACGAAATGCTAGCTAATCGAGAAGTTGCAACTGATATTTTAAAAATCCTAAGTAATTTTAAAAATATATCTGGACTACAAATGAATTTCCAGAAATCATGGCCGTGGTTCAGTAAAATACTCCTCCAAAAGGCCAAAAAAGATGATCGAAAGACAAATTAAAATGTCTACTCTGCCTAAGGATAGCAAGAGTGCCCCTCTTATGGAGGAAGAGAAAGCAGGAATCACTGGAATATGTTGTGGAGAAAATGCAAGCCAGATTAGCGTAGTGGAAGGCTTCATGTCTTTCTTTCGCTACAAAGAGAAAACAACTCAATTACATTCTAGGATTGCAAAGGAAATTGAGAAGATACAAAGAAATTTTTGGTGGAACGAAAACAACTCATAAAGGTACCAAATGGGCTAGCTGGTCAAAACTTGCTGCTTCTAAGATAGAGGGTGGATTAGGGTTTTTACAAGTGACTCTGTTGAATAAAGCTTTTCTTTGTAAATTAGCCTGGAGATTTTTTAGGGAATCGAATGCTTTATAGGTCAAGCTCCTAATGTGCAGATATTGAAAAAAAAAAAAAAAAAGAGCTAATCCCTTGCAGATTTCCAAAAGAAGCTCCTTAAATCTGGAAAAAAATTTGTAAAGCAATTTGGTCTTTGTTGCTTAAACTGGGGTTCAAATAGGAAGAAATACTGAAATTAACATTTGGAACTGCCCTTGGATTTATGATGGACATAGATTTAAAGCTCCGGTTGGTCCTCTAGTTAGAGGGGATCAAGCTTTAAACGTGAAAGATTTGATTATGGAGAATGGGGATTGGAATGTGTCAAAGCTACACCAGCTACTTTATTTTGATGACGTTCAATTCATTTTAGGAACTCACATCTTTAGAACTTTGGATAGGGAAAATTTTCTTTGGTTAGGTGTTTCTAGTGGCAAATATTCTATCAAACTCTTTTATGATTACTTTGGTAAAACTTAAATGTGGGGATGGAAGAAAATCAGAAAAGTCTTTAGGGCTCATTTGGCAAGTTTTTTTGGGAAGATCTTCTAGTAGCTCTAACAGTCAAAAAACGCATTGAGCTTTTGCATGAAGATTTGAGCAGGCCGAAGCTAGTTTAGCAGACACACGTCCTTCAGTATCTTTCCGTGCAAGAATAAAACATGAAAGACGTGAAAAGCTTCATTTGAACCTTCCCAAAATCAGCCCAAAATGGGCTTCTTGCGTCTTTTCGGCGCTTTGGCTTTTGGCGACTAGATCTTCCATGAGAAAATAGACCGAAAATGTCTACCCAACTTGTAAACAGCTGAAAACCATGCGAAAAGACATGCCAAGCGAGCCCTAATTCAGAAGGCTTGGAAACTCAAACTACCTCCAAAAATACAAATTATTTTGTGGAGAGTAATTAGAGGTTTTCTCCCACTAAGACCTTTACACCAAAATTGGTATGCAGGTCATGAATGTGTGCTCTTTTTGTGGTATGGATGGAGAGGAAATTCTACATTTCTTTGTGCATTGTACGTTTTCGAAAGATGTTCTTTTTGCTTCTTCATATGGTCTTAGAATTATGGGGTCTCATTTTGGTTTTGTCAATGAATTTCTGCAATTTATTTTATGTCAGTGTCATTCAAAGTAGTTGATTAATTTAATGTTAAGTAAGCTTGCCATTGTTTATTATTTCATTTGGAAGGCTCAGATTGATAGTCTTTAACAATCTTGCTCACTCCCCCAACCGAGTGGTGAAAACAATAAGTAATTTGTGCTCTGAACTAGGTCTCTCATTTCCTGAGCAAGTGGACTCCTCTCCTGAACTAGTTTTTGCTAGACCTTTGCCTCCCTCCATCTTTAAAGGAGTGGCTTTGAAGAGGTATTAAATGAGTTGGCTTCTTTAGAAACTAATAGACAGGTATGAATAGCAATGTGTATAAATAGGACAAAAAATCTAAGAATTTAAAAACCTTCTTAAAATTTAAAAGTTGAAAAGTTTTTTATAATTGCAATTTGTGCATAATAGGAATGTTTTCTGGGTTTCAATTTTGAAACGTAACAATAGTTGGAAACGTAAAGATTGAGAATACATAACAATATTTACCAAAAAAGAAAGAATACATGATAGTAATTTATTATGTTAGTAATTCTATTTAGAAATTAGAACACATAACTCAGTTTCGTCTAAATTCCCAAAAAAGTACTAGAGGTCAACTCCAATGAAAAAACTATAATAAATAAAAAAGAAGGGAAATACATAATAAGCTAAATCTATAAAAATTCAGAAAAATAAGAAAAATTAAAGGAGAAAACTTAAGGGTTGTTGAGGATAAAGAGAGATTTTAGGAAAGTTTTTGGAAAGATCACAATGCTTCTATAATACATAAATAGGTGAAATGGAAAGAGAGAGAGGCTGATGACTTGGCAGATTGAGAAGTGGTGGGAAGGGGGGATGGGGAGAGTAGAGACGAGTTCAAATCAGCCCCCCACAATATAATTTTCCACGACGTCCCACAGTACATCCCCGCCGTGTATTGAGAACATCTCCTGATGATAGTATTAGAAATGATGAGGCATCATCGGGAGATGTTCCCAATACACGATGGAGATGTGTTGTGGGACGTGGGAAACTATCTTGTGGGGGGCTGATTTCAATTCAGTAGAGACGGGGGTTTGGAGAAAGGAGAGGCCATGTGATGTGGACCACCTTGCTTTAAATATATACTAGAGAATGACCCCCATACTAAGTACAGGGTAACTAAATGTGTGTATAATTTACTTTGAAGTTTACTATTTAGTTATTAAAAATTAAATTAAAAAAAAAACTATATGGGCCTTGCGTCTTTGTAATTGACAATCTATTCTGACTTATTTTATTTGAAACCCACTATTAATTTATGTTTTTTCTTTAATTTGATTTAAGATATTAAATGAGATCTTATTGGTAAACAATAACCCACTTTATTTGGTATTTACTATTTATCTAATAAATTTATTTTGAGTTATTTATTTTTAAAATTTAAATTAGGTTGCTTCCTAAAAGTTAAATCAAGTTTGTAATTAATAAAATATTTCCTTTTTGAAAAAAAAATCATTTAAAAACAAACGTGGGTTTATGGTAATCTTTTAATGGATCCCACCATTTGTATTAATAGACTATGGATAAACATATGTTAAGCTAATAAATAATTGTCTATTGAGAATGCTTAAGAGTGAAACTACCCACTTTTTGAATCCTATTTCTTAAATTAATAGTATGCCACGTGTTTGAATGGTGGTAGTGGGTTGTGGATTTTCGCACCAATTTCTCAGAAAATGCCACGTGTCTAGCTTTCTAGAAAATGAAAATGCCACATGTCTGAATGGTGGGGGGTTATAGCCTAGTAGTGGGTTGTGGGCTTTTTACGGGAATTTCTTAGAAATTGCCACATGTCTAGCTTTTCAGAAAATGAAAAGGCCACTTGTTTGAATGGTGGTAGTGGATTGTGAGATTTAACAACTTCTCAAAAAATGCCACGTGTCTAGGTTTTCAGAAATGAAAAGGCTACACGTTTAAAGGATGGAGGTTGTAACCTGAAGACCTTCCTTATGACCAATGATATTCATGGGCTTAAAGACAAAAACGGGGAGCATACTTTTGATGAATCTACTATTTCCACCTAGGGGTGCAACTTTTTTGAGTTAAAATTGAGATTTTGTCAAAATTTCAATAGGTCAAACCCGAAACTTGAGCCCAAAATAGTGTATACTGTTAACTCGGGCCAACCCAACTTGCACCCGTTCCACCATGGTCAGAAAGATCTATATTAACCTCTTCACCTTGGCAAGGCCTGATTTTGAATAGTATGATTCAGAGTTTATTCCTTAGCAAATTACGAATGAAATGAACAATAACAAGTTCTATAAGGTGACATTGATAAATGAAATTAAATTTGCTATCTTCTCTGTTGTCTCTTGAAGGCTCCAGGTCCTTATGGAATTCATGCATTATTTTATCAATCCTGCCAGCCAAAAATTCGGCATGAATTTGTGGAATTAGGTTTTAGAGATCAAACCTGAGTTGTAGAAGTTAATGATCTTGACTCTTATCCCGAAAAAGGAGGGTGCAATTTCTGTGAATGATCTTCGGCCCATTGGACTTACAAACATTTCATACAAAGTTGTTACAAAAATCAATGCTCGATGACTGAAAAAATCAAAAAATTCCTGAATGATCTCATTACCCCAATATTAGAATGCTTTCTCTCTTGATAGACATATTTTTGATAAGAAAAAAGTTATAGCTATAGAGATCATGGTTTATAAAAACGACCCGGAGACAGAACTGGTCAGGGGTCCGGTTATTGGGTTGAACGGTTCGAGTTATCATAGGCCTTAAAAACAAATGTTTGATTTGAACAGTCAGCCCGTTCTGACAAAAAAAATAATAAAAAAACAAAAAATGGTGGAAACCATTCGAACGGTTCAAATGGTTCGAATGGTTAATCGCCCGGGTCAGCGGTTCACTAACCAAAATCAACAGTTTTGGGGAAAACCAAAACTGGTCACCTGACCGGTTCTTGGTTTTTCCGGTCCGACCGTCTGATCCGGTCCAGTTTTAAAAACCATTATAGAGATTGTTCACTTCATGAGGAAGACGAGAGGAATTAGTGCAAGTTTTATGTTGAAGATTGATCTTTCTTAGGCCTATGATAGAATTGAATAGGAATTCTTTATTTGAACTTTACAACGAAGAGGTTTCTACTCTGACCGACTTTTACTATCAAGTCACTCCCACCTTTTTTATCATGCTTAATGGCACCCTTCAGCTTGAAAGGGGACTTCGTCAAGGCTGCCCCCTCCCCCTTATTTATTTATCCCCTACATGGATTTGTTCCCCCAGCTCCTAGCCAAACACCTTGACTCAGGCTTCCTCTATGGTATCAAAATTGCCAAAAACTATCTGAAGTTGAATCACCTTATGGTTGTCGACGACATATTACTCTTTGCAAGGTGCACCAGTGGTAAAATTGACACTCTTAAAAAGATCATTTCAAATCAACGTTTTAAAAAATGACTCGAAAACGGAACTGTGTTGGCCATCGGTTTTCGGGTAGATGGTCCGACTGTTCGGTTTGAACCGACAACCCATTCTGACAGCAAAATTAAAAAAATGAAAAAATAAAAAATGGTCAAATACTGTTGAACGGGTTAACTGTTTGACCGCCCGGGTCAATGGTTTATTGACTTTTTCAACAGTTTTTTACCAGATTTTGGGTTTGGGGTAAAACGAAACCGATTGCTTGGACGGGAGGTACCTTTTTATAGCCGAAAATCCGTGTCATAGTCGAATGAGACTTCTAAAGTTGTCGGGATGAGGTTAACCGTCAAGGTCTTCGGGATAAGACCTAATCCCCAACGGAGTCCTCATCCGTACGACGTTCTCTTGTTTGGGTCGCGTTTATCCACATGATGCGGCATTGATGTGGCCAAGGAGATAAGGTGAGCCACAGGGATAATGCGGTGCTAACGTGGCAGAGAAGATAAGATGGGCCATGGAGGTGACGAGGCATTGACGTGGCCGAGGAGATAAGATGGCCACGTATGCGACACGTGATGTCTAGGGCCAGCTCAAACATAACCCGGACACCCACTTAAATGGGACATAATTCCTAAATGTTAAATTATACCATTGATAGAAACACAAAGGGGAAAAGGAGTTGGATCACCTACCAACAAAACAAGTTCCAACAACCTACCAATTTGATGCGATACATCTTGTTATAAAATTGGGGACAGTCATAAAATTGGGACCCGCCATTAAAGTTGTAGGGTGTTGGAAGGTATTTTGTTGGCAGGGATAAGTGAAAGAAGGTTGAACCCATTATGACCCCTAGAAACGTGTACATATTAGCATAAAATCTCATTCATATTTTGCTCTTTTGTGCTTGAGACTATGTGCCTTTTTTTTAAAGGGATCGTATATGCAATTTTGTTAGAGAATAAAAACATATTTAAAGACCTCATGTAACAACTTAAACTTTTAGGTTGAATGGTTTTTTTACATGGTATTAGAGCCGACCAAGTGGTCTAGTGTTCGACTCTCATGGCCCCCACTATAATTAATTAAGTTTCAGCCCAAGGTATGGGTGGGCCTGTGTTTGTCCATGCTTTAAGCCTGATGTGCTTTCATGTGAAAGGACATGTTAGAAAATAAAAATCTATTCAAGAACCTCATCTAACAGCTTAAGCTTTTAGGTTGAATGGTTCTTTTAGAAATTCATTGCATCAAATCAACTTTGGAAAAAAAAAGATGAAGATTCCACTAGTGGTCTTAATTACAATTCCCATCCCAAACTTGTCATGGTCCATTGTACCATCCACATTGATTTTGACAACGGGTGCAGTAGGTGGGGACCAACCTTCAACAACAGTTGCAGTGGGAATGGTGAAAATGTTCATCTCTCAGTTTTTTAACTCTGCCAATTCCTCTAGTTTTAATGTAGGTACTAGGTATTCCATATGCAATCATATGGAATCGCCACCCTCGCCCCTTTTAGCAAATTCTTTTGTTTTTTTTTCTATTTAGTCAAGCATGTTGTATCATGTACATAGGGGTGTAAACGAATCGAATTAGAATCGGATCAGGTAATATTCGAATTTGAATCCGATTAAAAAACTCGGTATTTGACGGATTTTGAAAATCAATATCCAAATTCAAATTCGATTAAATATTCGAATATTCGATTCGATTCGAATTTGACTAATTAATTATTTTAGGTAACTAATAAATATATAAAATAAATATTTTATTTATATAAAGTATATAAATATATAAATCATTCATATAGTTTAATTATTATATATATAAATTAAATAAGACATTTAAATATTTTATATATTATATATAAGACTTAAACAATCGGTCAAATTCGGATATTTATCGAATCGACAGGTCATATCCAAATTCGAATCCGATTAACTATTCGTATGAATAGGATATCCGAATTCGACCAATTAGATATTCAAATTATCTGAATCCGATTCAATTATGTCGAATCTCAAATTTGAAATCAGATTTTTGAATACCGTTGACACCCCTACATGTATAGGAATCACATCTTCTCTTATGGACCTGCCAAAATGAAGTCATGGTGCTTAAGGACTTGAGTGTTAATAATTAAGCATTTTTTAAATGCCATGTGAGTTTCATAAGTAGTGCACTATTTCTTGAATCAGTATCTTGGAATCCCAAACCCCTACATTTTTTTTTATTCATGAAGAACATCCAGCCTTTGAGATATATGTGAGGGCTTCCCCAACCAAAAGTCACGGCTTATAGCTTTGATTTGGGGTGCAAATAGGGGTGTCAATTGGACTAGATTTGGTTCAATTCGATCCAGTCCAATGTGAGTCCATTATAAATGGACCAGGTTCAATCCAAACCAATGAATGTTTTGACTTGGTCCAATTCAATGTTTGGACCGTTCAATCTGTTCAAATTTATTTTGATTTAGATTGGTTTCAACCCAAACCCGGTCTATTGACACATATATTCTTATCTTATATCAATGAACCAGATATTGGCTTAATCCAACCCAATCCAATATAAATTTATTACGTATGGACCAGGTCCAATCCAATCTAATAAATATTTTGGACCGGATAGGTCCAATCCAATATGTCTTGCTGGTCCATCCAATCCATCCAATCCATCCAAATTGATTTTGGGCTGGACGGAGTCCAATCCAAAACCACTTCATTGACACCCTTAGGTCCAAGATAGTTTTCTTTCCCTGTTAACTCCAAACTAATGAGCAATATCCATCCCTTCTGGTTCTTCTATGGACTTTCTAGCTAAAGAAAATTGAGGATTTGTTGAGACTCGGCCAACCCCCATAATTTGAAACAACGTTTTTGAACTGTCGTTGACCCGGACGGTCAAACCATTATTATATGTGATGAGAAAAAAACTGCGTTTATTTGCCGCTAAAATCTATGGAGAAATATAAAGATTCCTGATGGTGCGCAATCCGGCGGGTCCTAGCTGTCAAAGATCTTGCCTCAGGCTGGA
>NW_010729088.1:2150663-2166261 GCF_000365185.1 Nelumbo nucifera | reverse complement strand
AGAAGAAGAATATATGGAAGGGGAAAATGTGCTGATTAGATAAAATTTTTAGTTCTTCCTTACTTCTTGGTTCAGGTTTTTAAGTCTTTGAGGGTTCAATACAGCATTTAGCAATGTTTGTGTTGATTAAACCCTAATAAATAAGAAAAAAATAAAAAGAAATTAGGCGATTAGGTGAGGCGAGCCTCAAACGTCGCCTTGTTGCCTAGGTTTCGCCTTGACAACTATGATCATGACTGTCTCCCCTATTCTTTTCCCTTTTCCTTCTTTTATCCATTTGCTATCACTCCATTCCTTTGAGTTGAATAAATCTCTCAAATTCTTTTTTTGTTTGTATATACTCTGCAATGTGAAAAAGGAAGTAGCAAAACGAGTTTTTGCTGGCCTAATCAATTCTCTCTGATTTGTGAACTTCCTCATCAGGTTCAATAAACCTGGATGGCTATAGGTATAACCCGTAAGTGCAATTGCCCTCTCAATTGTTCTCTTCATAGTAGGCAACTTCCCAATGTCTTCCAATATCAAGTCCAAACAATGGGCAGTACATGGTGTCCATGTCAGATGAGGATGCTTTGCCATCAAAAACTTCCCTAATAATACAAGAAAACAATTCAAGAAATAAGAATTAAGAAATGTGACTCTAATATGTCAAAAGACTAAAGTTAAATAGAAATAATAAAGTATAAAACTCACCGGCTAGGACATAATTTGATGTGTTGTCAGTAATAACTTGAAGAACATTTTTCTCACCAATTCTCTCCACCATCTTGTCAAGCAATATAAATAACCTCTAAGCTGTTTTTACTTCACTTAAAGCATCAATGCTCTTTATAAACATTGTCCCCGCACGGCTATGGACCAAAAAATTTATGAGGGTCCTATCCTTTCTATCTGTCCACCCATCAGACATAAGAGAGCAGCCTCATTTTTCCCAAGACTCCTTTTGGTGCTGAAGCAATGTTTTTGTATAATCAACCTCCTTCTTCAAGAAAGGAACTCACAACTCATAGTAACTTGGGATTTTTAATCCTGGACCAAATTGCCTTATTGCCTCTACCATTGTTTCAAAACTTTTCAAGCGTATGGTATTCAAGGGAATACCAGCTTGATAAAACCATCTAGCAATGTGTATGCATACTTGCTCTCTCCCTTCTTTATTATACGCATCACTAATAGTGGTTTGCTTCATCTTTTTCTATTTTCTTCTCAAATTCACAATTTCTTCTAGGCTTGGAGTAGGAAAAAATTTATCCAAAGGCCCCTTTTGCCTTCCTATGGGGGGCTGTTTAGAACTTTTTTTTGAACCTGAAGCAGAAGGAATGTGATCACCACCACCAACACCAAGAACTTCCACCTTGTCCCCTATCTCATCCTCATCTTCAATTATGTGTTCAAAATCATCAAAATCAGGAATTCTGCCCTCTTGACTTCCAACTATGTCCTCTTTCATTGATTTTTTTTCTATGCATGTATGCTAATATCTCTTCTTTCACCTCTTCCGGGCATTTAGGACAGACTTTTACGTTCCTTCTTCCACCAATCAAATGTTCCTTTGCTCTATAGATCCCTCCATTTGTCACTTTGCCACAATTTGCAAGTGATAGAATTTGTATTCTTTGGATCTTGCAAATAACAATATTTCCAGCCCGGGTCTTTCCTATTGCTTTCTTGAGTATTGTCGGACTTGTCTCCCATCTCTTTACTCGGTTGGCAAAATTTCCTATTGGCAAATAACAATTACAATTTGCAACTATCAATACTCATATTTGTGAACCTATCTTTGAAAATAAATAAACTATTCTAGTTCTACTTGATACTAACAGAAATAAATAAACTATCCTATTTGATAATGAGAAAAACTGAATTGTTTTAACTCACTAAGAAGCAAGACTGCAATTTTGCAAGTATACAAGTCTTTGTAGAAACTATAAAGAAGAATGGGCAGTTTTAATGATAAAAACTAAAAAACAATGGGGTGGACTGTGGAGCCCCAATTTTAATGAGAAAAACTGAAAACAAATGGGGCGGATCCCCTGTTTTTATGATAAAAACTGAAAAGCAATATGTTTCAATGAGAAAAATTGAAAAAAATGGGTGTTTTTATGATAACAACTGAAAAACAATGGGGCAGAGCCCCTACTTTAATGAGAAAAACTGAAAAAAAAGGGGCGGATCCCCTGTTTTTATGACAAAACCTGAAAAAACAAATGGGGCATAGCCAAAGAAGAAGAAGAAGAAGAAGAGAGAGGGCGGAGCCCTTGTTTTACTGATAAAACTGAAGAAGAAGGGCGGAGCCCCTGTTTTTATGCATGTTTTGTACGAAGAAGAAGAAGAGGTTGAAGAAGAAGAAAAATAGGGCGGAGCCCTTGCTTCAACCTAGACTGCCAACTGCCGCAGGAAGAAGAAGAACAAAAAACAAAAAAAACATAACATACCTGATAGGCTGATACTGTAGCTCTGTTCGATTCAGGGTTGGAGTCTTGGACGAACTTGAGCTTGAATGAGCTTTAACTTCCTTTGGTTTGTCTTCTGGAGTGCTAACTTTTGGACGAAGGAAGTCTTCCCTCCAAACTTTCTTTTCTTTTTTTCTTTTGGTTGTTTTGGCAAAGACCTTGTCGATTCACCTCCCTTTTTTTTCTAAGTTTCCTATTTTGTGTTTTTTTATTTTTAATATAATTTTGAATCCTATTTTAAGTTGAAATTTGTAGACAACTAAACATCATCCAGGCGCTCACTTGGGTCGCCTGTCGCCTGACCTGAGGCACAAAGGCAGGCGCCTGTTCAAGGTTTGTGCGCCTTAGCCTAGGCGGGGTGCCTAGCTTGGAAAACGCCTTGCCTCTACGCCTAGGCGCACCTTTTAAAACACTGGGTCATGGTCGACCCCGAGGAAGGTGTTCAGGCCATCCACTCTCCTCCCCCGTGGGAGAATGTGTCAGAGGGTGGCAACCCTCCAGACTACATGCCGCGGTGGAGTGTTCGGCCAGAAGACGAGCTTGAGATGGAAGGCGTAACTGAGCAACTTCTTCAGGGTTTGTTGACGCCGACCATTAGGTGCGAACTCGTCGAATCTTCAAGTGGTTCTTTGGAGAGTGCGCTTGTGCTCCAGGCCGCGTCGGTAAGTCTCCTTGCTTGTTTTGGCCGGTTACTTCTGTTGTGATGACAGTTGGTTTCTTCTTGTAGAATGCTTGCTCGGTGATCGCCGTGATCGAGCGCCTTCGGACGGTGTGATGACTTTATGAGGCGGGGCAGGCTGAGGTGGAGCGTTCGAGGGCTCGGTTGGCCGAGAACGCCCAACTGAAGCGTGGCATCGAGGAGCGGAGTGAGACTGTCAGCAAGTTGAAGGACCGTGTTTCCAACTTGAAGGGAGCGTGGGAGGCGCTGAAGGAGGCCAACGAGAGGGTGGCTTGAGCAGAGGAGGTGGTTGCTAGGTTCAAGGCCTCGAAGGATTATTAGAACACGTTGGACAACTTTGCCTCGCATTCTTGGGAGCAGGGGTTCTACTGTTGCCACGACAAGATTATGCATAGGTTTCTCGACGTCGCCGAGGTCGCACAGGGTCTGGGCCCATATGTCCCTGCTACGCCTACCGAGGGCGACATTGCTGCCGTCGAGGTGCCTGAGGAGGTCGAAGACCGTCTGACCGAGGAGTGAGATGTCTGCCTGCCGTTGCTTCTGTCCTGTTCTTCCGATGTTGTCTCTTTTTTTATTTGCTGTTGATGTGTACGGCTCGGTATGCCAAGCCTTTCTATTTGTAATTATCTTTTGTAATTAATGAAAAATGCTTTTTGTTCTGAGTTGTGTGTCCCTCTTTCATTTCCTTATCTCGTCGATCTTAGTTGTAAGCCTAGGTCTTATGCTGGCCGAGGTCATGAGTAGCCGAGATCTTGACGTCCTAGTCTTCGGCTTTCGCTGGCCAAGGTGCTTCTGATCTCTCATCGCTTGGGGGATGCTCAGTGGCACCTGGTCTCGGGGAGCCTTGTGCTCTTTTTGGGCTAGACATTTTTCGGTTAGCTTTGATCTGACGGTTCATCAGCAAGGTGCACGGAGTTCGATGGTCGCCCTCTAGCCTTAGAAGGCGGGGGCGTCCTTCCTGCTTTGGGCTTTGGCCGTCATCGACCAAGTCAACTAGTTGACTGGCTATGTGCTGCCGAATCAGTGCGTGGCTATGCATTGTGGGTTTTGGCCATTATGGGTCGGCCTACTTAGTGCGCAGGCAGTGCATGTTGTGCAGCGTGCGTTGTGCAGTGTGTGGATAGTGTGTGCTGAATAGATGATTGTAGAAAATGTTGTCTTTATTGATGTAGGTTATTGATAGTACATCCTTAGATTACCGGTATTCCAACTCCTCGGAATGGGCTTTCCGTTGAGGTCTTCTAGTCTATAGGTACCAGTTCCGAGGACTTTGGTCACTCTGTACAATCCTTCCCAGTTCGGTCCGAGCTTTCCTTTTGCTGGCGTGGTATTGACTTTGCGAAGGACGAGGTCACTTGTCTTGAACTCTCTTCTTCAGACTTTGGAGTCGTAGTACTTGGCCATTTTGTGTTGCTGTGTTGTCGTCTTGAGGTATGCTCGGTTACGTGCTTCTTCCACCAGGTCGAGCTCTGCGCAGAAGTCTTCGTTGTTCTGCTCCTCATCGTAAAGCTTGGTTCAGAGAGTTGGCGAGCCTATCTCTACGGGGATCATGGCTTCGGCCCCGTATGCTAGGCTGAATGGCGTCTCTCCGGTAGCTTTCCGCGGTGTGGTCCTGTACACCCAAAGAATGCTTGGCATCTCCTCGACCCACCTTCCCTTGGCCTGGTCAAGTCTGGTCTTCAAGCCGTGCAATAGGGTTCGGTTGGTCACTTCGGTCTGCCCATTGCTCTCAAGTCGGTGAACGGTTGTAGTCTGGTGGTCGATCTTCAGGTCGGTGTAGAAGGCTTCGAACTTACGATCGGTGAATTGTGCGCCATTGTCGGTGATGAGAAATTGAGGAATGCCAAACCAACAGACAATACTTTGCCAAAAGAAATTCTGGGCATTCAGTGTGGTAATACGTGCCAAGGCTTTGGCTTCCACCCACTTGGTGAAATAGTCCATTGCAACTAGAAGGGACTTCTTTTTCTTGACCGCGGTAAGGAAAGGTCCGAGGATATCCATTCCCCACTGTGTGAAGGGCCACGGGCTTGTGATTGGCTTAAAGGGGACCTCTGGCTGACGATGAAGGTTGGAATGCCTCTGACAGCGGTTGCATTTCCTGACGAGTTGGGCTGCATCCTGCTTCATGGTCGGCCAGAAGTAGCCTTGCTGAAGTGCCTTGTGAGCCAGGGTTCGAGCGTCGGGGTGATCTTTTACCGAGCTGGACTCTACGATGGAGGCTGGTTGTTGCTGCATCCTTTTGCGTGCCTTTCTTTCGCCGGAACTCGGGCATAACTGTGTCTTTTTGCGGTCGTTGCATTCACGGAATCGGGCCGAGGAGTCCGATCTTGACAACTGCTGCCTTTCTTGGCCAGACTGCGCTTCGTCCTTGTCCGATCGGTGCTTTTTGGGGTCCTCAGAGCGAGGATCGGCCGCAGTAAGCATTGGGGCAGGAGGGGGGACGGTTTGATGAGGAGGTTGTGCTGTAGATCCCAACATCTGTATCATCGCTAGGATATGGTCGGCCTTCTATTGCATTGCCTGGAACTGGGCGGGGTCGACCGCGGTCTATAGCTGAGGCTGTTATTGAGATTCACGATGCAAGGGGCTGCGGTGGTGCGAGTGGGATCCCCGAGATGGGGATCGACCTGTAGAGCGGTCGGATGTGTTTCTTGGCATCTTTCTTGATTGCGTGGAAAGAGGGTTTGGAATGGCTTTTTGTGCGATTCCCACAGACGCCAATCTAATGCTGCTCGATCCGAGGTGTTCTGAATCGAGGTTGCAATTAGATAATCCTGCCAATTGGACGAAGCCGAGGTGGAAGGATGAAGCCGTGCAGCAAGATCTGAAACCAAGAAAAGAGTCAGAGGCTCGAGGAGTTATTCCTCGGGTAGGCACTCCGATGCTCAAGTCAGTGAGGAGAATGGGTGATCGGGCCGAGTAGTTGAGAGAGCAATGCTGGTCTGAGCAGAGTAACAGTGCGGATGCTAGAGAGTCAAAAGTCCCTCACCTTGAGCGGGGGTTACCTACTTATAGCTGAAGATCCATGTCCGATTCGGATGAGGCTTCCGGGGTTGTCGGGATGAGGATGTTCATTGAGGTCTCCGGGATAAGACCTAATCCCCGGTGGATCTGTACTCCTTATCCGTACAACGCTCTCCTATCTTGGTCGCGCTTATCCGATGACATGGTTCCGACGTGGCCAAAGTGATAAGGCAGCCACGGAGGTGACACGTGGCACCCGGGGCCAGCTCAACCATAACCCAAACAGGTCCCACATCTGTTCAGGTTCCTTTTAGGTGAGGCAAGACATTAGTTTCTTGTTTGACTTGTTTGAACAGCTTGTTAGAGATTCATAATGCGACTTGGTAGACTCTTTATCTAGATAAGGTGCAAACATATCAAGTCTTCAGTTGGGGGGGGGGTGCTCTGGGCCTGGGGCACAGAATCAAAACTGACCTTGATCTATAGGCAAGAAGGGTGATAACTTTTGCTGGTTTGTTAGTTTATTTGATGTTTTCATGACAATTATGTTGTTTTGTAGTGGTGTCCTTGCTATTTTCTCTAAATAGCAAGGCGTTTTTCATTATTAATTAAAAATTTTTATTAATTAAATAAATAACAACCCCGGAGGTTCATTAAAACTTCCATGTCATAATAATTGGTAAAATTCAGGTGGGTCATACAGATCAATCAGGGTTTCATGCCGGTACCATCTGCTCATTAATCCAAACACAATTGGATACCGGTTCCTGGGTTCCACATTGGCTACTGAGCCAGCCTGATTTTTTGTACTGTACTGAGGCCCCGTTTGGTTTGCAGGAATAGGGGTCTGGAATCAGAATTGGAATCGGATCCGATTCCAACTGTTTGGTTGGGCGGAATCGGAATCCCATTCCCATTCCTGCTGGAATGGCATTCCCCCATTTAAAGGAATGAACCAAGCGGACCCATTTAAAGGAATGACCATTCCCTGCCCCTCCATTGGGAATGAAATCTCATTCCTGCTGATTCCAATTCTCATTCCCATTCCTGTTTGAACCAAACAGACTGTGGGAATAGACCGCTCCGATTCCGATTCAGAAGGATTTCGATTTCGATTCTGATTCCGACTGTGAACCAAGCGGACCCTGAATGTTCTAATTTGGATATAGCAATCTTTTGGGTCTTGACTATAGCTGCTGATGTTACTGTTCACTTATGATCTTTGTCTATGGCCTTCACAATCCTGATCTCTTTTTTTTTTGTTTTTTTCTCCTGAGTTCATTTTTTATTATTCAGTAAAAATGAAGAGGCTTATCTATGATGTATAGAATCTAGATGGATGCATTCTGGTTCAGAAATGATTCTTTTTTGTGAATCAGCATAAATTTTTGTTCCCTTTTTTCTTCATGAAATGTTCATTATAGAAGAAAATTAGTTGCTCATTGGTTTTATTTTTAGTTTTTAGTATCTTGATCTAATCTCTAACATTTCATTCTTTTACAGCACTTGATGCAGCAACCAGGGGAAACAGATACATAAATTCATGTCTCAGGTATTTAGTCCCCAACTTAATGCTTTATTTAAAAGATTGTTTCATTCTGGAAACAAAGAATTGCAGAAGCATGGAATTCAAGGAGTCTTCATTGGTGAGATTGTAGATTTATGTCAGAATGATACCTCCATGTTCAGTTTCACGCTACATGTTCAGATAATAGGGGTAGGGTAGAAAAATAAAGAGAGATTAAAGAGTGTCTATATTACGTATTCAATTAACAGAGATACTTACCCGATAATGGAGTGTTAGCTTTGTACTCGTTACTTTAGTACTTTTAAACACCATATAGGACTCAAAAATATATATCCAGATTTAAATACCATATATATATATATTACCTAGCATTCTAGATAAAAGATCCACCATACCATATCCATATTTGGATTGCATATTGCAGACCATTCATGAAAAAGTTGTTTGATCTGTTAGTCACTCTTATGAATTGGCAGTGGAGTATTTGGTTTTTCTTGGTTCATTCAGCTCCTTCCATACATATATACATCCTCATTAACAGTATTCGTCCTCAGTGGCAAAAAAAAAAAAAAAAAAGAAAAATTCCTTTGGCTTGCAGTTTATATTGGAAAAGGATAAGAATACAAGATTTTAGGTCTTTCACATTCAACATTTTCTGATTTTTTTGGTGGGTGAGAGGGGGAGGGTTCCAATCTTTTTATTTTATAATTTAATTTTCTCTCGTGCTGCAGGTTAAATGAGGAAATGAAAGGCATTGAAAATCTAGCTGTACAGTTGTATCCTTTCATCTAAGTGCTACTATATTCTCACCTAACATTCTTCTTGCCCATTCATTCACATTCACTGATGTGAATTGCAGTACTTAAATAATAATTTAGAAATTCTTTATTTTCACTTTTCAGTGCAATATTTCGTTTTTTTTTCTTTTGCTGGCTTTATCACCACAGACCTTTGATTCCTTGACTCGTGAAGGAAAATCCTCAGGAGTAATGTAGATGCCCTGGATTCAGCAGTGAATAGGCTCATCTGATTTCCATTATTTTATGGCATTCCAGCACGTTAGAACTACTCAAAAACGTTTGATTGGTGAAACTGCCTTTGAAGATGCTACGTGCTGTTCCTAGAGAGCTTTCAAGGTTGAAGATGCCTTAAAGTCTGGCTCTTCTGCAAACAAATTCTGAAGGGTATGCCATTTCATGACCTATAATATATTGATTGCATCCAAAATCATAAAAAGAATAAACAAATAGAGTTTTCTCCAATATGGATGTTTTAGCGAGAAGATACATTGTCATCAATACCGTCATTAATGGGATGACCATTAAGGTTGATTGTCTGCTTTGACGTTGGTTTGTTTACAGAAGGTTGAATACCGGTAAGATTACAGTGTATCATTAACTTGGATGTGGTTATAAAGGAAAGTAAGAGGTTACAGTTACAGAGAATTTGACTGTTAAGAGGATGTTACTGTTACAGTGTTAAATAGATTTCATTAGTTCATTTAGCATGAAGTGCAAGCAGGTTGTTGAACCATCAGAAATTCAGAAGTGTTGTGTTGGTGGGTATCATTATCATACTTACCGGATTTAGGTCTACTATCAGATGAGATCATGCAATGATGCATCTTTATTAAGTGTGAATTCTGCACGTCCCGAGGTCAAGTCCCAATAGATTATAAGAATGTGGGGACATTTTAAATTTGGTTAGCTCTAGCGTTCTAATGAGGCCCAGCCCAAAAATATGGGACGCATGGCCCGAAAATACATTTATCGACCACCCTAAGGCCATATTAGCCCATAGGTTCTGAACTCTAGTGCAGAACTAAGGCCCCGTTTGGTTTGCAGGAATAGGGGTCTGGAATCGGAATGGGCTATTCCGAACCAAATTGGAATTCCGATTCCAACTGTTTGGTTGGGCGGAATCGGAATCTCATTCCCATTTCTACTGGAATGGCTTTCCCCATTTGAAGGAATGGCCATTCCTTGCCCCTCCCTTGGGAATGAAATCCCATTCCTGCTGATTTTAATTCTCATTTCCATTCCTGTCTAAACCAAACAGACTATGGGAATGAACCATTTCGATTCCAATTCCAGAGGATTTCGATTCTGATTTCAATTCCGATTCAGACTACGAACCAAACAGACCTTAATTTTGTCATAATCGTAAATGGATGATGAGCTAGCTATATGCTACTAAATACAGTGATGTAGCACGTCTGTGATTGGACAAAGGGAGTATCTCTAGTGGCATTTAGGTTTAGGGAGAAGGATGGTTCAGCCTAGGGTCAGAATTTTTAGGTCCAAAGTACATTTGGGGTAGATGTCAGTTTGGAATTGATGCCAATTCACGGGTGGGCATTGGTGTGTAGAATGGGGGTATTTGACATTTTGAATGTTTATAGATCTGCAGTGGAATTTAGAAATCTGCAATGGGCCTGTCCGTATTTTCCCGTTGGGTTTATACATTGATTACTAAATTCCTCCATGGATGCTGCCTCAGTCGAAGCTTCAGCAGAAAACCCGTAATCAGGATTCAGGAGCAGAGCACTTCATGCCTTTGCCTGTCACATAATTCCTTATATGGCAGTTTGGAAGGAGTACAAATACAAATATGTAGAGTGCAAAAGCTTGTTTTTTGTATGTATTTGCACGTACACATTTGTATTTATATTCTTTTCAAACTGAGCCTTAAGAACTTTCCCTCAAATTTCTGTTTCTCTTATTTTCATCCAAGCCTGAAGGAATGGCCACTCATCTGGTAAAAATGAATGGCCAACGAAGATGTTCTGATAAATGAATGGCCAACGATAGAAACTCTGGATTTGGTGTCTTAAGCCACTCATCTGGTAAAAATGATGATTGGTTCAATTGAAGTGAAGGTCAGGGAGCTAATGGAAGTCGGGATCTAACATGTATAATTCACATGGTGGAGCAAAAGGTGAATCTCATTAGCGGTATAACTTGGGTTGGGAATTTGTTATATTTTTAATGGGCCAGATGTGGTTGAAAATTTTTAAGTCAATGTATGTATGTATGTATTTGTTGTAAAAACATGTTATTACTGCATATCACATCTTCTATAACCAAGGTGGCAGCATTACCTTATAATCCCTTAAAAAAATCGACTTGAAAGCGAGTCCAGATCTCCTACAGAACTACCCTCTCATGCATGAATCTCACATATGCAAATGGAATAACGTCCTTCACTCCTCTCATCCCGTTTTTAATATATTAACATTTATATTAAATTTTAAAACAAATAAAAATAGGGATTAAGAGTTCCTTATGTTTGTCATCCACGGTGAGCCGACTATTTCACCTAGGGAGTGTCTGACCACACATATAGCGGTTATGGAAGAAAGAGTTGGCATCGAACACTTGCACCTTCTCGCCAAATGGAACATCTTCAACAACAGATTATAGCTTACGTTTAGTCAATACAAATTCAATCTCGTGATCTCCTTGGCGATATTCCCTCTGATCATGTTATGCAATAAGTCCAAATATAGCGATGCAAACAGATCGGGTTGGATTCAAATCAGGGTATATTCGAATCCGATCCGACACTATTCATGTTGGATCCAATATGATCGGATCTGATCTGATCCAACTTGTTTTCTCTAAAAATTAATAAATTATTAAAAGAAGAATAAAATATACTAATTTAAATAAAGTAAAAACAAAAAATACAAGTATTTTTTAATTATTTTCATTATATATATACATGTTTTTTATAAAAAAATAATAATATAATAAATTTATAAAAATATAATATAAAAAATATATTTATAAATAAATAAATAACATATATATGTATTATATATTTATGTTTATAAATATGCAACATATATCGAATTGGATCTTCTCAGATTGGATATGGGGGGATCCGAATCTGATCCGATCCGATCCGATAGGGTGATCCAAGTTCAGCCAAATAAGCATGATATGATCCATTTGCACCCTAGGCTCTTGGGAAGCTTCACCCCAGAAAAATCAAAGTTAAACTCATTTTGTGACAAGTCTAGTCATGACAACGTTCCATTTGTTTTGAACAACGTCGATGCATTTGCTGTAAACTTATTCTTACTAAGATAGATTGCTTCTGCATTGAAATGGCTTAGTGATTTGGGAATTTTACCAAGAATATGGTTTTGTGAAAGGTCGAAATGAAGGAAGTGATTTTGGAATATCCAAAGTATTACAGAGTCTGTTACAACAAAATCCATGTGTACAATTCTGTTGTGATTTACATCCTAGAGTCTTCTGTAATCCATTATAAATATCTAATCATAATATGATTACTGTGTGCTTCCATTAATTTTAGATGGTATTAGAGCACCTCAGGCTCTTGGTTCATTCTTTTTTTGTGTCTACAAGTAGCCGAAATCAATGGCTGCCACCGCTGCAACTGGTTGCTTGGATGTTACCTCCTACCCAACCTCTCCATTTTTCATGCATTCTTTGAATAATCTGGGTGCCGTCTTAGTTTCCTGTCCATTAAATGGAGAAAAGTACTCCACCTGGAACAGAGCAATGTGAAATGCATTGTGCGCCAAGAACAAGCTTGGTTTTGTGGATGAGACGATCAAGAGACCGAAAAAATCATTTTCTCAAGAACCGGCATGGAATAAGTGAAATTTCATGGTCATTTCTTGGATTTTCAACTCTCTATCCCATTAATTACATGAAAGTGTGGCGTATGTCGATTTTTCTCATGAGATCTAGCATGATCTGGAGGAGCGATTCTCACAAGAAAATACTCCTTAGATCTTTCAACTCAAGAGAGACTTAGCACTACTTCAAGAGAATCTCTTTGTTTCATCTTACTTCACAAAGTTCAAAGCCTTATGGGATGAATTAGCAACTTATAATTTCATCCCGACTTGCTCATATGGAGGAGCATCGAAGAAATTCGTTCTTGAATGCGAGAAAGAAAAAATATATCACTTCTTGATGGGATTGAGTGAGAATTTAAATATCGTTTGTTCTCACATCCTCAGTCTTGATCCCTTGCCCAACATTAGTCGCATTTATGCACTGGTCATGTAAGAAGAATGCCATGCGAGTCTTTCGTCTCAACGAGCACTTATTGTCGAAATAGCAACACATTACATGTGGCAGTTATATCACTGAAACCCCAAGATAAATCTACCTATCCAAAATTCAAATGTGATCAATTGCAAGCGCAATGGACACATGAAGGACTGGTGCTATGAATTTCTAGGTTATCCATCAGGTTGGACAGACAAAAGGAAATCTACATCTGGCAAATTTACAGACAAGAGTTCCTCAAAGAATATAAGTTAGATAACCAGACATTCAGACTTAGTTACTCCAGTTGTTGGTTTGAGTCTTGATTAGTATCAACAATTGATGGATCTTCTGAACTCCAATAAATGTACTACTACAGTAAATTATGCTAGTAAGGCTCATGCTTGTCAACTTTTACATCCTTCTAGTTGGATTCTATATATAGGAGCCTCAGACCATATCATTGGTGCATAGTCTGGTATAGCTCTTGATACACAATCAGTTAGTTCCTATAAACTAGTCCATCTACCTAATATCATTGTAGTGCCTGTGCGAGCTTAAGGATCTGTTAAGATTACTGATCATATTCATCTAGAGAATGCTCTTCTTGTTCCAGACTTTAATTGCAATATGGTATTTGTGAGCAAACTCACTAATCAGTCGAATTGTGTGGCTTTATTTTTCCCCACCTTCTGTGTCCTACAGGACTCGACCACCAAGAAACCAATTGGAGTGGATGAAATGAGGGATGGTCTCTACCACTTCACTGGACTACCAAACTCTACAAGTTTACATATTAGTTCAACTGATTTTAATTCTCAATTGTGGCATCATAGGTTAGGACATGCTTCCTATGATCGGTTGTCATTGATTCAAGAACTACATGTTTCCCCGTCTATAACTACTGTATGTTGCGATGCATGTAATCGTGCTAAGCTTACAAGATTACCTTTTCCCCTTAGCTATAATAAAAGCATTGCACCTTACAATATTATTCATTGTGATATTTGGGGTGGATATTGCATGCCATCTCACTTTAGGGCTTGTTATTTCCTCTCTATTGTAGATGACTACATTTGAGCCACTTGGGTCTATTTGATGGCACGTAAGTCAGATACTTTTCAATTATGTTTTGTGAAATGGTAAAGACTTAATTTCACACCACAATTCAGGCAATCAGATCTGATAATGGGATTGAGTTCTTGTCTGAACCCACTTAGACATATTTTCAGCACAATGGCATTCTTCATCAACGAACATGTGTTGATACCCCTCAACAGAATGGGGGTAGTGGAGTGAAAACACCACCATTTACTTGAAATGGCACGTGCTTTATGATTCCAAGTTGGGTTCCCAATACAATTTTGGGGTGAATGTGTGCTCATTGCCACTTTATTGATAAATTACTTGCCTACACCATAGTTGCATGGGAAATCTCCTTATAAGACGTTACATGGTAAGCCTCCTACATATATCCACTTAAGGGTATTCATTTGTTTATGTTACGGCCGAATTCAAGACAAACCCCATGACAAATTTGCTATGTGGGCCCATCGTTGTGTTTTCATGGGCTATCCACAAGGACATAAAGGTTACCAACTGTCTAACCTTGATAACAAAGAGTTCTTTGTTTCATGAAATGTTTTCTTCTATGAGGATCAATGTCCTTTCTTAAATATCCCAAATACTTCACAGTCTTCTAATAAGCCAATGGTACCACTTCCTATAATCGATGACACACCTATTGATTCTACTGCAACCCATGTAGCCTGCCCACAACTTGACAAACATAAATCAGCCCTCTATAGCCCATGATGAGCCTTTCCTACTCATTAATGGGTCTGAAGTAGAACCCAACAACACTCTCATTACACCTATATATTAATCTAACTGCACTGTTAGACCTCCCAAACAACTCCAGAGTTTGTTTGTCCTACCTTACAATTCAATGATCCAAAGAACCCTAAAACACAACATCCCATATTACATTTTATTGGGCCTTCACCATCAGCCCATTCATCTGCCTTGTTGAACACCACAAAACCACAAAACTATGCTGAAGATGTTGCACATCCTAAATGGCAACATATGGCAACATGCTATGCAAGATGAATTGATAGCTCTTGCTCGAAATGGTACTTGGACTTTAACTTCTTTGCCACCTGGAAAATCCCCAATGGGCTGCAAAATGGGTATATAAGCTCAAGCTTAAACATGATGGACTATTGATCGTTACAAAGCCAAGTTAGTCGTCAAAGGTTATACTTGAACTCCTAGAGTTGATTACAATGACACCTATTCTCTTGCAAAGTTGGTTAAAGTGAGATGTCTCTTAGCCTTGGCTACAATTTGTCATTGGGATCTTCAACAAATGGACGCAAGTAATGCCTTTTTCATGGTGACTTACACAAAGAAATTTACATGTTGCCACCTCCGGGTTTCTTACCAACAGGTGATACACAAGTTTTTCGTCTTCAAAAATCAACCTATGGACTTAAACAAGTGTCGCACAATTGGTTTGACATGTTGGCCATAGCATAAAGCATCATTGTTTGCTTCAGTCTACAGCTGATTGCACACTATTCGTTTCTTCTCAACCAAGTAGTTTCTTGGTAGTTCTTGTATATGTTGACGATATAATCATTGCTGGAAATGATTCCGATCTCATAGTTGGATTTAAAAATTACCTCAGTAACTGCTTCCACATTAGAGACCTTAGAGAACTTTGGTATTTCCTTGGCATCGAAATCTCCAGGTTTCCCAGATGGTATCTGATGAGGGTAGATTTGGCCCTCCAGTGAAATTGCGACATGTGGCACCTCGTGACAACTAGGCAAGCACCCAGGCAATAACTCACCAAGTTGGTCTCCCCCCCGGGCACCGGTCTGGCTGGCCTGGCGCGACCTGCACGCGGCCTGGCGCGGCCTGCGCGCGACCTGGC
>NW_010729088.1:2056052-2146891 GCF_000365185.1 Nelumbo nucifera | reverse complement strand
GGGTTGCGCTGCACCAGGGAGCTCCACCATCCTCTGAGTTGCAGACCGCCTAGGAGCAAGTCAAGTGACGAGTTTGCCATCAGGCAGTTCGCCACCAGGCAGTTCGACACCAGGCAGTTCGCCCCCAGGCAGTTCGCCACCAGGTAGCTCGCCACCAGGCAGTTCGCCACCAGGCCGTTCGCCCCCAGGCAGTTCGCCACTAAGGAGCACTACCAGCCAGTTCGCCACCAGGCAGTTCGCCACCAGGCAATTCGTCACCAGGCAGTTCGCCACCAGGCAGCTCACCACCGGGCAGCTCGCCACCGGGCAGTTCGCCACCGGGCAGCTCGCCATCGGGCAGTTCGCCATCAGGCAGTTCGCCACCAGGGAGCACCACTAGGCAGTTTGCCACCAGGCAGTTCGCCCCTAGGCAGTTCGCCACCAGGTAGCTCGCCACCAGGTAGCTCGCCACCAGGTAGCTCGCCACCAGGTAGTTCGCCACCAGGGAGCACTACCAGGCAGTTCGCCACCAGACCGCCATCAAGTAGTTCGTCACCAAGTAGTTCTCCCGCAGGGAGTTCGCCACCAAGTAGCTCATCACCAAGGCACGTCACCACCGGGTCAAACAACGAGGTACTTAGCCGAAAAATTTATACATCACAAAAAATGGTACGTGAGCAAAAACGGTTACATCAATATCTTTTTTTGCCGAAGAAAATACATTCTCAATATCTTATATGAGACGAGCACGCTAGGTTGTTGACCTAGTTCTTTTCCTATGCTTCAACAGTAGCAGCTAGTTCTTGTGGAAGGGGCTCCATTTCCACACCCAGATAGATATCGAAGATTGATTGGATGGTTGATTTATTTAACAATTACCATACCTGAAATCACATATTCAGTACATGTTCTTGGCCAGTTTATAAGCAAGCCTAAACAAGCTCACTATGATGCTGCAATTCATGTTCTTAGATATTTGAAGTCCACCCTAGATCATGGTCTCTCTCTTCCTTCCAACAATGACCTAGTCATTCGTGGCTATTGTAATTTAGACTGGGCCTGCCCCGTCATTAGATGATCAACAACAGGTTACTTCACTATGTTGGGTACTTCACCTATCTCTTGGAAGACAAGTAAGCAGACTACAATCTCAAAGTCTTTAGTAGAAGCCGAATACTGTTCCATGGCTGCTCTAACTAGTGAACTTATTTGGCTTAGGAGACTCTTTCATGATCTTGGATTAAACCATAATCAGCATATGCATGCCTTTTGGGATAATAAGGCAGCTTTACATATTGCTTCCAATCTGGTGTTCCATGAGTGGACAAAGCATGTTGAGATTGAATACCATTTTGTCCTTGAACATATCCAAGCTCAGACTATTGCTACCTCCCATGTTTCCACCAAAATCCAACCAATGGATGTTTACACCAAGGCTTTGGGGCAATAATCTGTTTCACATGCTAAAATCCAAGTTGGGTGTCGGTCCTCCTCCATCTACAACTTGAGGGGGAGTATTATAGAGTTTGTTACAACAAAATCTATGTGTACAATTCTATTACAGAGTCACGTGTACAAGGGGTGGCAATTTTTCACCCAACCCGCCCATTTACTTGGCAGGTTGGAAATGGGTTGATCACCCATTGGGTCAATTTAAGTGGGTTGGGTGATAACCATGGGGTTAACCACTACAGATATAAGTATTAATTCCTTATCCATTTTTTTTAATTTTTTTTTCATTTGAATAAAATAATTTATAAAAATGCATTCATTTTCTATTAATTATTGACTAAAATTAGTTTTGTCTCAAATCAACACACTTCACCCAAATTGACATAAATCCAAATCAACTTGACCCAAGTCTGGACCAGCTCAACTTGGTTTAAATATGAATAGACTCGACCACCTTGGTTTGATTTGTTTGGGTCGGTTAGCCCAACCTGAACCAAGACAGGCCGGTCCAGGACGACCCAAATTCAAAACGGGTCTGGTCCGGACCACCCAAAATCCGCCCCACTTGTTTTGTCTGGTTTGGATTGTACAACCCGTATCCACACAACTCGACCCAAAATCCACCCCACTTGTTTTCTCTTGACCCACTTCGGGCCTGTTGGTTCGGTCCCAAACCCATGCACAATCCTGATATGGGCTGGTCCAAGTCAATCCACCATTCATTGAACTAGTCTGGTTTGGTCCGACCGGATTGATTCAGATCAAAACGGTTCAACCACCCTTGGTGTGATTAGCTCAAAGACAATCCAATTAGATAGTTCAAGATTGTCTGACCGGTTTGAACCCAAGTGTTTGGTCAAACCTGAAACCCAAACATAGTCAAATGGCTTTGCCGCTTGTGTAAAAATAACATGCACATAATGTGATTTGAACCTTCACCACTTGTGTAGATAGCAACTACTATTACCACAAAGCTATGACCAACTCATTTGCCAAGAAAGAGTTAATTTTTTTGTTTTAAGTACATGAATATAAGATTAATGGATTTGGGGGGGTTGGATTGGGTTAAAGTGGGTTTGGGTTGAACCCAACCTATTTAATTTTATATAATTGGGTCATTAATGGATTAACGGGTTAGGTGGATTGGGTTGAAACTCAACCCAAATCAAACTCAACCAAAGTCAACCCAACCCACCCAATTGCCACCGTTATGTACAATTTTGTTGTAATTTACATTCTACATATCTAATCATTATTTATGATTACTATGAGTCGGGAATGCTTCCAGTCAATTATTACCTCCTAGTCACAGAAGTTCAAGTTTAGGTAGATTTGCTAGGAAAGCTGGAATTGGACCAACAAGGAACCAGAGGTTTTTCAGTTGGCCGAGGAATTCCAGAAGTTGGAACTCTTATTTAGTGTTTTTCTGCTTACTAATATTCAGCTTGTTGGAGAGCAAATCCTTCTGTTTTTTTTTTTTTTTATTTGACAGAGAGGAAGAAGAAACCCTTAACCCCCTTTTATTTGTTTTAAAATTTAATATATTAAAAATGGGGAGTGGAGGTCGTTTGAAATGTCTGTTAGTCCCACTGACACATGGCACCCTCTGATTTGATGTATTTGTGGGGACAAATGTGCAAGAGATCCAAGCCTTTAACCAATACATGTTTTTACTAAAAATATTGCACAATCAATTGTATTGCAAATTATGCTCAAAAGCAACGGTTAAAATATACCACCTAGGAGCCAATTGATCATCTAAATTACAAGAAACATTGCATAATCAAGTTACTTTAATGGATCTTTGAGATATGGAGATTATTGATTGCATCACGCATTTGAACATTTTGTATGGTTCTACTATAATGGATGTGAGACGCATGAATAGACATAATATTTAAGATGGATGATATATGATATATTTGGTGTCTGTTTGGTTTGTGGGAATGGGAGTCTAGAATTGGAAATGGAATGACCCATAAGATTGTTTAATAATTATATTAAATTTAGGAAGCTTGTTTAATAATTACAAGGAAAAAAAGGTTTCCATCAGAAATTCTAAGTGTTGTAATTAAACATTTATGTTGTGTCTATATAACACAAGGTTTTTAAAACTGGTTCGGACAACGAATTGGTCAAGGGTCCGGTTCCTGGGTCGAACAGTCTAATTGTTCGAACCGAATGGATGGTCCATCCGTTCTGACAAAAATATAAAAAATAAATAAAAACTGGCCAAACCATTGAACAGTTTGAACGATTCGAACGCCCGGGTCAGTGGTTTGCTGACCAAATCAACAGTTTTGGGGGAAATAACAGTTCTGGGGTAAAACGGAACCGATCACCTGACCGATTCCCAGTTTTTCCAGTCCGACCATCCGGTCAGGTCCGGTTTTGAAAACCATGATATAACATAACATTGACTACTATGCCATTTCGATGGAAATCTTTCCATCCTAAGTAGGATTTTTAATAATTACATGGCAACTTGTTGTAGATCTATTATTCATGTTTATAATATACTAGTGGAGAAGCCTGTGCGATGCACGGTGAAAATGAATGAAAAAATAATAGTTAAAACTATAATTAAATTCATTAATGCAAATCAAGTATGATAAAGAAAATACAATTTGTGATGAAAATATCGACTTGACCCCAAGTTGGGAAGAACTTGGATTTAGGCCATTAGAAAGTGGTTCATTGATGTTTGACAATTTATGAGCATTTCTTTGCTATTACTTTCTCATCTATTTGTATGTGTGTTATCTACTATCTTTCATGCCCTTTTTTGTATTGTCTCTAATTTGCACTTTTCACTACTTCATTAGAAAATATAAAGTGAGTTGTGTCGTGTCGACACAACACGATTTTGCCAATTGTCTATGCTTTAACAGGCTGTGCCATGCCGACATGTGGTCTTAGGTGGATCGTACCCTACCTGGCCTAAAACTCTTCAAAGGTTAGGCCTGGAACACAAGCCCAGTTGGGCTCAGCCATAGGCCAGGGTGTGAGAGGCATGATTTTTTATTAAAAAATTTGAAAAAGATAATGAAAAGTTAAATAAATTAACAAAATAGACAAGAAATTGAAAAAATCTTAAAATTTTATTCTATATGAACTTTGATGTATACAATTGTTTATATATGAAATTAAAAAATTACGATATAATTTGAATAAAATAGTATAATAAAATTGAATATATATATATAGGCCTGTTTCGTGATGGGCTGCGGGCCTATATCAGCATGGTCCACTTTTTTGTTCTATATCGTGCTGAGGCATGAGCCTCAAAACCCAAGCCCAACACAAGTCAGAGGTATGGGCTAGGCCAATTGCTACAATGGCTGGGCTGTGCTGGGTATAACCCACTTTATAGTTTCACATTTATGAGAGATAAACATTGAAATAGCAAAAAGTGATGAAGGTAAAAATGAAAGGATGCAACTTTGGTTGATAGTCAGTATGTTAATGATTAGTATTCATTTTTATTGGAAAAAATATTGTTTCATAGTGTACATCCCATTTAATGATAGGTTAAATAAATATCGAATCCAATTAAAAACCGAATCGGATTCGGATCACCCCTATCCGATTCAAAAGGATCTAATATGTTATTTATATTATATTTTTATGAATTTTTTATATGATTTATCTTTTATAGAAAACATGTATATATGATGAAAATAGTTGAAAAATACTTTCATTTTTTTGTTTTTCTTTATTTAAATTGTTATATTTTCTTTTTTAATAATTTATTATTAAAAAAAAATTAAATCTGATTGGATCATATTCAAATATCCAACATCCTTATTGAATTCAAATCTAAATCAATATTTATGAGATCCGATCGGATTGGATTGGACCTATAATTTATCAGATCGGATTCGGATATACCTTGATTTGAATCCGACCCTATCCATTTGCATCCTTATAAAAAGGGAAAGTATAATCAGGCTTTTTGATGAAACATTATTACCATCCTCATTTTTATATTTACTACAGATTATAGAAATATATAATGGTCATAGAGAAATTAGGGTATAATGGCTAAGGAGGGACACTAATGGAAATATAAAATACTATATATAATATTATAAAATACAATTCGAATAACAATGACTAAAGGGGGCAATAATAGAAATAGATATGCAATTGGAATAATAAGGACTAAGAGGGGTAATAATGGAAATAGATAATCAGATTACCCATCTACCATTCTCATTTTAATAGAAATAAATAAAATCTCCTATCTTTATTCCTCATTTGAATTGTTGTGTCATAAAAATCAAGGTATAATGAGTGAGGGGCAATAGTGAAAATAGAAAAATCAGGGTCTTTTGACGATAACCATTTTCATTTTTATAAATGGTACAGATTAGTTGGTTTTGAATGGACCATCATATTAATTTGTAATTATGGGTCCATGCATTTTGCATACAGATATATATTAAAATTGGTTCGCATTTGGTATGTTGATTGCAGTATATTACTTCAAGCATACTCTGCCATTGGCTTCTCTTACACTATGTCGTCGTTCGTTTACCGCTATCTTACTTACCTGGGTAAATTCACTTACCTAGGTAAGTGTTTCCTAGGTAAAATTTACCAAAGTAAGTTTATTTACCCATATTCTTTTGTCTCACCAATTTTCCTAGGTAAGAGGCCCATTTTTACACTATTGCCAACATTACCCTTTTGTCTCTCCTCAATTCTTTGTTGATTGCGTAGAAGGGAGAGAGAGAGAGAGAGAGAGAGAGAGAGAGGCCTGGGAGGGGACTGGGAAGAATGGAGGTGTGTGACGCTTCAGCAAGTGAATCTCTGCTGCTGGGAGGAGGAGGAAGAGATATGGTAGAAGAGATGGTGGATTATAAAGACCGTCAGGTTAGCAAATCCAAGAACGGCGGTTGGAGATCTGCATCGTTCATCATAAGTGAATTCTTTCATTAATTAATTTTCTGTTTTGGTTTGCTTAATTGTTAACAGAAATATTTTTGACTGAACAAAATCACCCCACGATGGAAAGTAAATTAACCAGGGGAATCTTTCATGGGCCTCACAAGTATTTGCAAAAGAACACGAAAGTTGATCAACTCCCACCCCAATATAGTAATAAATGAACAAGGCCTATTAGTCTCGAGCCACCAACTGAAGGGTGGTGGCTGGGTTGTTGGTATGTTAGTTTGTTCATTGCAGCATTGACGTGAAATCAATTCTTGTAACCATTGATTTAAAGAAAAGCAGGGGGAGAGGGGGGCCACAGATTATTAATGGTGCGTGGTACTTATACCGACAACAATGTTATTAGTCTCAATCCTGTATAGAGGAGAAGGGTTGATGATGCAGTACAGATTTAACTTTATCTTTTGAACCGTGTTTTTAAGCAAAAGATGCGATATGATGTTGGTTCTTTTTTGTTGTTTCTCATCAAACTCAATTGGTAGTTTTTTACTTTTTCTTGCCTGCAGCCAGAACAACTTTGTTTCCACGAGGCACGCATCAGTAAATAAGTTCAGGCGCTTCATGTGCTGAAATCTGCTCTTGGGCTGACAGAATCTGTTGGCCATTGGAACATCCAATGGCTATATAATAAGTCACATTTTGATGGAAGATGATTATTTTATGGTTATCTCTATGTAATATTTTCATACACAATCATTCACTTGTTTTTCTCAAATTAGTATTTATTTATTTATTTTCTATAAAAAAAATTATTTGATTGTTTACTTGAAAATGTTTTATGCATAGAAATACCAATATTGTTGAATTATTATGGATCCTAGTTCCAGCGCTTACTGGTTAGATCCTTGGTCAACATGAGACACTTGTCTCAAATTTGATAGAGCATGAGTTTTACTGTTGATGAGCATTTATCTCAATTGGTTATTTTGGTTACTGTTTGTTCCTAATAACAGGGAACTTAATGTTGGAGAAGCAGACTATATAAGGGATGACTCCCAAGTGCTTCATATTCATGAGATATGCTCTTTACTGAGAACGGAAAAGATCCTCTCAGCTCCGGCTCTAATCAGATTCAGCAGTTCTCTCTTGTATTTTGTTTGAGAGGTTGGTGTCTCGGATCCCATATTATGTGGCAGCTACACTTTTCTCTTTGTATGCAGGTTTGGAGTGCCAAGCATCAGCCGTCCATCTCTGCGTCTACTTGGTGCATCACTTACAGGGTCCTTTACTTTTTTACAACAGGTTAATTTTCATAGTGCAGTCATGCAATGTAATGGTACTTTTGGAGGTCAAGTTTTAGAGTGCTTATTTAAAAAATAAATACTTAAAAATAAGTGTTTATTTTAATAAGTATTTATAAGTGTTTGGTGAAAAAATACTTAATTTAAATAAGGATGGTATAGATATTTTTTAAAATGACATGGCAGGTCAAGATAGGTCAGAAAAGAAATACATACTTACAAGTTTGAAATTTGGGTAAGTGTCTATTCTTAGAAGAAAATTAGAGCTTATTTCCTAGACGCAAATAAGTATTTATTGCTGTAATCTCAGTTCAAAATAAGTACTTATTCAAATAAACACTTATTTTTAAGCACTCTGAAACTTAATCTTTATAACCTTTGGAAAAGGCTTTTGAAGTAAATATAGGCTGACCTATTTCGATATTTCTTTTTCTTTGCATTTTGATATATATATTCACACACAAGGTGGCTGGATGGGGCATATTAGCCTATATCTTAGGGCACTTTATATATATTAGTTTTCTTTTCTCAAACTTGTTCAGGGAATTGATATAAAGCCCATCTCTTGAAGTCATATTGACAAAAAGAAATCCTCCTCAATCATCTAATGGTAAATTTCAATCCTTATTAACACAATGTAATGTGGCAAATTGTTCATCTAATGGTAATAAGCTGAATGGATATCAAAAACAAAAAGAAATGCTCCTCAATCATCCACTTCAAGCTTCTGAAAGAGTTGGTAAAGTCAAGGAGTCTTCTGCAGTACATCAATGACGTAATTTTGTTTTTAGTACATTAAGACTCTGGATGGGTCGCTTTGGATTTTCGATGCGCGAGCCAACACCATTATTGATTTATTTCTCTACTAATCTTCTAGTTTCTTATATAAAAAAATGAATATGTCATCAATGTTTCAGTGAAATAAGTTGTTAATTAAATACAATTGGACAAATGCCGACGTTAAGCTTGTTTTTCTTTGTGGCAATATAATATATATAACGACAGGAGCCGGAGGAATCAGTTTGGTTGGTTCAGACTTGTGAGAGTTCAGAGCTCAACTCAAGTTTCAACAACGTACGTCTATGTCGCACCCTCTGATAGGCTCAACTCTTTTGTTTAGAATCTCTCCCCCATGTTTTGCGCTTGGAGGTCCCATTTCGATTAGACCAACCAATCACTTACTATTGCCGCATATATTTGTATTTTCAGTCATGCACCGAGACTTCATATTATTTGTATTTTTATTCATAAGAAGCAGGGCTGAAAAGGGCTGTGAGAACGGCGTAAGCACAATTTATTTTGTGAAGATCAAATCTGATTTCGTTTCAAGTATGGATGGATGATAATGCCATGCTTAAAACTTTTTTTAGATAAGAGATTGGTTTTCCTGTATATATGGTTTTCAAAACTAAACTGGACCGGACGGTCGGACCGGAAAAACCGGGAACCGGTCATTCCGTTTTCCCCCAAACCCACTTTTCCCTCAAAACTGTTGATTTTGATCAGCAAACCGTTGAATCGGTTGGTTAATCGTTCAAACCGTTTAAACGGTTTTGACCGTTTTTCAAAATTTTTAATTTTTTTTTATTTTTTTTGTCAGAATGGGCCAGCTGTTCGGATCAAACAATCGGGCCGTTCAAACTGATAACCGGACCCCTGACCGGTTCGATTTTAAAAACCATGCCTATAAATAAAAATTCTATGATTTATATTCCAAATGTGCAACTGGATGCTATATATTACAAAATTTTTAATTGCAGGAGATCCCAGCTTTCCGGTTCTGATGATAAAAGCCATGCCCCTAAAATTTTTAGGTACCTTGAAGTTTCAACAATGGATGATGAGGCCTAAAGGCCATGCCTTACTTTTTTGTATGAAAATAAGGCCTCATTCCTTTGCCCGCATTCTTGTGATAAAGCCGTTTAGATGCGAGTAAATTATTTACCCACGAGTAATTAAAATACTCTTCTTTATATTTATTACCTCAAGTAATTGATAATATATTCATTTTTCCATGAGACCCAATAGAATTATTCTTTCGATTTTTACTAAAAAACAAATGGAAATATTGTGATAAATTGGCCAACCCCCACCCCAACATTAAATACTATTTATAAGCAAATAAGGGTTACGAGGCAAAGTTTGCTCGTTATTGAGACGGTAAATTTCTTAAACTATCCTTATGGTTTTAGCTAATTGACTAAGTGTACCTTTACTGTTTAAAAATTAACTAATGCTATTCCTATTGTTTTTAACAATTGACTAATACCTCCCTTATTATTAATGCCCCTTAATATTTCGTTAATAAAAAGATAAAAAGACAATTTTACCCTTTATTCTTCTTCAAATTTTGAAAATAAAACAGGGAAAAGGGAAAAGAGAGGGAGAGAGAGAGAGAGAACATGTCGAGATACTGCCTTCTTCAACGAGTCTGATCTCTTATGCTGGTGGATCAACTTCTGGTTGTCACTAATTTTGGGCGGAACTGGATTGGCATGGAGTGTCGAAAGGAGAGGGCAGAAACCAGTAAAAATAAGAAAATGGTGGTGATTCCCTCAAATCCATCTTTCATTTTCCCGCAATCTCTTAACATCTTCAAGTTAAAAAAAAGGTAGGAAAAGAAATCTGTCTAGGCAGAGACATAGGATAAAGGGCTTTGGCATGTCGGTGGTTAAGAGTATCTCTCTTAATTTTAAGAGACATAGGAAAAGAAATCAATGATCAGATGATAACCAATTTTGCTTCCTGTAGGAAGGCAAGAAAAAGGAGAAGAAAAGAGAAAAGGAGAGAGAGAGAGAGAGAGAGAGGGAGAGAGGAGATCACTGGAGAGATAATCGGTGGAGAGAAACTGTTGCTGCCCTCCATGCTAATGCTAGTTCCATCTAGAATTTAGTGGCAGCTGGAAGTTGATCCACCAGCATCAAAGATTAGACTCGTTGAAGAATGTAGTATCTAGACATGTACTCTCTCTCTCTCTCTCTCTCTTTCTCTTTTTTCTTGTTTTAGTTTGAAAATTTGAAGAAGAATAAAGAGTAAAATAGGTTTTTTGTCCTTTTGTTAATGGAATATTAAGGGGCACTAACGGTAAGGGAAGTATTAGTCAATTGTTAGAAATAGTAGGGGTAACGTTAGTCAATTTTCAAGCAGTAAAGGTACCCTTAGTCAATTAGCTAAACCATAAGGGTAGTTTAAGAAATTTACCCTTATTGATACTCGTAAGCGATGAGGCCGGGCTCAAAGCCGGCTCTGAGCCATCAAAAGGCTAAGACAAAATCAATTTGTCCATCATCTTTTCCTAGTTCATTTTGGTTGGTCCTTAAAATGCTTTTTCGTTTGATACATTGCAAGAATTTATTCCTTCAACGCACTTAATCATACTCTAAGCCAATGATTAAAGTATTGGTATTGGGCAACTTGGATATGGATATAGATACAGATATGCTTGGGAAACGCATGGATACAGATGAAAAATATGGAAACATTTGGATACGCTAAGAAAATGTGTACAAATTCAATAATTATATTAATAACTTTAAGTTTAATGTCAAAATAACTATAAATAATGTATATATAGGAGTTGTATATTTTAATAGTATATATGAAGAAATATATTACTATTAATATAACGGGATGCATATATATTATACAATTTTATTGATAATGCATCAATTTATATTTTTATTAAAGTCCAAAGCACAAAACATATGCAACTATTGTATTTGAATTATTATATCAATTATTTTTTACTTTACTATTTTCTTTTTAACATCAACAAAAAAATCAACTAAAAATTAATTTGCAAATGTTAAGTAAATAATACTTTCATTTTTGTAAACAATAAATATGTTTATAAAATGTAAATGAAAATATCAATTAATAATTTACAAAAATATATAATCTCAACTTCAAATATATCAAATCTATTAAAATTTTGAAGACACATATCATATGAAAATTCATAAATTTTAATTACTAAAGTAATTATTCCATTATTAATATTTTTACTTTTATGAATTTTTTAAAACAAAAAGAATAATTTTTATATAAATGTAGATTAGTGGATTTGATAGATTCAATCTATATTATATTCTCAAATATTTTGCAAACAATATTTTTATCTTTGTAAATAATAAATACATTGTTATTTATTGCAAATTAAAATATTAATTAATAATTTATTAAATAATTATTATAATTTATCAAGTCTACATAAATAATTCTAAGTATTAAAAAAATTATTCTATTAATAATATTTTTATTTGTATAAATTTATTAAAATTAAAAATCATTTATATATGTGGATTTGATAAGTTATTTATTTTATTGGTCTATAAAATAATAATTTTGAATATTATTCTTTTTAATTTGTACTTGAATTTATTGAATATATTATTTATTTAGATTAAATGTAAGCATTAATGTTAATAAAAGATCATTTATTTCAGTTGTTATCACGAAATAGAAGGTGGCTTGATGGTGAAGGGATCAAATCTAGGGATGACACTTTTCCCCATTTCCCCGATCCCCATGGGGATCCACCTGGAATGGGGTAGGAATGGGGATGATTTTCCCCCGTGGGGACTGAGATGGGGAAATTTTCATCTCCGTTAGTGGGGACGGGGAGAGCACTCTCCACCCCGCAGGGACCCTGATCCCCACCCTGTGGGATCCTCACTAATATATATGTATATATGTACACATACATCTATATATTAATATTTTAAAGAATATGGTTGAATATGTTTGAATCTTTTCTAATAGGATTGTAAATTTTAATTATTTTATTTTTATTTTTTAAATAAAATAAAAAATAAAAACAAAATGGTTAACATTATAAAAAATCACAGGGAATGGGGATCCCCGCGGGGATGGGGATGGGGAGAGGCTCTCCATCCCCGCCCTGCCCCATTGCCATTCCTAATCGAATCATGTTAACTATTTTTTTTTCTAATGAAGCAATTTATTGTTAAACACGGGTTCGATACGCCTCTGTATCGGTGTGTATCGACCCATACAGTGCAATACACGCTGATACCGTGGTGTATCTCGTATCCTCCCCTACCGGTATTGATACGATATGACATCGTGTCAATATTTTAAGCCTATATCTAAGCCTTATCCCAATCATGTGAAATAGGCTACATAAATCCCAATTATTTGACCCAACCTCCTAACTAAGGGACACGTGGATATGACTCGACGTAAGTGATAGCTCAGCATGACAGCCTGGCCACAACTCAGCGTAATGAGCTCGCTGAAACTCCAGTAGAACAGCTCACCACGAAACAACTCGCTACAAAACAGCTTGCTGCAAGGCAGCTCGCTACGAGGGAGCTCACTACAAAGGAGCTCGCTATTGAGTAATCCAGAGCCTTCGGGAAGCTTCTTATCCGACAAGACCGTGCTTGTCAGACTGCTCCCATGTGTCTTGTCCGGCAGCGCAGCACCTGCCAGTCCAGAGGACTGCACCCACGTCTCACGTTAGGCGGAGTCGTGCATGCCAGCTCTACATAACATCTCTCAAGTGACAGGACCATACCCTGTGATGGATACCTGCACCAATCAAATCAGCCTGACGAATAACGACTATAGCAGAGAATCAGAGAAGGTTACACCCGATTTGGCAACGCATTAATATATAAGGGCTCCGACCCCCAAGGAAAAAGGTAATTGAATTTTTGGTAATCGAGTAGTGCACATCTCCACTCTTAGATCGTCATTACTCTCTAAGCTTTTCACTAAGTTCTAACTTAAGCATCGGAGTGTTCCCGCCGGCGAGCTCCCCGGGAATCCTTCATCTTCTCCTTCTCAGGTGCTGTCCGTTGCCAGATAGGAGCGAGGCCCCTGCCAGCGAGGAGTGACCAGATCGCGCTACATCATTTGGCGCTGTCTATGGGAAACGCTTCAAAAAGCCTTCCACCAAAACTTTGCAAACTTTAGTTCTCATGGCTTCCTCCAGCAACGTAGGACGCACTGCAAAAATGAACACTGCCGGGGAGAAACTCCAGGTCCCAGCAGTGTGTATTGGACAGTCACCGTCCCCCTCTCTGCGGATGGAGTTCCCGTTCTGAACGTGCCTCAAACAATGGCACCCGTGAACGCTCCACTCCCTTTCACGGTTGGAACAACCTTCACCGAACCCTCCCTTGTTCCTCCCGTGACCACCCAAAACCAGCTTGAAGACCTGGTGCAATGCATGCAAGCTATGCAAGCTCAGATGCAACAGGTTCAACAATTCCAACTATATCAGCAGCAGGTGCTGCACCAAGTTTCTCAGCATCACTATCAGCAGTAGTTTCCTTCGCTACCTCAGACACAGCAGCCGCTTCCTCCTCGGCATTCGGCCTCTCCGTCAGAACGAGCGTCCTTCTCGTTGGGGAGAGACCTGTCAGACCCAGAATCCTCTCAAGAGTCAAGTCTCATCCCACGGGAGGAGGGAAAGACCAGTCACCCCTGCCTCGCCACGTGCAGCCAGGTCGGGAGGGTCCTAGCCTACCAGGCCGCATCGCCTCAGCTCTCTGAGTTTGTGGCCCCGCTTGTGGAGAACTGGTTCGAAGTCTTGGATATAGACTCCAGGAAAGATCCCTCTATCCACAGCCATCACCAGCAGTCCGTCCCCCTCCCTACGAAAACTGTGCTCGACAATACCGAGGCCAGTAGCACCAATGCGGAGCCCGCAAAAAAGCAGCAGAGACGTCGCCAAGCTCGCTGAACTACAACGCATAACCTGCCCGAGCTCAAGGGTAAGGAAGAGGTAAGCTCGGGTGAAATAAAAGCCACTCCGCTCCTCTCTGTACTATCCCCTTTGTCTCCTGAACTCTTGGCCGTCCCAAAGCCCAAGGACTTCAAACTACCTCCCCTGGACAAATATGACGGATCGTTCGACCCGAATGATCACGTAGACGCCTTTCAGTCACAAATGCACTTAGCAAGGGCCAGTGAGTCCTGCATGTGCGTGGCTTTCTCCACCACTTTCAAAGGAGTGGCCTACACATGGTATAGGAACCTCACGCCTGAATAAATAAGAAGTTGGGCACAGTTTGTGCAAGTCTTCACTTCTCACTTCGTCACCAGTAAGCGGTGCCCGAGGACCCAGGAGATTCTCCTTGGCATAGTCCAGAGGAAAGGAGAATCTATCCGAAGTTACATCAAGCGGTTCAATGACGCTTGTTTACAGATACCCGACCTGGACCTCGCAATTTGGCTTACAGCGGCCAAGAGAGGCATCACGCACAAAGAATTCAAGTGGCACGTGGTGGTCAATCGACCCAAAATTGTAACCGAGTTCCTCAAGCTTGCGGACCAGTTCATAGGGACAGAGGAGGAGATTGGCCAGAAAAATGAGAGCGTGCCTGAGAAAAGGAAAAGAGTAGCTGAGTCCTCAACCCATGAGGACAGTAAGAAGAAGAAAGACGCAGCTCGGGGGGCAAGGCCAGGTTAACCTTTCTGAGCTTCACCAGCAGAGAGGATAGACTACGCACCTCTGAACGCAAAGCGGGCCGAGATCCTTATGGCGATCAAGGATGCCCCGTACGTGAAGTGGCCACCCCGATTGAGAGGGGACCCTAATGTAAGGAATAAGAACTTGCATTGTAGCTTCCATAAGATCACGGTCATAGTACCGAGAGTTGGAAGAACCTCCACGACGAGATAGAAGAGCTCATCTATCGCGGGTACCTAAGAAATTTTGTACAAAATAATAATAATAATAATAATAATAATAATAAAGCAGGTTGGCAGGGGGAGCAAAGTAGAGACACTCCCAAATCCAGCAGCAGGCAAGTTGAACAGCCACAGAGGCAGCCCCCCGAAGAGAGACCAGTTCGGGGCACCATACATGTGATCGTCAGAGGTTCGATCGTCGCGGGCTGCACCTCAGCTGCAGCTCGGACATCAGCTCGGGAGGTCGGAAGGGAGGAGCAAAACCCCTCGAAGCGGCCAAGGACAGAAGACCCGATCTTCTTCACTGAGGATGACACACACGGGGTTCACTACCCCCACGATGACGTACTCGTCATAAAGATAAGGATCAATGACTTCGAAGTCAAGCATGTCCTCGTTGATTCCGATAGCTTGGCGGACATTCTTTTCAAGGCAACATTCGACAAGCTTCAGCTCCAAGAGAGTGATCTCAAGCCCGCAAGTACTCCCTTGGTAGGCTTCAACGGAGAGGAAGTCAGGCCCCTGGGGAGAATCACAGTACCTGTGGAAGTTGGCACCTAGCCTAGCATAGTGCAACTCAACCATGACTTCTTGGTGGTCACAACTCCCTCCCCGTACAACGCTATAATAGGTCGACCTATCACCCATGCTCTTCGTGCGGTGGTCTCCACCTATTATTTGGCGATGAAGTTCCTCACGAACTTCGAAGTTGGGGAGGCAATCAACTCGAGTCCCGCAAGTGCTACGTCGCCACCCTCAAAGGGAAAACCAAGGTGAACGACAACCTCAAGCTGGAACAACCTACGGAGCAATGCGAAGAGCGAGCTGCACCTACAAAAGAGACTGTCTTCGTCCCAGCTTCGACAGAGGACCCAACTCAGACACTCAAAATTGGCACTTCAATCGAGGAGCCTCTACGATCCCAACTGGTAAGTCTTTTGCTTGAAAATTTAGATGTTTTTTCATGGTCCGCGGTAGAGATGCCCGGCATAGACCCAAGGATCATCACTCACAAGCTGAATACTGATCCTGTAATTAGGCCCATTAGACAAGAGAAACAAAACGTAGCCCAGGAGCGCTGGAGAGCAGTTGACGAGGAAGTTGGGAAGCTCCTCACAGCCGACCTCATCAGAGAGGTCCATTACACGAGTTGGGTAGCCAACCCGGTCATGGTAAAAAAGGCCAACGGTAAATGGCGCATGTGTGTCGATTATACCGACCTGAATCGAGCTTGTCCGAAGGATTGCTTCCCACTCACCAAGATTGACAGCCTGGTGGACGCGACCTCAGGGCATGAGTTGCTGAGTTTCTTAGACGCCTGCTCGGGCTATAACCAGATAAGAATGGACCCTGCCGACGAAGAAAAAATAGCTTTTATAACCGAGCTAGGCCTGTACTGTTACAAGGTTATGCCCTTTGGATTAAAAAATGCTGGGGCTACCTTTCAAAGACTTTTAAATGAATTATTTGAGCCATTAATTGGCAAAAAAGTAGAATGTTATGTAGACGACATGGTCGTCAAGACTCAGTTTTCAAATGATTTGATACAAGATTTGCATTTTGTTTTTGAGATTTTGCGCAAATTTAATATGAAGTTAAACCCGAACAAGTGTGTTTTCGGTGTCACCTCGGGTAAATTCCTAGGGTACATCGTTAACCGACGTGGCATTGAAGCCAACCCAGATAAAATTAAGGCTATCCTAGATATGAGACCACCCTGGAAATTGAAGGAGGTTCAGAGGCTGAATGGCCGAATAGCCGCCTTGAGCCGCTTCATGTCCAAATCGACATATCACTACCTGCCTTTCTTTAAGGTGATTAAAAGCAAAGGCTTTGAATGGACCGAAGAATGCCAACTCACGTTCGACGAGCTCAAAAAGTACCTCGCCAGTATTCCGATCCTAACCCGACCTGAGGAGGGTGATGTTTTGGAGCTATACCTCTTTGCAAGTGACGAGGTGGTCAGCTCGGTACTGATAAGAGAGGTAGATAGGGTCCAATGACCTATCTACTATGTTAGCAAAGTGTTGCAGGGAGCGGAGAAGACATATCCAGAGATCAAAAAGTTGGCGTATGCGCTAGTCATTGCAGCTCGGAAGCTCCGTCCGTACTTCCAAGCTCATACCGTTGTCGTCCTCACTAACAAGCCTCTAAGGCAAGTCTTGCTCAAGCCCGAGGTCTCTGGTAGGTTGACGAAGTGGGCCATCAAGCTTAGCGAATACGACCTCCAGTACAACATGCAAACTACTATTGAGGCTCAAGCCTTAGCTGACTTTGTCGCGGAATGCACTTTCAGCACCGAAGTCCCCAGGCCGGTCGAGCCCGAGGCCCCCAGGTCGGATCGGCCCGAGGTTCCCAGGCCGGTTGAGCTCGAGCACCGTGGGGTAGCAACCAGTACAGCTTCTCTTCTAGTTAGATCAAACCCGAGCTGGGATGAGGAGCCTTGGATCCTTCATGTGGATGGCTTGTCCAAGCAGTAGGGCAGCGGAGATGGAATTGTTCTGTATGGGCCAAGCTGGGTGAAACTGGAGTATGCGTTACGCTTTGAGTTCGCAGCGTCCAACAATGAAGCGGAGTACGAGGCGTTACTAGTCGGACTGGCTCTAGCAAACAAAGTGAAAGCCAAACACATTGTCGTCTGCAGTGATTCTCAGCTCGTGGTCAACCAAGTTACAGGTGAATACGAAACCCACAGGCCAACCATGATCGCCTACTTAGCCAAAGTAAGAGAGGCTCTACTCAACTTCCAATCACACTTCATCAAGCAAATCCCGAGATCAAAGAACGCTGAGACCGACGCCCTGTCCCAGTTAGCCAACACCAGTGATAAYRCCATGAGAACCGTGTACATAGAGAACTTTCCTCGGCCTAGCATTCTCGGGGGGGCAGAGGAGGTCGCTCCTGTTGTTTAAGAAGAGCCGAACTGGATTGACCCGCTTGCGAGCTTCCTACTACATGGGAACCTCCCTGCAGATCGCAATGCCACCAGAAGGGTAGAGCGTCAGTCGGCCAAATACATGATAATAGACGAACGGCTGTACCGAAGATCTTACACGCTCCCCTATCTGCGTTGCTTGCGACCTTCCGAAGTCGAGCTCGTGATCCGCGACACTCATGAGGGCCTGTGCGGTGGACACTTGGGGGGCAGGGCTCTCGCCTAGAAAGCGCTATGACAGGGATACTACTAGCCAACAATGAAGGCAGATGCGATCAAGCTCGTCAGAAGATGTGACAAGTGCCAGAAGCATGCCAACATCTACCACCAGCCTGCCGCCGACCTGAAGTATCTCACCAGCCCGTGGCCTTTCGCACAGTGGGGGATCGATATACTCGGACCATTTCTACCAGCGTTAGGGCAGAGGAGGTTCTTAGTAGTGGCAGTTGATTATTTTACCAAGTGGGTAGAAGCCGAACCTCTCACGACGATCACAGCGCTGAATGCGCAGAACTTCTTCTGGAAGAGTATAGTGTGTCGTTTCGGACTACCCCAAGCACTAATCTCTGACTACGGTAAGCAGTTCGAGGATATTAAATTCTAGAACTGGTGCAAAGATATGGGGATTCAACAAAATTTCACCTCGGTAGCACACCCTTAAGAAAACGGTCAAGCGGAGGTCACGAATAGAGCCATTCTCCGCGGACTGAAGGCACACCTTGATCGAGCCAAGGGGCTAGGGGTAGATGAGCTACCCAGTGTACTATGGGCTTATCGGACCACGGTAAAGACCGCAACAGGCGAGACTTCCTTCAACCTCACTTATGGCACTGAAGTAGTCATCCCAGCTGAGATCGAAGTTCTCACGCTACGTCTGGAAGTGTATGATGACAAGGCAAATGAAGACGAGCTACGAACGAACCTCGACCTACTCGACAAAGTACAGGACCTCTCATACATTAGGACCGCGGCCTACCAGCAGAGAGTAGCTCGGTACTATAACGCCAGGGTCAAGAAGCGGAACCTCCGCATCGGTGACCTGGTCCTTCGTAAAGTTATGGTGCCTGAGCCCGGTGTTGGTAAGCTCGGGCCAAATTGGGAAGGACCTTACCGAGTAAAGTGGGTGCTCGAGGAAGGAACGTATGAGCTCGAAACCCTAGAAGGGAAACAAGTACCTCAGGTATGAAATATTGTCAACTTAAGGCAATATTACCTGTAGTCACCGAGTCGAGTGAACTGTAGTCGCTCCCAGAGCCTAAGGGCCAATACGCTGAGTTAACAAAAGACTTCGGCACTATAAGACCCAGTCATCTCTATGGCATGGGTGAACTCTAGGAGAGTGGACCATAAGTCGTCTCTATGGCAGTTCGGGTGAAATAGTCACTTCGGCAAAAGAGAGAATCGCATAATACTTGGCAGAAAAAAGGAACATTTCATTACTAGTTCTAAAAAAAAAAGAAACTGGGCCTAACAGCCCGGGAGAGTACATCAGTAAAGCAGAAAGAAAAGAAAGAGAACCGGGTTCAGTCGCTCGGGAGCAACCACTTCAAAAGTCATTTTCCAGAAGAAGAAAAAAAAGAAAGCAACCAGCCTCAAGGCCCCACCTCCTCTACATCCTCGTCACTCTCCTCTAGGGAGTCGGGTTCCTCCTCCTCCGCAGCGTCTGTCGTCTCTGGGGCCAGGTCCCTCATTGTTACGCCCTGAAGGTTAAGGTCGGAGAACTTCTTCCGGACCAGCCACCGGCAAAGCTTGAACCTCGAGTGGTAGGACTTCGAGCCGTATTCGACCTGGAGGTCGTGGAACTGTTGGGACTCTTTAAAGTCCTCCATCGCCTTAGCCCGCTCTGCCTCCACCGCGGCGTCGAAGTTTCGGGTCCTCTCATGGAGCGTGGACTCCAAGCTCTAGACCTGCTGGCGAAGAAGCTCCCTCTCCGCCGCCACCCTCAAAGACTCCTCCCTGTAACGGGCGTTCTCCTTAGACAGTCGGGAGATCCGTGCTTCCTGGTCCCTAACGAGTAGCTCTTGGGCCTCGCTCCCCTTCTGAGCCTGGAGAAATTCATCCCAGGCATGGTCGAGCTCGCGTTGGAGGCTCTGCACGTTCGACCTCTGATTAATGACATAGAGAAGGGAGGGAGAAAAAGGGAAGAAGTAGGCACTTACCACCATGCAGTGAGCTGAGGCCAGCTTGGCGAGCTCCCTATGGTGCATCCCAGCTCAGCTCGCGACCTCCTCATGAGTGACCGCCCGCCGGCTCCTCTGTGAGGCCACGAGGAAGTTGGTGACGCTCCTGGGGTGGGACCTCTTCTTCTTCGCCGCATCCCGCGACTACTCCCTCGAAGGGCACAAGTGGGACCTCCGACGATGGAACAAAAGCATGGTCTGCAGCCTCGAACTCGGAGGCCCCGGAAGTGGATGCCTGGTCGGGGTGCGACCTCTTCGCCCTGCGCTTCTAGTTGCTCGACAAAAGGCGACGTGCATCCACACCAAACATGTTGGCTGCAAGAATCACAAGGCATTAGTACAACTCGAAAAAAGGGGGGGGGGAGAGAAAAGAAAAGGCGACCTAAGGGTGACCTACCGGGGCTCAAGCCAGCCTGCACGAGCTTGTCCTCAGCCCAAGACTACAGCGTTTCCCGAACTTTCGGGTTCAACTCAACGCTTGGATCTTGAACGACGGCCCTCTAGTGGGTCGAAAAGGGCCACCCTCAGGGTTGCGAACTACAAAATAACCCCGCTTCCAGGCTGGGATCCTGTTTGGCAAATTGTGGAGGAGCTTGAAGCCAGGACAGGGGGAAAAGTAATAAGAGCGCCTTTTTGGAGGGACTCCGGGGGAGGCATTCTTAATTGACAAGATGGTGGCAAAGATATCAAGGGAAAGAGGAAGACAGTACTCAAAAAATAGAGAAATTGCCCCAACCACATTCCGGATTGAGTTCGAATGGAGTTGGTCTATGGTGACATTGAAATGGGTAAGAACCTCTACTATCAAAGGATGTAGAGGGAGTCGGAGACCAGCCACGTGATGCTTCTCAAAGACCACGATTTCATCGTGGCCGTGTTCCTAGGGATAGTTACCGGATGGGAGGCTGTAGATGAGATCCCTAGGGAGGTTATAGTAAGAGACTAGGGCCCGAAGTCTCTCCATTGACATGGAGGAAGGGCCGAAACTATCAGGCTCCCAACCCTGGGAAGTGGAAGCCGAGTTACCGGAGGCCTCATGGACTTCCAAAGCCTACCCTTCAGGAAACCCCCAAGCTCCCCCTGAGCTCGAGGGGACCTCGCCCTAATTACCGTCTCGGGAAAAGCCACTGTAGTACGGATACCCAGACATTGTTTGGACAGAGTAGAGGACTCACCAGAAAAGTGAACTGAGAAAGCGACAAAAATGGGGAGAGCTCGAGCAAACAAGGCGAAGGTGCGACCTCAAACTAAAAGCAAGGCAAGTTGGCGTAAAGAAAATGAGGCTTGGGGCCCTCCTATTTATAGCCACTATGCCCAGAAAACCAACGGTCTCGATCAAAGCAGATCCAACGGCTTATAATAAAGTCGACTACACGTCCTCCGAGACTGAAATAAAGATGGTTGCACATCTTCCGAAACTGAAGGCAGTTTGGCGCGTTTTTTGGCACCCAAAAAATCCATAAGTCACCTGACATCCGCGTGTATACATCATGCAATCAGTCAACCTAGTTTTAAATATGGGTCAAATCCACCCATCATTTCATGAACTCCCCGCACCAGAGTCAGACTCTTAGCCCGAGGAGTGGGGGGCAATTGATGGAGGGTGATTTGACCCGACCTCCTAACTAAGAGACACGTGGATATGACTCGACGTAAGTGATAGCTCAGCATTATAGCCTGGCCACAACTCGGTGTAATGAGCTCGCTGAAACTCCAGGAGAACAGCTCGCCACGAGACAACTCCCTACAGAACGGCTTGCTGCAAGGCAGCTCGCTATTGGAGCTCACTACGAGGGAGCTTGCTACAAAGGAGTTTGCTATTGAGTAACCCGGAGCCTTCTGGAAACTTCTTATCCGACAAGACCGTACTTGTCAGACTGCTCCCACGTCTCTTGTCCAGCGGCGCAGCACCTGCCAGTCCAGAGGATTGCGCCCACGTCTCACGTCAGGTGGCGTCGTGCACGCCAGCTCTACATAACGTCTCTCAAGTGACAGGACCGTACCCTACGACGGATACCTGCGCCAATCAAATCAGCCTGACGAATAATGGCTGTAGCAGAGAATCAGAGACGGTTACACCCGATTTGGCAACGCATTAATATATAAGGGCTCCGACCCCCAAGGAAAAAGGTAATTGAATTTTTGGTAATCGAGTAATGCGCATTTTCACTCTTGCTCGACATTTAATGTTGTGCTGCGAAGTCGCTTTTAGCTACAAAAACGCCGAAGCAGAGAATTTTGACGAGGGAAGGAATTCTCATCATTTTGTTGAATCCCAAAAGCCAAAGGGAAAAGTTGGATTTTCTAGTTGTTCAAGGGGGGGTCCTCTTGGAGCTTGATTTCTTCTTGATGAGAAATTGAATAGGAGTTTAGGGTTTTTGTTTGATCTTCATCGGCCACAGGTTCATAAAGTTCTTTCTTCAAGATCGATCGTGATGATTCTTTTGGTTTGTAGTTGGACTCCCTAGTGAATTTCAAGCACTCGCAATAGGCGTCGAAAACTTTCTACACTTCTTTCTTAATTTTTGACTATTTGAAACACCGTTTTCCACAATTGGAACCCAGGACACCGCCCTAAAGCCTCTAACTGCTTCAGCTCTTTAGCCCATTGAACTCCCACAGTTTTCTTGGTCATTTTTGCTATACTAAAACGATCTCCTCATTTATTCGCTTCTCCAAACACTAGTTCCCAGAGTTTGGTACTTGATTTCAGCATTGCTTACTTCTTGATGGATCTCCTCCACTTCTACCACTCTCCCCCACCGCAAATACTTCTCTTTGAATCTAGAGAAGTTTGAGAGAGCAGGGAAAACCCCCCTAATTTTTCTTTCAGATTTTCTCTTGGTCTTTGACAATTGCAGCCATGAAGAAGAAAGCATCAGTGGAACCAGAGTGTGATTTCAATAATGTGAAAACCAAAGAGAGGTAGAAGGCGGTATCTCAACATGTACTTTCTCTCTCTCTCTCTCTCTCTCTTTCCCCTTTTTCCTATTTTATTTTGAAAATTTAAAGAAGAATAAAGGGTAGCATAGTTTTTTTTATCTTTTTATTAACAAAATATTAAGGGGTGCTAACGGTAAGGTTAGAACTAGTCAATTGTCAAAAACAGTAAGGGTAGTTTTAGATAATAGTTAAACAGTAGAGGTATACTTAGTCAATTAGCTCAACCATAAGGGTAGTTTAAGAAAATCTTTTATTTTTTAATTTTCTTTTCAATTTAAAAGAATTGAAAATATTATTATTTAATACTTAAAAATATATATTTTTTAAAAATTTAGGCTCCATTCATTTTTGGGGGGAAATAAGAGGGAGAAATTTCTATTGACCAACTTTATACTACTGTTTTTTAAGTACTGGGCCCTATGGTAATTTTTTTTTTGAGTATCATTATTAAGTTAAATGTTACTCATCTCCTAGGTGATTTTTAATTAACTTTTTCAGATGAAAAAAAGTATAAAATATAATAGGACAAATTTGCCCATTTAACATTTGTTTTTATGGATAAAAAATCATTATATTGTTTATCTCAAAAGCAAAAGAATGAATAAATGTTTTTTAAGAAACGTTTACTTGGATAAATACACTTACCCAAATAAATGACCTTTTAAAAAATAAACGAATTCTTAAAAGCAACGTATCATTAACCTATAAATAACATACACACAGTGCAAAATCCTATAGTTTGTACAATTTTGTATGTATTTATACAGTACATATTTGTACTTTTTCCAAACTGAGCCTAACTAAGATGCATGGGAGTCGACGCCCAAAGAAATAAATTACGAAGCAACAACCATCCATGCAAGTTATCTCTAATGTCAATTTTTAAGGCCCAATTATAAGCATAATACTACAAAATTGCCCCAATTAATGCAATCGGTACAATAGGACAACATTGCCCCATATGCAAGTCAAAATATTCATTCAGTGGGCCCATCTTATCCTACCATCATCAATCATATATATATATATATGATTATTTATTCATTCATTCATCATCCGTCATCTTTAGCCCATTCAAAGCCTGTAAAAACGTCTCTCTCTTTGGATAAAATAATTAAGTAATAAAATATTCGATGGTATGTGTTGTCGTACGGATTGGCCGTTTCAGGTTTCGAAAGTAGGCTGAAGACTTTGGGGCCTCGTAAAAAGTGAGTCGAAGTCGAGGACCGTAGGCCGAGGTGAGGTATTCTTTTCAAGGATAGTAGAAATCGAAGATTGTAGGTTGTTTCTTCAGTGATGAGGTTCCTGGAGATCGGGGGTACTGCAAAACAGGGAATGTCAGAGGCCTCGAGTGGAGACCCGAGGCAATGGCTCCGACGCTCAAGTTAGTACGAGGTGTAAAGTAGGAGAAGGTGCAGACAAGGTCTTGGTGATAGTCCTCGGGTACACTGGATCTCGCAGAGTAAATGCTAAGGGAGAAAGGTAGGTGTGGGGAGTAAATGAGTGAGCTGTGTTAGAATTCCCTGTTCCGAATCCCCTTTAAGGGGGAGTTACCTCTTATTTATACTTGATCGTGCTGGAGGTAGGTGAAGATGAACGCCCCGAATGAGAGCCATACGAGTTTAGGCAGCAAGCCCTGGTGGGTACGTCTGATCGTCATGCGGTTGGTTCTTTACGAAGGCAGTAGGGCTCCCCCTGTTGTGGTTGACGCTGTCAGACGTTAGTGGGCTAGGCCAGGTTAACCCACATCAGTATGGTTATTTATTCAACTTCAATGAAGCTTTTCAGTTAAGCCACTTTAGATGTTACAAATGGTCCCTAAGGCAATTAAAACTTTATTTTGGACAACTCTAACTTGTTACAATTGGTTTATATACAATGCATAACTTGATATAAATGTTTGTGTATGCATATACAATAAATACCAATTAGGGCTACAATCGAGCCGAGTTAAGTATTAGGCTAATTGAGCACAATTCGACTCAAAGACTCAGTTTGGAAGGAGTTCAAATACAAATGTGTATAGAGCAAAACCTTGTATTTTGTATGTATTTGTATTTGTACCTTTTCCAAATTGAGCCAAAAACTCAAAGTTTGATATTCTATTTGAGTTCAACTGAGTTTTGTGTTTCCCTACTCAAATTGGCTCTACTCATAGTCGATTATAAATAAAATAATATAAAAAATATATTAGAAAACTTGATTATAAATTTATTTATTTATATTATAAATAAATATATTAAAAATAATATTTTATTATAAGCTCAATTAAGTTCATAAGCTGTTCAAATCGGATATTGTTCGAATTCAATTCGAGTCAACTTGACTCAAACTCGATCATTTTTTAATCAAGTTCAAGTATTTAGCAGATCAAGCTTTAGCTCTAACTTGCTTACACCCCTAATATTTTCCACTTTTGAATTATTAAGGTCCCGTTTGGTGTGCCTTTCCATTTCGACAACCAATGTTTTCGTCTTTTCCTGTTTGGTTGGGGGAAGATCTAGTCACCGAAAGACAATGCCCCAAAAAGATGCAAGAAGCTCAATTCAAGCTTATTTCGAAAAACTAAAAATGGAACTTCTCACATTTTTTCATCTCGTCTTTACGTGGAAAGACGTGTCTCCAACCAAACGGCCTGTGGGCTGCCAATATCTTTATGCAAAAGCCCACTATATGTTTTGGCTGTCAAATCTTCCAGAAAATCTTTTAAAAAAGATTTACCAAACGGCACCTAAGTCAGATTAATTGCATAGGACCTCATGTTTTTAGTATCACACATGACAATATCTTAACATATTATAAAAGACAATCTTTATTTGGTATTGTTTGTGTTGAAAAGGTATAGAAATTGCCTAGCTAATAGCATTCATTGCTCTATGTTACTAATTCACCATGGCTCAGTTTGGAAGGAGTACAAATAGAAATGTATAGAATGCAAAACCTCTTGTATTTTGTACTATATAAAATTTTATATGTATATTTATATTCTCTCCAAACTGAGCCATAATAAAAATTGTTATTGGACTACAGCTGAAATGACCAAGTATCAGTTGATCTATTTACAGATTATATCAACGACATCCTCACTATTATATCATATGATCTTCAAATGTACTTTATATATAAATGGGGCCAATTTATTAGCTGGTTGCTAAAAAGAATTCATTTGTGTCTTCTGATTCTTTTGGTGACTCTGAATGATGAATTAATAATTCCATGTGATGAATTGAGATTATTATACTGTTTTTCTTTTGGGTGGAACTTTAACCTGAGCTTGATGTAGTTGAAATTTTTTAAATTAATCAAACAATCTGCATCCCTAATAAAGAATTTATCAAACTATGGGTTTGGCCTGCATTTATTCTTTAGCAATGTTTTAAAAATCAAATTGGAGGTTAAACTGTTTTTGTCTTTACGTTGTGGGTTATTGTTTTGACTATTTGGGTCAAATGTATGTATGTATATATGTATGTATGTATAAGCATGTATTTTATCAATAAAATGTGTATAATTATATTTTTAGATGTAAAATATACACATATAAATATTCTTTTATATTTAATTTATATTTTTAATTTCTTTTATTTATAAAAAATGCTAAAAACTGTGATTTGAGGCTCAAAAAGCTTTTTTTTTTTTGCAAAAAATAGTGGGGTAAGGCACCTTGAAACATATAAATCTCAAAAAGTTGCCTAAAATAAAATAAAAAAAAGATCACTGTAATTGAATATCCTAACATGAAGTTATGGCCTCCAAAAACTTGCATATAGTACAATCCGAGGCCCGATAATTGGATCAAATGGTTCAATAGTTCAATTGCTCGAATCAGATAGACTTTTGATCAGGTCAACGATTTTTTCACGAAATAACTGATTTCATACAAATTGGATCTAAAATGTTGATTGGATGACGGTTCCAATGGTTTAACTGGCCATATCAACAACGGGTTGAAAAACTGTTGTTTAAGGGATGCTAGAAATAGATTGATCATCATTACATCTGACCTTCAGGTACTTTTAAGCCTCGTTTATTTTTTGATAATATCCAAATAAATGTGTTTATATCAAATAAGTCTCTTACATAATATTTACTTGAATAAATATTTATCCGTGTTTTTTATCATAAAATTTACCCGAATAAAATAGGCGATGCGGCCCAAAAGGAAGTGTGCTTACTTTTATTTTTTTGTTTACGTTTCACCAAAAGTTCTTTTTTTTTGTTTTTTAAATAAATAAATAAATAAATAAGGAGATGTTATCACTTATTAATCCAAAAAGAAAAAATAGAATAAGAAAATATTAGCCAAAGTTGCGTGTCATATCTACAATTGACTTAGGTTGTACACTATACCTCTCTCTATATCAAAAAAAAGAAATAAAAAGGTGACGCTTGAGACAAAGCAAAGGCCATCGACACATGACTTGTAATGGTGGAATGCCAAATAAAGGAATAAAAAATTCCAGTGAATCAATCAATTAAAGTGGAAAGCTCGTGACCCGGGTGTATTATTAACATATCTACTGGCTCCTCATGACACACGTGTCGTCCATATAGACATCTGAAAAAGTGAAAAGGCAGGATGAGGATTCCTTCTTGTTTGATTTGTCCAACATCGTAAAGGGGAGGNAGGGGGGGAAGTATGAGGAGTAAGGTGGGGAGAGCCAGAAAATGAAAAAGCGCCATCACTACCTAATTAGGTTGGGTCAAGGTCAAAGATTGATTGAGAAAATGGCCTACGCACCCAAAACTGAGACTGGATCTGCTCCTCACATAGGGCGGGCACCTCACTCGTGCATCGTATGGTATCATGTGTTGAGAACATCTCCCATATTTATGAATTAATTAATGCATGGTGAATATGCATGTGTCAATGTAAGGCACCACCATGTGAATAGTAGATCACGTTCTTCTAAAACTTGGCCCATCTTGAATCACATCTACACCCTACAAGGTGTCACAGCACATCCCCGCCATGTATTAATAAAGAACTTCTCTGGATGACTAATATCCCCGCCATGTATTAAGAAACATCTCTCGATAATTAATATTATTATTATTGGGAGATATTTCTAATACACAGCGGGAATATACTGTGAGACCTTGTGGGACGCCCCCCTTGTGGGGAGTAAATCTGAACTCGGAAATTACCCCCCTTGGTCCCTTCCCTATCGTACCTAAGCCTAGCCTATTCAGACCAATAGACTGGTCCAGACGAAGTTGGTGAGTGGGTCAAGCACTCGACAGTCGACACTGCGAGAATTACATGGATGAAGTCAACGGATCCATCTATCTAACCACGCCATCTTAAAATGCGCCTGATGCACAATAAACCACGACTTCACATATCGTCGTAATTCGCATACGGAGTCCGGATCTCTACCCATGACGATTTTACCCACATTGAATGGAGATAGTGCTTTGTGGGTAGGTGTGGGTAGAGTCATCGTAAGTAGGAGATCCGGAGTCCAGCAAATGATTGTGAATTAGTGATGGTGTGTTATCTGTTGATCCCTCAGCTTTCTTACGATTTGGGTTTAATCCTCACAAAACCGACTTCACATCATCTTATAGCCTTTTGGCCTTTTTTTTTTTTTATAATTTCTTCTGAGGGGCTACGCAATGGGGGTAGCCCATTTTCTAGCCCAAGTGGAAGTGTGATTCGATCCTAAGTTTTTGCTATGACCAATAGGAGAATTTACTAACCAGTTGGTTGAAACCTTACTTCCTCAGAGGGCACTTCAAACCGACCTTACAGCACTTTCCACCGTGTATCGTGCACATCTCTCCATGAATACATCACAAAGTAGGGGATCTAAGAGAAGATTGTTAAATTTAACATGAGGGGGAATCTAAGCATGAGCTCCCAACATAGCGCCCCGGTGGACCCTATAGTAAGATCCACCTGTGTATTGGGAACATCTCTCCAACTTGTCATGGGGAGATGTTCATAATAATCATGTTCACATATTGTGGGGCGCACATGGGGAGCCAATCCAAACAGCCATATTTTTGGACTAAATTAAGGGGGATTTCTACACTGTGAGTTGTTTTTTCTTGTTGCTGGTTCAAAAAACAAATTAAAACCATTTTGTTTGAAAATAGATTGTTTCTTAAAACAAAAATACAAGGAACATAATTTTGGTTAAGTATGTGTTTTTTGTTTTCAAAATTGAAATAAAAAACATGTTCTTGAATCTAGTTTCAAAAACATATTTTCATTATTATTCAACATCATGTTTCATAAATCATATCATTTTTATATTAAAAAATTTGTTTTTGTTTTGAAAAATAAAATTTTGTTGGTTCAAAAAACATGTATTATTTTTGGAAACAAAAGTAACGTGTTTTTTGCTTTGAACAAAAACAGTTTTTTGTTTTGTTTTGTTTTTGTTTTTGTTTTTTTTTTTTTTTTTTGTTGCTCATGTGACAATTCAAAAAACAAATGAAAACAAAAGCATTCATGCTGTAGAATGCCCCCAATTCAAAAGCCTTTTTTATTCAACTAATGGCAGGCATTGAAGGCGTTTCTTTTCGTCTTATTTAATTGTGTTATAGCGGAATGGTGCAGATGATCATTTATGATCTGAACAAAACAACCCATACAGTCAGCTAGGCCAAGCTGGGGTTTACTTTGGCTGTTGGGGCCCAACAGCATAGGCTGTTAAGACAGTTTCTGGTCTGGGCACGTTCTCGGCAGTTCACCTATTCACGCCCATGCTCTGGTTTTTAGTAAAAATAAATTAATATGTAATTACTAATTTGCCCATTCTCATGGTAATGTAATATTCCCAAAAATTCTCTCAACAGCATAGGCTGTTGGCTCCCAACAGCTAAAATTTTTCTGGCCCAACCCACCTAAATCTGCACCAAGCTTGCATTGTGGGCCAGACCCGGGCTAAAAAATCCTAGGCCCTGACAGCCCGACCTGAAGGTTATATATTATTTTATGAGTAGAGATATATTACCAACAGAACACTCCCAACACTGTCCCAACAGATCACTACAGCCACACGTTGAGAACATCTCACTTGTTATTCATAGGAAGATGTTCCCAACGTGCGACTGTAATGACTTGTTGGGATAATGCTGATAGCATCTGAACTCATTTTATGTATGGTATAATATTTTTTATATGTACATTATTTTATACATGGTATAATATTTTACCAAGATCTGAACTCATATTTTGGCTCATACTTTAGCCAAAATGTGGTTTAATATCTCTAGATCTTTGACTTGGTCTATACCACCTAAATTTCTTAAGCTGTACTTATGAATGACTCAATATATGTATATATATATATATATATATAGTATTATATTTTGATTTTTTTAGTGAATATAATATTTTCACATTTGATTGGGGCACTTGGAACTTTTAACCTCATGAAAACTTTCCCATCTATATATATTTAAGCTGATACTATTAGAGGGCCAAAAACATTGCTTTATTCTACCTAACCATTTTTAACGTAGAATATTGTTATGGGAGTTTACTTTCTCAGAATTCAACTTATAAACATGTAATGTCAACTTGAAAAAAAATTCAACCTTAATAGTTAATACACTGCCTAGGCAATTGAATTGTAGTAGCTATGGTCTTCGGAATATCTTTTGTCCTCTTCCTCAAAACACTCATCACTATTCTTCTCGCTTTAAAGATTAGTTATGATCTTCACTTTCAAATTCACTTCTCTACCTCACTCAAACGAAAATGCCTTTGATTAGTTTGTTTCTATCTTCAAGACCAACATGTTAATGATGAATGTTCTTAACAGATTATAACTTAGACCTTTTGGGTTTAGGTGTTGAAATGGGGTATGCCTTTCCAATTTATACCACTGGTTAGGCATGGTATTCATCTTCTAGGATATCATCAGTTTAATAAAATGATTTGATTATTTTTTTAACAATTGATCATAAAACGGATCTGAACTTTTAGTCTTTTTGGTAACTAAAAACATATCAAAATTTAATCTTGCCTTTTGCTCCAAAACCATCCAGCCACACCATTCCTGCCTTCGTCCTCTTAGTTGTTGTTGGTTATCTTCCTCTTCACCGATGGTTCTGCTACCGTGGTAAGGAGAGGGAGAGGGCTAGGTTCCGTTTTTAAGATTTTTAATTATGATTCCTTCTTTGGAGAAGATATATTTTTTATGGTCTATTGAATGTGAAACCCCTTTCTAGAAAACCATAACATGACTATAATATATAATTAAATCCTTCTTATTGAGTCTACTGCTATCTTTCACCCATAGCTAAAAAAAGTATCCAAACAAACCCTAAATTAATATTAAGCCCATAATAGGATTTTTATTATCTAATTAAAATTAATATTAATTCAATAAGAGGTGTCTTTTGTATTCTTTTCAAGTTTTGGTGTTTAGATGATTTTACATGCACTATATTAATCCTAAGTGATGAGTAATTTGGCATGACCTAGTAAATAAAAGTCACGTGGACGCGATTTACACGTAGGATGACGACTTAGAAAGGGGAGCCTAGCCAGTGGTATGCGGAGCTTGGCGTAAAGTCACTTCGGCATAAAGTCACTTCTGCAACAAGTCACCTCGGCGTAATACCACCTCGACGGCTAATCAAGTACGGGCCCAGGAACCGAAGTGACACGTAATAAATCCTATTAGCTTCCCAGTAGACTTCGGATATTGTGGGATCATACCGCATAACGGAAAGCCTTATCTTCTCCCCGTCCAAATCGGGCGGTGATAATGAAGTTCATTGACTGATACGTTACTCCCCGACTAAAGCGGAAACGGATCTTGTCCATTTAGGCCACAGATCTCGGAACTATTCCGAGAAACCCGCAATAACTCAACTATATAAAGGCATCAACCCCTCCATGGTCCAAGTACGTGTGATTACTTGCATCCAAGCTCTCTAGCACTCAGATTCTAGCTCGCAATCACAACATAGTATTGACTTAAGCATCGGAGCGATCTCGCCGGGTTAACCGCCCCGGGTTCTCTAATCCTCTATCTTGCAGCTTGGTCCAGCTCGCTACATGACTAAGGTCCATATCATCCTCCAGCTAGGAGCTTCCAGATCGCGCACCATCAATTGGCGCCATCTGTGGGAACACGATCGAAAGGTCATCCCAATTTCTTTACAGTTTCAAAATCAGTCTCAACTTCAATGGCACCTCTAGCCACAATGGTAAGGGTAACATGAACATCATTGGGGGGTAAGAGCAACAGATAGTCACTCCCCAAGGACCCTCGGTGACAATCGGCCAGTTCACCATTCCTCTGACCATATCTAGAGTCCCATCACTGTCCGCACCCCACACTACCCAACAGGTAAGTGTCCCGCTCCCCCAGGTGAGTGCCACATTCTCGGAGCCTTCCGTGATTCCCCCTGGGATTGGACACTCCCAATTCAGCGGCCTCGTCTAGAGTGTTCGAATGATGTAGATTCAGATGTAGGAAATTCACCAGTTCTAGCAATATTACTTTTATCAACAGTATCAGCAGCAGTTCCCACCACTACAACCGAACCAACTGGTGAACAACCAGCGCTAGTCCTCGCCCCGCAGGGAGAGAACTTCACAAATACTGGCCCCCAATTCGGGGTGAACCCTACCCCGGGGTGTTGTAGGTGACCGACATACTCCCCCTGCTTCTCAAAGGGAAAGCTCGAGGAATAGACCTGAACCCAGCCAGCCCAAGCGGTGTAGCCGGCAAATTTCCCATGTGGAGCACCGATCCGAGGTCTGAGGTGCGGGCTCCAAGAGAGACCTCTCAGTTCCTTACAGCAGCCATCATCGAACACATGATGAAGAGGAGGCAACGAGAAGAATCTTTGAACCAGCTTGCCCTACTATTCGAAGTAAGATCGAAGTGCCTAACAATATGGAGGCCGGCAGTACAAATGTCGCTCCACCGAAAAAGCAGCAGCGGCGACGTCGCAAGACTCGCTGTTCATCAACAAGAAATGATCCAACAGCAAAGCTCAACCATCCGGTTGACCAAGGTCGGGAAAGAGAGGAGGTGAGCTCGGTGGCCACAGGAACAACGCCTGCTCTTTTGAGCCGGCCTTCTCCCCTAACACCCGAGCTCCTAGCAGCCCCCATGTCGAAAGATTTCAAGGTCCCACCACTAGACAAGTACGATGGGTCCTTTGACCCCAACGATCATGTGGACAATTCCAGTACCAAATGCACCTCGCCAGGGCCGATGAGGATTGTATGTGCATGGCTTTCTCCACCATGTTCAAAGGAGTAGCTCAGACTTGGTACAGAAACCTGGTGCCAGGTTCCATCGAAAGTTGGGCGTAGTTTGCAAACATGTTCACGGCCCACTTCATCACTAGTAAGAAGTGCTCGAAGTCACAGGAGAGCCTTCTGAACATGGTGCAAAGTGAGGGAGAGTCAATCCGCAGCTATATCAAACGCTTTAATGAGACATGCCTGCAGATACCGGATCTTGACCCAGTAGTACGTCTCATCGCATCATCCAAAGGCATCGCCCATAAAGAGTTTAAGTGGCACGTTGTAGCCAACAAACCAAAAAACATCACCGAGTTCCTCTAGTTGGCAAATCAATTTATCAGCACTAAAGAGGAAATAAACCAGAAAACTGGCAACCAGCCAGGAGAATAAAGGAAGACGGAGGAAGAGGGGACGAGCAACAAGAAAAGAAAGAAAAGTAAGTCCCCCGAGCTCGAGAAGCAAATCCCCCTCGCGAAGTTACGTTCGGGTCGGCGTTCCAGGACCCCTCTAGTGGAGAGGACGAACTACACCCCTTTGAACATGAAGCGAGGAGAGATCTTAATGGCGATAAAGGATTCCCCTATCGTCAGATGGCCACCTAGACTCCGCGGAGACCCAACGACCAGGAACCCGAACGTCTATTGTCACTTTCATCGAGACCATGGTCACAACATAGAAAACTGTAGAAACCTCCGTGACGAAATTGAAGAGCTGATCCGTCATGGGTACTTAAAAAAGTACATTCCACACAAAGAAAAGGAACATGGGAACTGACTGGGAGACCGGAAGAAAGATGCCCCAAAGAGTAGAAGACAGAACGAACAACCACCTCGCTCGCTACCAAAAGAGAGACCGATCCGCAGAGTGATTAATATGATCACCGGGAGATCTATTGTAGCAAGGTGCACAGTGGCGGCTAAGAGAACATCATTCCGAGAGCTGAAGCACAGAGCAAAGAACCCACCCAAACGACCTCGGATTAAAGACCCAATCTACTTTAACGAAGACGACACCTATGGGATCCAGTATCCTCATGACGATGCCCTGGTCGTGAAGATGGTCATCAATGACTTTGAAGTAAGGCGGATCTTGGTGGACTCAAGTACTTCGGCAGATATCCTCTTCAAGAAAACCTTTGACAAGATACAATTACAACAGAGCGACCTAACGTCGGCAGAGGCCCCACTAGTAGGGTTCAACGGAGAAGAAGTTAGGCCTATAGGTCGTGTCACAGTACCGATGGAGGCTGGCACGTGGCCAAATATTGTCCGGTTTGAGCACACATTCCTAGTGGTCACTACCCCACCCCGTACAACGCAATCATAGGTCGGCTTATTACGCATATTTTACACACAATCGTGTCGACCTATTACCTCGCGATGAAGTTCCCAACGGATTACGGAGTGGGAGTTGTACGAGGCGACCAGCTCGAGTCCCAGAGGTGTTATGTGGATTCTCTTAAAAGAAAAGCAAAGATAGCAGAGGAAGTCGAACTGGATCGACCGGTAGACTACAGCGAGGAGCGAGCTGCCCCGATGGAAGAGATAGTCTAGATACTAGTATCTGAGACCGAACCGACTAAGACTTTCCATATCGGAGCACTCATAAGCGAACTGCAACGAAATAAACTAGTAAGTTTTCTACTTAACAATTTAGATGTTTTTGCCTGGTCTGCGGTAGAAATGCCCGGAATTGACCCTCGTGTCATAACTTACAAACTGAATGTGGACCCTTTAGTTAGGCCAGTCCGACAAAGAAAACACAACCTCGCCCCGAAATGGTGGAGGGTAGTCGATGAGGAGGTCGGGAAGCTCCTCACCGCAGACTTCATCAGGGAGGTCCATTACCCGAGCTGGGTCACAAACCCAATGCTCGTGAAGAAAGCCAATGGCAGGTGGCGAATGTGCATTGACTACACCGACCTGAACAGAGCCTGTCCAAAGGATTGCTTTCCCCAACCTAGAATTGACCGCCTGGTAGATGCGACCTCAGGGCACGGGTTGTTGAGTTTCATGGATGCCTACTCTGGCTATAATCATATTAGGATGGACATGGCTGACCAAGACAAAACTGCCTTTGTAAATGAACTAGGGCTATACTGCTATATAGCTATGCCCTTTGGTTTGAAAAACGCTGGAGCAACCTTCCAACGACTTGTAAATAAAATTTTTGAGCCTTTGATTGGAAATAAAGTGGAGTGTTATATTGACGACATGGTTGTAAAGACCCAGTTCTCTAAATCATTAATTAATGATTTAGACGTTGTTTTCCAAATTTTAAGAAAGTATAATATGAAATTAAATCTGAATAAGTGTGTCTTCGGAATTACTTCGGGAAAATTTTTAGGCTACATAGTCAACTGGCGTGGTATCGAAGCCAACCCAGAAAAGATAAAGGCAATTATGGACATGAGTCCACCTCGGAAAATAAAAGAAGTCTAGAGGCTGACTGGTCTGGTAGCAGCCCTAAGCTGGTTCATGTCCAAGTCAGCAGGTCGATGCCTCCCCTTTTTTAAAGCCATTAAAAAGAATGTGACTTTCGAATGGACTGAAGAATGCCATCTCGCGTTTGATGAGCTCAAAAGGTATCTAAGTACCACCCCAGTTTTAACCCGACCTGAGGAAGGTGATGTCTTGAAGCGGTACCTCTTCGTGAGTGACGAGGTAGTCATCTTGGTACTAATTAGGGAGATAGACCGGGTTCAACGACCCGTCTACTATGTAAGTAAGGTACTACAGGACGCAAAGACTAGATACCCTGACATCGAGAAGCTGGCATACGCGCTAGTGGTAGCAGCTCGAAAATTATGCCCCAACTTCCAAGCCCATACTATTGTTGTCCTTACGGATAGACCTCTGAGGCACATCCTACTTAAACCCGAGGTGTTCGGGTGGTTAATGAAGTGGTCCATCGAGCTCAGCAAATACGACATCCGATTCGAGGCACGACCAATGATAAAAGCCCAAGTCTTGGCAGACTTCATAGCAGAATGCACGTTCAGCGCACCGGCCCTTGAACTGACTGAACCCGCTCGCACGTCAGAGGCATCAACCAGTGCGGCATCGGTCTTGGCCAGAGCAGTACTGACTTGGGACGAGGAGCCCTGGATCCTCCATGTCGATGGCTCATCTAACCAGCGAGGAAGCGGAGCGGGACTGATATTGTATGGCCCGAGTGAGGTGAAGCTGGAGCATGCTCTCTGGTTCGAATTCGAGGCATCAAACAACGATGCGCTAATTGTCGGGCTCAACTTAGCAAAGGAGATGGGAACGAAGCACCTCATCGTCTGTAGTGACTCTCAACTGCTAGTTAACCAAGTCAATGGTGACTACGAAGCTCGTGACTCGACCATGGCAGCCTACTTAATCTGAGTCAGAGAGATCCTGCCTAGCTTCCCCTCTTGCTTCATCAAGCAGATCCCGAGGTCCGAGAATGCCAAGGTCGACACCCTGTCATGACTAGCAAGTACGAGCGACAACACTATGCGAACTGTGTACATAGAGGACCTACCTAGGCCCAACATTCTCAGGGGGATAGAAGAGGCCGCTCCCGTGTTGCAAGCGGAACCGAGCTGGATTGACCCGCTCGTTGATTATCTGCTCCACGGGACCCTACCTGTAGAACACAATGCAGCTCGGAGGGTAGAGCGACAATCGGCCAAGTACGTCCTCATAGATGGACGACTGTATAGGAGATCGTTCATGCTCTCCTACCTACGTTGCCTGTGACCCATAGAAGCTGAGTTTGTACTTCGTGATATCCATGAAGGTCTATGCGGACACCTAGGGGGTAGGGCCCTTGCCCAAAAGGCATTAAGGCAGGGATACTATTGGCCCACAATGAAAGCAGATGCACTCAAACTCGTCAAGAAATGCGACAAATGTCAGAGGCATGCCAACATCCTCCATCAACCTGCTACCGATTTAAAGTATCTTACTAGCCTGTGGCCCTTCGCGTAGTGGAGAATCGACATCCTCGGTCTATTTCCGCTGGCAACCGGACAGAGGAAGTTCTTAGTCGTGGGGGTAGACTACTTTACGAAGTGGGTGGAAGCCGAACCGCTAGTAAGCATTATAGCCCCAAAACATGCAAAATTTCTTTTGGAAAAACATCGTATGCCATTTCGAACTCCCAAAAATCTTGATTTTGGATAACGGGAAGCAATTTGAAGATATTAAATTCCAAAACTGGTGCGCTGAGATGGGGATTCAGCAGAACTTCACTTTGGTAGCACATCCACAAGCAAACGGGAGGCCGAAGTAACGAACAAAGCCATCCTTCGTGGGCTAAAAGCTCGTCTCGCAGAGCTAAAGGGTTGTGGGTGGACGAGCTACCCAGCGTTCTTTGGGCCTATCGGACTACCATCAAGACAACGATGGGTGATACCCCCTTTAACCTCACATATGGTACAGAAGCAGTGATCCCGACAGAAATCGAAGTGCCCACGTTGCGACTTGAGGCTTATGATGAGGAAGCAAATAATGACAACATTTGTACCAACCTAGACCTTGTAGAGGAGTTACGAGACCTGGCCTACATTCGGACTCCAACAAACCAGTAGAAAGTAGCTTGGTACTATAACGCCCGGGTCAAGAAGCGGTAGTTTCGTGTCGGCGATCAAGTCCTACGGAAAGTTATGGTACCTGAGCCCGGCGTGGGTAAGCTCAGACTGAATTGGGAAGGTCTGTACCGTATAAGACGGGTGTACGGGGAAGGCATGTATGAGCTCGAGACTTTGGAACGGAAGCTAGTACCTCGAGCATGGAACATCGACAACTTAAGAAGATACTATGTATGAATCCACAACTTCAAGTATAAGTCACTCATGAAATCACCAAACTGGTCAAATAGACGACGAGCTGGAGAGAGGACCATAAATCATTTCCAGAACCCTAAGGGCTATGGTGTCGAGCTGATAATAGACCTCAACACGATAAAAGTCCTAGTCGCCTCTTCAGCATAGGCAACTTAAAACCCAGTCGCTTTGGCATGGGCAAAGTAAAGTGACCTAGACATAGATAGGTCATGTATGTACCCTACAGTGTCTGTTCGCCCTGGCATACAATGGCGATTAGATTATTCCTATTAGTGTCGAGCTCGCCAGCTCGGGAGTAATCTATACTTAAAAAAAAGTGCACTCCTATTTGGTTTAGCTCGCCAGCTCGGGAGTAATCTACACTTAGAAAAATTTGCACACAAAGATTGCAAAACACTTGTATTTCATTGATAAAGAACTTCAAGTACAAAAAAAAAGAAGAAGAGAAAGATTACAATTAACCGAGCTCGGAGGCTCGGAACATTGAGCATTACAAAAGGAAGGGGGTCCAAGAAAAGAGGCTTCAATCTGTTTGGGGCTCTTCATCCTTATTGGAGACTTCGACAGGAGGATTTGTTTCCATACAGTCCTCGGCAGCACCGGTCTCCTTTTCCTCATCATCAAGAAGATTGTCATCACTCTCCGCTTTGGATTCCGGATCCTTGGCACCTTCGATGGCCATCTCCTTGGTGATCTTCGACGTGGTTATGGCATTGAGGTCGAGGTGGGGAAATTCACGCCGGGTCAACCACCTGTTGAGCTTGAACCCCTTGCGGTAACCCGCTATCCCTGCCTTGACCAACCTTTCCCGAAGCTCCACTAAGGACTTGTACTCCTTAACCACCTTAACCTTGGCCTCCTCCATCGCTTGAAACGGTAGTTCGGTTCGTTCCTTCACATCGGCCTCGAGGTTCTCGACCTCCCTCTTCAATGTCGTTTTACACTCTTCGAGCTCCTTCTTCTCTAACATCATTAGAGTTAGCAGCTCCTTCTTAGCTCGTGCGTCGTTCTTTAGTTGGTTGATTTCATTGCGAGCTAAGTTCAGTTCGGCGTGGGCATTTCAGGAAGACTCCTCGGCTTTGAGAGCCCGATTTAGGTTCACCTCAGACTCATAAGCCAAGGCGTGGATGGAGGAGTTCACCTGCCAAGAGAAGAAAACGAGTATCGGTATACGAAAAATCTAAGTACAAGACAATTTGAAAGACAAGTTCAAGAGCATACCACCATACAGTGTGTGGCCACTCAGGTCCCAAGCTAAGTGACTGGCAAGTCAGCCCAACGAGCAGTCTCCTAGTGAGCACCACATCCTTGCTCTTGAGAAGGCTGAACTTCGAAGTCAAAATGCTCCAAACTGGAGCATCGCTGCCTGAAGAAGTGGCGGTTGCTGGGACGGGCTCTAAAGACGTAGCCTCCTCGGGCATACGGGGTAGGGTGGCCTTGCCCGAGTCCTCCTCGACCAGATCGATTACGGGAGGCTGCTCGACAACTGGTGGGTGCTCGGGCTCAGGAACGACAGCCTCAGTTGTGGCTACTTCAGTCTCGACGCGAATCTTTTTGGGGGCTCTCTTCTTCTTCTTCTTCCCCTTCTTCATGCTCCCAAAGAGCTCATCGGCAAGGATGTCGTACATGGCAGCTGCGATAAAAAACGAGCTAAGTTAGATACAGTACCGAAGTAAAACGAATAGAAAAAGTACATCAAATAGTGACCTACCAGGAGGACTTAGGCCGGCTTGCACGAGCTTCTCCTCGGTCACGAAGTTTTTGAACTTCAGGCCAAGCTCCGCCCAAGATCGGACCTCCTCCCTTGTCTTCAGGTCTAGTCTAACGCTGGGGTCCTAGATGGCTGCCCTCCAGTGGGTCGGGAAGGGCCACCCCTCGGTGTTGCGGACCACGAAGTAACACCTCTTCCAGGTCGGGACTTTATTAGGAAGCTCGTGCGACAATTTGTATCCGGGACGAGGAGACAAGTAGTAAGTTCGCTTGTGCTAGGGCAGAACGCACGACAAGTTTTTCTTAATGGAAATGATTGAAGAGAAGACGTCAAGGTCAAGGGGATGGTTGTAATCATGGAAAAGAGAAATAGTCCCTACGATATTACGGATAGAGTTCGGGTGTAGCTAGTCTATGGTAATTTTAATGAATTTAGCGATCTCGATTATAAGAGGGTGAAGTGGAAGACACAGATCAGCTACGAGTTGCTCCTCGAAGATCATGATGTGATCATGATCCCAAGGAAAGTTGCCTAAGGGGATGCTGTATACAAGGTCGTTAGGGAGTTTGTACCGGGCTACTAAGGCTAGGAGCCTGTCCGCCATCATTATCGACGGGCCGAAGTTGTCTGGCAACCGACCTCGGTGTGAGGTTGAAGCTGATTTACCAGAAGCCTCTCGCTCTCACCAAGATGAGTCCACCTCGGGCGGACTAAGGACCGCGTCTTGTCCTAAAGTGACAACCTCGGTAGGACGAGGATCCATAGTCTGAGCCGAGGTACCCACCTCAGCCCTAGTGGACTCGCCACTCCCGTCTAGAAGACTACCAAAGCTAAGGCAATACACATTAAAGGAAATGACAACAGAATCAAAAGGAAAAAGCAAAGGAAGGTGGACTCACCAAAAGGAAGACCGAAGAAAAGGAGGTGACCTCGGACCCAGAAAAGGCTGATACCGAACTGGAAGACTTGAGCGCAACCTCAAAGATTGTGGATTTGCAGACTTGTGGCGAAGAAAATGGGCCCGTTGGCCCTTATTTATAGCCAATGTATCTGGGAATCAACGGTCAAGATCAACACGACCCGACGATTCCTAGGAAAATCGGTTGCACGCCCCCGAGGTTGAAATCGACTTAGCGCGTGTTTTGACGTCCGCAGAGTCTATAAACGAATTGACATCTGCGCGTACTGGGTACACGATCTGGGTTACTTCGTGGTTGAACCGAACGATCGAACAGGTCCGATCACCGACTCCCCCCTCCACATCACCTATATTTCACGCCAAATCCACCTAACTCGTCATGAACTCCCTGCACTGGGTTAGGACCCCTGTCACGAGGAGTGGGGGGCAATTTATGAGGAGTAATTTGGCACGACCTAGTAAATAAAAGTCACGTAGACACGATCTGCACGTATGATGACAATTCAGCAAGGGGAGCCTAGTCAGTAGTATGTGGAGCTCGGCGTAAAGTCACTTCGGCATAAAGTCACTTCGACAATAGGTCACCTCAGTGTAATACCACCTTAGCGGCTAATTGAGTTCGGGGCCCAAGAACCGAAGTGACACGTAATAAATCCCAGTAGCTTCCCAACAAACTTCGGATATTGCGGGATCATACCGCAGAACGACAAGCCTTATCTTCTCCCCGTCTGAATCGAGCGGCGATAATGAAGTTCATTGACTAATACGTTACTCCCCGACTAAAGCGGAAATGGATCTCGTCCATTCAGGCCGCAAATCTCGGAACTGTTCCGGGAAACCCGCAATAACTCAACTATATAAAGGCATCAACCCCTCCATGGTCCAGGTACACGCGATTACTTGCATCTAAGCTCTCTAGCACTCAGATTCTAGCTCGCAATCACAACACAGTACTGACTTATGCATCAGAGCGACTTCATCGGGTTAACCGCCACGGGTGCTCTAATCCTCTGTCTTGCAACTTGGTCCAGCTCGCTACATGACTAAGGTCCAGATCATCCTCCAGCTAGGAGCTTCCAAATCGTATACCATCACTAAGTGGGGTTCATGAATTTTAAATTTTTATTCTAAATATCAAGATGAATTTATAGAATAATTGATTGATATATGATTTTAGTAAAAACATAAATAATAATAAATTATTGGTTATGGATCTCCAACCACCGTTTAGAAGGTAAAAAGGGAAAATAAAATTAGAATTTTTGACTAAACAATTATTATCATCCTCAATTTTATAAATGGTATAGAAATAACATGTTTTTGGTTAAGGCCATTAAATGATAGGTCCCGATTGCCTGTTTCATATTCTCATATTAATAATTTAGAGCTCGAGCCAGAAGTCATGAATCATGGCTGAACTTTGTGCAACAGCCATCCAACAATACTATGTGATTTCAAATTTGCAGCATACATAGTGCAACAAGAGGGGTGGTTGGACTGTCTAAATTAATGCTACTTTTTTAGCTGTCTTTGTAAAAATAGTGGCCGAAAAGACAGAACTGAGAAGATGACGCCTGTCCTCCAAAAACATGGTCATTATTTGCACTAGATGACGACGGACCCTTTACCTATGAAAAACTGATACTAGTCCTTTTGATTGATGTGGTCCATTTTGGGAGGGCTAAGCTAGTTTTTTTTTTTTGGTTTGATAATCAAAAGCTTGTAATTAGAAGACATGTGCATAGAATACCTAAGAAATTCACCCAAAATGTTGAATTTCAATAAATTAACTTCAAATTAAGCTTTATGGTTTTTTCATGTGATAAATAGTTTTTAAATACAATTTTTTTTAAACCCAACAGATCGATTCACTTGCTAAATGGCCTTTATCTTTAAAAATAAAACTCCAAAAGCTCAATATATCTCTTTAGCCATCATGGCTGTTGGAAGATCTTTCTAAAATAACTTATCAAACAGAACCTCAGCTATTCTGGATAAACTTGTTTAGATGAGCGAGTGACAGCGGATTTGGGCGCTTTGGATTTTTTACCAAACATAACTTAATTGTAAGCTGTTCATGCATGTGTGGTCCACCTTACAAAGCCAGAAGCTGCTGCACTTTGGCCTTCTTTCAACATTCAGCTAAGTTGATTGAACTGCCTTTGAGGCACTCTGAATAGACTATCTAAAGAGACTGAACAGACTATCCAAACATCAACTGATTGATGGCTAATTTGGATCCTCCTGCAACTGCAAATTTTTCATCAGACATACTGCCAGAAGCTCCGTGCGCTTCAGCCCTCACAGATGGGCATTAACAGTGGTGGTTGCGATTAGACGGTTCTAATGTTACTCCTTAGGTCAGTTTTTTTTACTACTTAGGTGGTCAATTGCTCCTAAAAACCAAAAAAAAAAAAAAAAAAAGAATCTAATTAATGTCTGATACGGTTAAACCTGATTTTTCCAAAATCATTTATGACTGGAATGAACATGAATCCTATTTTCATTAATTAAAAGCTCACAAGTTGAAGAACTATGGGAGTTATTTTTAATTTATTTTGCTAATGAATGATATTATTATATATAATCCATTTCTAATTCATTTTATCAATAAAATATAATATTTTTATCATTTTAATTTGATTTATTAACGATGTATAATATCTGAATCAAATCAAAATGTCACATATAATATTTTATTTTAATAGCATTTTTTGGGTTCCATGGGGCTACACCTGCACAACAACAAAGAGGAACAGTCTCCATTCCCATCCCATAAACCCGGCAGCAGGATTTGATCCCATGTCTCTGCTATAAACACGGTCAGTTTATTAGCATTAGCCGATACTTATATTGACCCTGCTATGTTGAAATGGATGTATTAATACTTTAAACCTTCTATTTTTTAGCTTTTTTCTTAATTTTAAGGGGCCTAATATTAGGTGTTTTAATTATTAAAAAAATTTCTTAAAAACACCTTAAAATAAGTGTACGGGATACTAAGACTGCATTTGGCATTCCTTATTTTAAAGACTTATCTCCTTTTTGCAATTAAAATATCCCTATGACCAATGGGCTTTTAACTGCAAAAAAAGAGATAAATCTTTAAAATAAGAAATACCAAATGCAGCCTAAAAGATACAACAAGATACATGTCACATTGTATTGATATTTTGAACCTTGATTCCAATTTTCGAAAATTATATTAAGAATTTTTCCTCAAAATTTCTGAGGTGGACTGAACTAAAAACCCCTTTTGTTTAGGGCTTATTTTCTATCAAACCAAAAGGAGTTTAATGGTCGGAGTGCCAAACTTTCCTACATGCAAATAACATCATCTTTTATTTATGACGCCCACAGTCCACCTGAAGAAGGGGACAATCTTGGGCTGTTTTTGTTAGGCCATCTGGTCCACCTTACGTTGAAATTTCCTGAGCTGTGTCGGGAGATGGAAAGCCAAACATTTACTCTTGCAATTCAAACCCATCATGGGTCTCTCTCGTGCCTCTAAGGATAGGAGAGAGAAAGAGAGAGATTTACTTTTCTTTTTATATTTTCTACTCAAACCACCTTTTCATTCTTTATTGGGGGACTTGCACAAATTTGGGTTTATATAATTAAGGGTAAAATACAAAAACCTCCCCTAAAGTTTCTGACAATCATAAAAACCTCATCTATAGTTTCATTTTAAAAAATACCTCCCTGAACTTTTGAGAAACTCAACAAAAACCTCCCTTCTGTCACCTTTTCAGACAGAAAACGTTAAATTGATGTAGCAGTTTCTTCCAAATACCCATTCTACCCTTTTATAAATTATTTTACATACAAAATTACTGAATAACCATGTTTTAATTTGACACAAAAACATTAGAAGATGATCGTTAAAATGAGATTTTTGTCAAGTAAAAATATAGGGTTATTTTAGTAATTTTGTATGTAAAATAATTTATAAAATGATAGAATGGGTATTTAGAAGAAATTAGTGCATCAGTCTAACGTTTTACGTCTAAGAAAGTGACAGAAGGGAGGTTTTTGTCAAATTTCTCAAAAGTTTGGGGAGGTATTTGTTAAAATTAAACTAAAGGGGGGGTCTTTATGATTGTCAGAAATTTTAGGGGAGGTTTTTATATTTTACGGGCATTAAGTCCCAACTATATTGGGTCTTGGGAGGGGTAAACCCGATATAGTCCTAACCTTTCTTTTTATACACAAATTGGCCACTCTCACACTTGAACCCTTGTTTCTACACTTGCTTGTCTGAAAATTTACCATTACACTAAGTAATGATCGGCCCATAAATGGAAACAAATGATCTACACACAAAGTACAAAAGTTTTTATGGACCCATAAATGGTCATTGTCAAGTATAAAACTTCGAAAATAAGAAATTAAAATCATTAATCAGATTTAAGGTTGAAAGTATTGACACTTATTGGCCCGTATTAGTCAACATGTATCGTTTTGGGGCCCCTCCAATCTGCTCTTATAGTGGGTGTATCGGGGGTCTGACCGGTTTAGGAGGTGGAGGAGCTCTATCAGTTTCAATAAAAAAGTAAAAAAAAAATAGTATCAATTTGTCCGATACACCTCTACCGACATGTCAAACGTATCAATATTTTGAACCTTGATTAGACCCCATTTCCTCTGTTATAATGATTTAAAATAAAAATCCTATTTTTTTTAGTAGTGAGAGATGATCACGGGAGCCGATGATCACTTCAATCCACATTTATTACCACAGTATTGCAACTGAATCAAAGCTTTTGATCTGTTGCCATGGCCCCACCTTGAATTAGATGTAGTGACTTCTTAGTGGGGCCATTGCATTACATTTTCTGGTTTAACCTCCAGTGAATTCCTCTTAATTCAGCTTCAAGGAAAATTAAAACAAATAGAGAAGCAAAATTTTTAAATCCCCGCCCCCTCCCCCCTAATAACTCGATCAGGTTTACAATGTTGATCAATATTTCACTCTCACACATTCACGTTGAAGTTTTTGTGGAAGTCAAATTTTTATTGCAATGCAATTTTATCTCCAGGGAGTGCAAAACCGTTTGAGTGCAAATTCTAATTTATCCCCGTTTCAAATTTTATGATTTTAAATAAAACCTGAAACGATATAAACGAAAAAAACCCAAAAATGGACCAAATTTTGCATTTTTGTACTCTTATGCATTAATTTGTATTAATAGCTAAATACAAATAAAATTCTTTTGAGCCAACTGATTTCAGCTGTCACTTTTGATCAGTCTTCCCTAGTGATGCAGTGAAAAAATTGGCAAGCGGAGTGTGGAACTCAGGTGCGGAGCCACTTATATTGGTGGAGTCCTTGGCCCCCCAAAATTTGTTAAAATATGATTAGTCATGATAGTCTCCAGCAATATCTTGAGAAGGATCTTTTGAAAAAAGAAAATTCAGAGAAGTATAGATAAGACCAATGCAGATTTTTTATTTACATTCTAGAGTTATAAACATTTAAAATGTCAAAAACTTCTATTTTATACACCAATGTCCACTTATAAATTGGTATCAATTTGTAGCTAACATCCACTCCAACTATACTTTAGGCCTAAAATTTCTGACCCTGGACCCAACTATCATTATCCCAAAAAATTTTGCATGACAAGTGGGAACGATAAATGCCATACCATCGTCCTTGACAGTGCTGACCAATAGCCACTGATCTCTGACAATTTTATCCCCAAACTATAAATTATTTGTGTTCAGTTTGGCTTTTTCTTTTTTTATTGCTTTCTTTGATAAGCAAACACTGTAGGTAGTTGCCCAACCAAACTCTCCTTATCAAAACACCCAAAAGTGTCTTAATAGCTTTGCATGGGGACTCATGATGGTGAAAGCCCCACATTAAAGATCTAACCAAACCCACCTTGTTGATCTGCTGCCAACAAGGCGTGTCCATGAAAAACCGAAAAATCAAATCGAATAGATCAATTTAATTTTGGTTTAGAATTTTTGAAAAACTGAAGGATCTGTTCAGTTTTCGGTTAATCTATAAAAACTAGTGTTTAACTGAACCGACCGGTATATATTTATATGTATTTTTAATATATGTCGCATATTTTTTATATATTATATATAAATATATATTTATATTATATACATTATATATTTTTAAAATATTTATAATATATTATATATTTATATAATATATATTATAAATATAAAACACCGAAAAACAGAACCGATAAAAAACCAAAACCAGTGGATCAATTAACCGATGATACCAATTCGGTTTCAGTTTGGAGTAGTAAAAAAATCGATACCACCAATTCCGTTTACAAAATATGTCCATAATTTAGTTAACCAAACCGTGAACACCTCTATTGCCAACAAACACTCCCAATATTATCCCAACTAGTTATTACAGTCGCACAACGTGAACATCTCTCCATAAGAGAGACAGCAGTGGCTTATTCGGAGTCTTTGAACAGTGTGGCTTATATGTGCATGGCCACTGCTCTTCTTTAATTTGATACGTTGCTTTCATGACTGTATTCCTTCACCCTCACTGCTCTTCTTTCTCTTTTTGTTTAGTTCCCAGCATGCGTGCATTAGCTGATGGAAAAGGTGTTTTGTGTTAAAAAGGAGCTGTATTGGCGCATATCGATATCATCAATACTCTTTTTTTTTTAATATTTGAAATGCATGGAAGAGGGATTCTTTTTAGGGAGAATAACGGTTCAGCCCAGGGTCAGAATTTTTAGGTCTAAAGTACAGTTGGTGTAGGTGTCAGCTTGGAATTGATGCCAATTCACGGTGGACATTAGTGTATAGAGTGGAGATTTTTGACATTTTGAATATTTATAGCCCTGCAGTGAAAATTAAAAATCTACATTGGGTCTGTTGGTACTTCTCTATTCACAAATTTTTAAAACCCTTCAATTCTTTTTGTATCGATACATTTCAGGGTCCACTAATGTATATACATAATCCGTGAAGAGGTATTTATAGTATAAGTTTGTTTTCTCTTTCATACAAATTTACAGAAAAAAAAAATTGACTGCATGTGCTATCCACAGGATTCTCCTCTCCTTGTATGACACATTTGTACATATGAACTCCATGCAAACAATAACAAACCTGATAAAAATACTGAACCTCATATTCTTTATGCACTTTTTTCCGTGTTTAAAGGTTAAGGGTTCATAGTTAGAATTGGAATCAGAATCAAAATCCTAATGGCTTATTCCTATAACCCATTTAGTTCAAATGAGAACTGAAATCGGAATTAGAATCAAGTTGAATGGGTTGAATCTCATACCCAAGGGAGGGGAAGAGATGGAGAATGCCATTCCACCAAAAATGGGAATGAAATTCAGAGTCTGTCCAATGAAACAGTTGGAATCGAAATGTGCCATTCCAAACCCAATTCCCGCAATCCAAACGGGCCCTAAAACTCTTTCCTTCCATTCTTTTGATTCATCTGGCAACATTCCATTCCTACATAGCTTGCCTTACTCCTAGCTTGGTTACGTGACTCTCCAGATTGAGTCAACTACCAAGGATGGAACACCGAATCATATTGATGATTTCTTTCTGCATATGATGCAGAGTCAACTGTTGACTTAATCCAGTCTAATTGATTCCTTGAATCAACCAATTTTCCATAGCCAAAGCCATGCATTAGGTGGATGGAAGTCTTTTGGATTGAACAATGAACACTAGCCTTGTTCATAGATAGAGCTCACATCTGCTGTGACCATCGTTGCATGTGACCCCTCCAATAAAATAAAAACACACCCCATCAGTTAAAGGAAAAGACAGAACATCAGATGAACTGATTTTTCTCTTAAAAAACACTACTGTTCACATGCCATGTAAATCTAGTACTGTGCAAGCCAAATTCCATGGCTCAGGACCATTCTGAGTCGAAATCAGATAACCGAGTTCATGAGCAATGTTTTCGTGCTTATGTCGTCTTTCTCAACCATCGTGTCTTTCCTGCCTTCCTGTAACCATGGCAGAACTGTTCCTGACCCGTTTTGTTGATATTCAATAGAGTTTACATCAGTGCCCCACAGCACATTCCGACTTTGTATTGGGAATATCTCTTGATAACGATAAGGTCAAGATATTCCCAATACAAGGTCAAGATGTACTGTAGGACATTGTGGGGAGCCCCTTGTGTGGGTGCTGCTGATGCGAACTCTATATGATAACCCACTAATCAATCACTAATTGAGTTAGATATGTCAGTCGGTATCCCTCCAAAAATAGGAATAGCCGAATAGGAATCATCAGGAGCCGGAGACAAAATCACACACACGGGGCTGAATTACCTGTTATAGTTGAACACGTCAGTACTCACTGTGGGCCCCATTTAAGATCAAATTATATTAAACACGTGTTCAACCATATAGATAGTTCAGCTGGGTGTATATGTTTTTGTCTCCGGCCAATCTGCTCACGTTTGTTTTTGCTCTGTCTTTACCCCTAATTCCATGTAATGTTATGTGATTTATGTACTCAATATCACAGAAAAAAGACACTTGTTAAGGTACACAACAGGCGCTGTTTGGATGGGACCAAGCCTGAATAACCTAAAACAAAATGTGACAATTTAATGATCCCCATAATCCAATGACCCAATAATCAAAATAATTTTTTTTTTCCTATCACTTGTAACCAATTTACTCTCCCAGCAGCTCAGTGGTTTCTATCTTCTTCATCAGCAATTTAATCTGCTGTTTGGTGATTGGTTTTCTTGTCCTTGTCACTTTGTATCAGTTTTGTTGCTATTTATAGCTTTGGTTCAGTTTGAGAAGAGTACAAATACAAATACGTAGAGTGCAAAACCTTATATTTTGTATGTATTTGCACTATACATATTTGTATTTGTATTCCTTCCAAACTGAGCCTGTGTATTTTGAGCATTTCATTGAATGGAATTTGCTTTGTCAGGCTTATTCTTGGGTTCATTTAAAACATTTGCAACAAGTAAAAGAGCTTACTCAAAAGCAATTAACCAGCCGCATGAGTTACTGAACAGATTTCTAATCATTTATTTTATAGGTTTTTCTTATGTAAATATTCTAAAGGCTGGTTTCTATCTCGCTTCCTGACTAGCTTTTGGAAACATTTTTTTTTTGGGTAAATTGCAATCATTCATTATTAATTATAAACTAGAGTACATGCAAGCCGATTGCTTACAGCATTGAAAGATACATGAACACATGGATCATAAATAAAACAACCAAAAAGGAGGGACCCCAAACCAGGTGACCTCCTCAGATGGAGCCCATTGCAGCAAGCAATTTAATAGGCCACCAGCTAGAAATGCTCTTAATCAAACCAGATTCATCTCTATATATGCATGCAGCTGATGACTCTGGACAAAGAACATTTTCTTCACCTGCCGCAAGGAAAGACTATTGAGTCATGAGTCACATCATCTGTATCATTTCTTATTCATAAAGAAAAAAAAAAGAGAAATAGTAATAGCCCAGATGTATATAAAATTTGAATATAAATCCCCAAGAAGAGAAGAGGTGAAAGGAATTGAAGGAATCACTCTATCAAATACATGAAGTTGAAAAGCTGAGAGCAGCATTCTAATTTTTCTTCTTGAGAAAGTGACCTCCCAAATGCAGTTTCTTTAAAGTGCTTTTTGACAAAATTGACTGATATGGAAAATGAAAAAGCGGAAATGACAAATCACTCTTCTCTTATCTCTCCCCACAAAACACTGTGCTGCATTTATATTTGTTGAATGGAATTATATTAGTGCCAAACCAACTCTGAAGCTCATTTGATCCACTTACACTCAATCCATGGCTAATATATTAAGAGGGTAGGTTTGTTGTATTTGTGTTAAAGTAGAGGCTATCGTCTAAGGTATAACAAAGAGGATCTAGGCATGTGTTGTCATGAACTTATCCAAGGGAAAGCTAGTGGTAGCCACAAATGAACATATAAATATATGGCATTTACTGGTAGACTAATATTATTTTCTTTGACTAGTAGACATAGCTAGGTTTCAGGGAGAAAAAAAAAAAGTTTGAAGGATTCTTCTTGATTTGGGCACATTCTTTGATTCTAGCTACTTTTGATTTATTCATCTCTACCAAAAAAGGATTTATTTATCAAAAGTTGTATTGATTTCTAAAAGACAAAAGTGGCTTTTATCATTAATCAATACAGAACAGGAAAAAAAGGTTTGAGGTATCTTTTTCATTGCATTAAGTGCCTTGTTTATCAAAAATTCAAAATATGGGAGGTGCCCAGATCATTGACCAACAGTACCTCAGAGAGAGAGAGAGAGAGAGAATTCAAATGTTGGGGCCATGGACTTACAGTGATATTACCACATACAGACAGGGATGGGAATGGGATTCTTCAAAAAGTCTAGCAGCGGTGTAACAATAGCTCACTTGCTAGTGTAAAAGTGGTACAAAGAGAAATTAGGGAGTGGGAGAATAGAAAAACAAGGGCGTTCCTGTACCATATCTGTAGCAGCTGAGTTAAGCCGACTGGGAGTCTATATGTGTAAAGCCGAATAATCCCTGAATTTTCTAGCCTTGCAACTGTTATCTCTGGTTCTCTTTCTAACCATCTTTTCTTATTCTAAAATGTATTAAATATCTCATTATTTATTTGATATTATTGTTGGTGACAGAATTTCGAGCCGACCATCTTTGTTGGCTTGTTTCAAATTTTACATGAGAAAGGAAAAGAGAAAAGACACCAAAACACCATTCTCTCTCTCTCTCTCACATTCATTTATGCATCTCGGTTTCCTCTATAAAATCAGACCTCCTTCAATCATATGCGTAGGACGACCGAGCAACATAATGTTCATGTGATCCCTTTACCTCTCTGGCGCTCTCCCTCCCTCTCTCTCTCTCTCAGTCTCTCTCTGGTGTCAGACTCAATATCATATACTTTTGCTAGTCTCAAAAAAGAATTATTTTTTCCGGTTCTCTTCTTTATATTTTGCATTTCCTTAACTTTTTTTTTCGTTTCAAAAACCAGAAATCAGTGTCGTAAATTCACTTAAAAAGCATTGTTACTGTTTCACAAGTTATTTTATTCTGCATATAACAAAGCTTACGGTTTTGTTTATTTAAAGCATTTCTACTGGTTTTGTCTTTAACTTAGAACACTGTTTGAATTCGAGCTGGAATAATATAAACCCATCTCTCAAAAAAAGAAAAGAAAACAAAATGATAGATTTGTGCGGTTTTGTAGGTCCTTTTTTTTTCAGTTTCCTGTGCTAAAATCAGATCTTTATGAGTTGGATTTGGTAGAGTGAAAGAAGAGCTCCAAAACAAGAAAAGTTACTTCGAGTGTATAGTGCATTAGTGCTTTTCCAACTCTCGTAAGTCCCAACCATAAAAATAGAGAGATCCTTTACTTCCTTGGTTCAAAACCGGAATTTGAGTTCGGAATGCCAGTGCCTCGAGTAGTTACAGCAATCCATCTCAAAGAGACCTCTTATGTTTCTCTTTTTCCTTCTCTTTTAGACAGTTTTCAGGAATTCCACTCTTGACCTCTCCTGTGGGAAAACGGAGGATCATCTCTAAACTTTAAGATTTATTATTTGATTGCTTGCCTTTTAATCTCCAAAACCATGGCGATATTTCTGAAAAAAAAGTTGTCTGGTGCTTCTCTCTTTTGTTTTTCTAGCTCAGAGCCACTGACAAAATACTACTCGAAAGGTTGCTTTCTGGTAGTTTAATTTGTCCTTCTCTAAACCAAGTTGGTTTCGAGTTATGTTTTCTCGTTTCGACGACCAGAAACAGATTGCAGAAAACTATCGCTTCTTTCTTCTCCCCTTATACAAGCTCTAATAAGGCTGCAACTGCATCTGGTTTACTGCTTTTAGGTTGAGAACAAAAGCTGCCTCTGACGATCCCTTCGTGGGATTTTCTGGTTCCGATTTTGGGAGATGAAGAATCAGATTGCAAAGCCAGAATCTCACCTCCCCAGATCGCTTTTGATACTTATGTAGTCGGATTGAAGTGGTGAAGTTCTCTCTGTAAGTGAAGTTCAGGGTTATGTGTTGGACTATGGCTACTGGGCTCCAAAATCAGGACGGAGTGCCAGAAAACCACCTCAGGAAACAGCTTGCTTTTGCTGTTAGAAGCATTCAATGGAGTTACGCGATCTTCTGGTCCATCTCAACTAGGCAACAAGGGTAAGAATAGTTAAATATTTCAGCCTATTTTCTTTTGCTGTTATAATTTTCTAATTTTTCTGCAACTGGGTCTGTTCAACGACCTGAAAACTGATATTAAATGGTAGTATATGTGCTATATTGTGGGAAATATGCTGGGCCCACATGAAAATTGTATCGTCTAATTGCGTCCCTTCTTCCTCCTAGATCTGCCTCAGGTTTGTGCAAGTCAACTGCTTTTTATCTGCAACATATATTGTATAATGTGGTTTCTCTTGGTATTGAATTGATGAAAATGGCGCAGATTTATGGTTATTTGTTTAATCTGCTGATGAAGAGACACTGTTGAGTTTTATCAAGTTAGATTTGTTGCACTATTGCCTGGATGTTCGAGAATGCACTAATTATACTTGGATGGTTGCTCGCAAAACAACATATATTTGTTTTGTTTTGTTTTAGTTGTGCTTTTCTTCTTTCTGTAGTATCAGATGGTTGCTCGCAAATTCAGTTTGAAAAGAAAAACATATCTGGTTCACTTGGGATTCATGTTCATCTTAGAACTAATGGCTTCAGATTGCTGATGACTCTGTTTCTCAGACGTTTCTTCCTTGTTTTATCCCCTTTCCTGCCGGTTTGAATTTGGGATTGCTTGAATTGAGCCACTTCCCATTTTTGATACACTGTGCATCTTCATGCCTATAAGGTGTAGCCTTTTGACTGACTACATTTCTGTTATAGTACTTAACTACCTATCCAACAGCAACTTCATCTTTATGCTGCTTGTCAGATGATTTTGTTTATGAACTTCTCTCTTTCTAAAATTTCTGTTTTGCTCTTTATCTTTTCACATAAATGTGATTGTTCTAGGGTGCTGGCATGGGGTGATGGGTACTACAACGGAGACATTAAGACAAGGAAGACGGTACAGCCCATGGAGCTTAACACTGACCAAATGGGTTTGCAGAGGAGTGAGCAATTGAGAGAGCTGTATGAGTCATTATCGGCAGGTGACACTAACCAGCAGGCTAGGAGGCCTTCAGCTGCATTATCTCCTGAAGATCTCAGTGATGCAGAGTGGTATTACTTGGTTTGCATGTCCTTCGTCTTCAAGCCAGGACAAGGGTACTCAGCTCTTTTCCATGACTTTTAATCTTGGTCTTGTGCATCCTAATGCTTTGAAACCCGTTATCATGCTTTCATTCATGTAGAGTGTCTATGTGGTTTCATGAGGACTGAATGTTTATTGGTATATATCATGTTCTTGTGGGTATGCAACAGTGTTTGTCATTTGGAGCTTTAGAGAGATGGGTTCCAAACCCATTCTGTGATATCGACAGTCACATACTTTGTGGACTAAGAAAGGTGTCATATTCAGTTATTAGTCTCTGTTATTTATTATGTACTGATCCAGGAGGACTATTTTACAGAACTGAGACCATATTTTGAAGTCATGTTTATCCAATTCAAGTAGAAAAATCAGTTTAAAATTGTATCTGCTCATAAATTAAGTTGGCTTCCCTGGTTGAACATGATAGAGATAATCTTTGCTTCTAATTGAACACCTGCATTCAACTTATTTGGAATGGAGATAAGGTTTTCATTTATCATTGATTGGCCTACCATTTATGTCTCTTAAGATTGTTGTAGATTTTTTTTTGGGTGCATGGTCACGAGTATGCTGTAAACATACTTCCACCATAATGATCTGCAGGTTGCCAGGAAGAACATTAGCAAATGGTCAGCCCATTTGGTTATGCAATGCTCATCATGCTGACAGCAAAGTGTTCTCTCGTTCTCTGCTAGCAAAGGTTGGTTTTCATTGTTTGAGATATGATTCGATTTTCATACAAAATTTCTCTATTAGAAAGAGGTGAACTAGCTGACTTTTCTTTCCCCCTATGTCTGCTTTCTTCTCAATGTTTCGACTTGCAATTATCAATACCTTCAGAGTGCATCCATCCAGGTATGTTGGACTTTTGCACAACACTGTAATAGAATAATTTTTTTTTTTTTTTTTTACATGTCCATATTAACTTGATCTTTAACTTCCCCAGAAAATTTGATGGTGTTTTGAAATTGGGCAGAAGTTTATAATATATTATAAAATAATAAAATGTCAATTGGGTCATAGTTACATTAATCAGTGGTCTTTTTCTATGGTCATCAATTGGCAAAATTAGATGTTCAAATTTGACTAAGTCCTTTTCCCCTGATTTCTTGTTGAACAAGTCAATATAGCCTAATAGAGCAGTATTGGTGCAATTAACCTTCAACAAGTTTTTTGTTCATAGTAAAGTTTGTTTTCATTTTCCCTTTTACTATTCATTTGTCTTGTCAATATGATTTTTGGTAAAACTTATTGTACTATAAGCAGTGACTTAAGTTAGAGGTGTTATTTAGTAGTTGGGGTTCAAATTATTTACCATATTTTTAGATTTCATCTTTCAATATTTCGGGAAGGCCTCTGTCCAGGCTAACCATAGTCTACAAAAGACCCATACAAGAGCAAGAGAAAAGAATAAAGCAGAAGTGGAGCTTACCTCTTTGCCCATTAATGTGTAAAGATCTGCAGAGTAACCTGATGTGCGGCCTAAACAATCTGCAGTTGATTAGACCAGGCCTACAAATATAAAATGAAACAGGCAAATCCTAAAATAGAGCCTATGATATTAGCATACTTAAGATGCAAAAAGCTTGGGTTCTGAATTTCATTTTCGAGTTTGTAGATTGAATATTATATAGCCTGAATGTGGTCACATGATGGAAAGTAAATGGTCCTTTCTTGATGTAATTCCTATGACTATTTTCTTAAGCATTTGTTCATTCAATGTTACAAGGACATCTCAAACGTTAAAACTAATGTGTCTAGTTGTGCCAACAGTTGGCTCTTGTCACAACACTATCTGTAACATGCTGATTATGCTATAGATTTGAAGTCAACCACAAATGAAATGTTGGCACTAAGAATTCCTAGACAGTGATGCCCTGACAAAGGACAGATCCATATTGTTGTCAACACTTCAATTTTCCAACTTTTTTCTTAGCTTTATTATTCTTTTACTATTTTTCTAATTACATAATTAATTTTTTATTCATTTATGGCCATACTCATGTGCCATGATTTCTAGAGTTGGCATGTCATACAAAGTAACATTGGTTTATATTGTCTGAGTCACAGTTATATATCATATTCTTTGTGTATTTGAGACCATGTTGTACATTCATGATGATTATATAATAAAGATATTAGGAAATTTTCTGGTAAATATTGTGAATTGATTATCAATTCTAGCCATGCAAACAGGACACATGTCATTATCATCTATTTAGTGCATCAGTGCCTGCATATACAAAGACCTGGACCAGGTTATGTCAAAGACCTTGACTATCCATAAGAAGTAAATGATTATGTGCCTGTAGGCCTCAATCTCAAGATAAAAGTTTGATAGCTTTGTTAGCTTCACAAAGCTATAAGAAGCAAATGATTATGTGCCTGTAGACCCCAATCTCAAGATAAAAGTTTGATAACTTGGTTAACTTCACAGTTAATTTTATTAAATGTAAACAACAAAGATGTACGGGGCTTACATAAATCATTCAAGAACATAGTCACTACTATCTCTCCCCATAGAGTTTCCATAACAATTGAGCCCAAAAGTTGATTTCTAGTTACCCCTTGTCTGGCTAATGCTTTTTAGTTTTTGGCCAACCTTGGTACCCATTGAATTTTCACTTGCATATTCCTAGTTAGCCATCTGAACTTCTTTAGTTCATTTAATCATTTCTATAGGGCCACAATGCTCTCTGTCTCTCACAATTCAGCAGCCAAGTAATCACTTCTTTTGATTCAACTTCAATGAGTAGTCACTCCATTAACTCTCTGCAATCCCTGAATAACTGCCATAAATTCTGCTCTTATTGAACTTCCTACTCCAATTGCGCGTGAGAACATTGTAAGCACATGCTTCATCTCTAAAGAACCCTCCCACCCTTGGTCCTTCTTGCAAGAAAATACCTTAAAATCCAGTTTTGAAACAATAGATGTATGAAAGCTGCAAGAAGGAATCAAGGGGCTATTGCTTGGTGCAATGGTAAAATCTCGGTTTTAATAAACATGAGAATGCTGGTCCAAGTCTGAAGGAGGCCACTCCAGGCATGAAAATGCCATCTGTATTCAGTCCACCCCAGATGGCTGAAGGAGGCCACTTCAGGCATGAAAATGCCATCTATATTCAATCCACCCCAGATGGCTGTGTCCGACATTGGGTAATGGCTCTTGTCACAATTGCAATACAGAATCAAGGGAAAAAAACCAACATCGCAGTCAATGGTTCTTGGCAAAATATAAATCTTGTTAATAAGGGAACAAGGGCATGTTCTGAATCCTCTGATTTCATCAGGTTAGCTCAGTTCGACCAGATTTATCTGATCAGACAACACTCTTTCCTGTCCAACCTTTTAGATTTATCTGATCAGACAACTCCACAGGGAATGGTTCTTGACAAAATATAAATCTCGTTATGAAAGGAACAATGCAAGTTCTGATCTCATCATGCATGTTAACCCAGTTGGACCAGATTTATCTGATAAGACACCACCTTTTCCTGTCCAACCTTTTAGATGTTTTAATAACTATGTTTTTGTTTGTTTGTTAGTTTTTTTTTTTTTTTTTTTTCTAATCATTCTCTTGAGAACTGTATTACTCATATGTGTTTTGTTTCAAATTTTCAGACAGTAGTGTGCTTTCCGTTTCTGGGTGGTGTTGTTGAGCTTGGGGTGACTGAACTGGTAACTCTCATTATATCTTAATTCACTTTGTGCTTGTATAGCAGTAGGTTGCATTTCATTGTATCCACAGCGTAAGCAATTCACTTTGTTGTATTTTGTCATCTTAAGGTCTTGGAGGACCCAAGCATCATTCAAAACGTGAAAACTTCATTTTTGGAGTTCCCAGAGCCCATGTGCTCTGAGCAATCAACTTCCAGCCCACAGAATGTAGATAATGAGGAAAGCCTTGAGCTTAAACATGAGGTGGACAACACCGTGGCTTTGGATAAATTTAATCCAACACCAGAATGTGAAATGGAACCAGAAATAGCTTCTCAAACATTCCCACAATGTCTCTCTCCCTGCATGGCTAAAGAAGACATTGAGCAGGATGGGATTGAGGAACTAGATGCAAATATATGTGATGACATAAAATCCGGCTCCCCTGATAACGGTTCAAACGAGTGCAGAGCCAATCAACAGACTGAAGATTCCTTCATGCTTGATGGTATGAATGGTGGGACTTCTCAAGTCCAGAGTTGGCAGGTCATGGATGATGAGTTCAGCAATTGTGTTCATGGTTCCATGAATTCCAGTGACTGCATATCTCAAATCTTTGTAAATCCTCAGAAGGTTGTCTCTTCTCCAAAGGGTGAAAGAATTAATAATCTTCAGCTTCAAGACCTCCAGGAATGTAACCACACAAAACTTGGTTCCTTGGATCTTGGAAATGACGACCTGCACTATTCTAGGGCTCTTTCTGCCATCTTTAAGAACTCCCACCCATTGATTGTAGGACCAGGCTTCCACACTGGTAATCATGAGTCCAGCTTTAAGAGTTGGAAGAGAAGAGGATTTCTAGATGCACAGATGGTGAAGATTGGCACACCACAAAAGATATTGAAGAAGGTTTTGTTTGAAGTTGCTCAGATGCATGATGGTAGCTTACTCAAGTCCCGGGAGTTAAATACTGGTAAGGTTGGACTTTGCAAAGCGGAAGGGGATGATGTTGATCTAAACCATGTCTTGTCAGAGAGGAGGAGGAGGGAGAAAATGAATGAGAAATTTTTGGTTCTGAGATCCTTGGTTCCTTCTATTAGCAAGGTACTTATATTGCCATTCATAGGTAGTAGCTTTGGATGACATATTGTGAAATTTCAAGCATCTTAATCATTTCAGAATCTAATTTCACATATTATGCAGGTTGACAAAGCTTCTATACTTGGTGACACCATAGAGTACCTAAAAGAGCTTGAGAGAAGGGTTGAAGAGTTGGAATCTTGCAGGGAGTTATCAGAGTTTGAAGCAAAAGCAAGAAGGAAGCATCCAGACATAGCAGAGAGGACATCCGACAACTATGGTTACAATGACATTTCTAATGGCAAGAAACCTACCATAAACAAGAGGAAGGCCATTGATATTGATGAAACAGAACCAGAGCTCAATCAGGTTTTATCTAAAGATGGTTCTGCAGCAGATGTGATTGTCAGTGTGATTGATAAGGAAGTTTTGATTGAGATTCGGTGTACTTGGAGGGATTGCTTGTTCTTTGATATCATGGACACAGTAAGCAATCTTCATTTAGATGCACACTCGGTTCAATCGTCCACAGTCGACGGAATTCTCACTGTAATGCTTAAAACTAAGGTGTGGATCTTCACTTAAAAAAGAAAATGGTTTTTTTTTTTTTGTCTTTCCAACCCAACCATCCAAACTCTGTTCATGAAAATTAATATTAACCGTTTACAAATTTGGTTGCAGTTTAGGGGAGTGGCGGTTGCATCAGCAGGAATGGTCAAACAAGCACTTCAGAGAGTTATCAGTAAGTGTTAGAGGATGATGTCTTTAGCCAGCTAGACAATAATTATCATCGGATACCTTCCCTTCAAGGTTACTCTGAGTTTGTAGAATTTTCTTCTCAGTTATTATGTAATATGTTAGATGAAGGGATCCTTTAAGAATCAGTTTTCCCCGCCGCAAGAACTATAAGTGTTTGGTGCTTTTTGTACACGTTCAAGTTACATAATTTGGGTCATTACAAAGACACCCCTCTACTTTGCAACCACTTTACATGGGTCAAGCCGTCAAGATTCAAAATATCGCAATGTATCGGGCAATATCATATCGGTACCGCCCCAATATGCTAAATATTAGGTATTTGTAACTTTGTCATTTTCAGGGCCAATCCGCTGTAAAATTTTGAAAAAAAAAACTGAAAAAAGGGGGAGTGGGTGATCGAAACACCCAATATGCACATTCTGGTGTATTGGGCTGTATCGATATTTTGAACCTTGCTTCACAGTAAATCTATGATACTGGAATAGCTTGGAGTAATCAACCCCCCTGGTGATACCGGTTGATTGGTAGTTATTTTAGACAAAAGTATAAAATGGGATTGCTAACCGTACACCAAAATAATGTACTAAAGAAATACGGAGAAGTACGGATAGACTCATTGCAGAATTCTGATTTCCACTGCAGATCTACAACATTTCAAAAGGTCAATTATCCCCATCCTATGCACCAATGCGCCCATGAATTGGTATCAATTCCGAGCTGGCACCTACCCCAATTGTACTTTGTGCCTATGAATTCTGACCCTGGGCTGAACCATCATTCTCCCAAAGAAATAGAGGGGGGCTGCGATTGTTGTGTTCATCCTGTCCAAGTTCAAGTGGCGAGTTATGGTTACTTGTGCTTGGTAGGCAAATGGTATCCGTCCATTAAGCAATTCAAGTTGAGTATGTTTAGTTGTTTATAACATTCAAGGTTCTAAATGAAAACTTTCATCGGTCTTCATTGTCTCTCGTAAAATTTATATTTATTTTCTCTCTCTCTCTCGTAGAAAGAGGAAAGAGGGTAGGTGAGGGGTCCTCTCACTACAAACATGTGTATATTCACTTTTAAATTAAATTATTAAAAATAGGGAAAATTCCCGATCAATACTTTGTATTTTGGCTCGAGTGACAATTTGGTCTCTGAACTTTCAAAATGTGACAATCTAGTACCTGAACTTTCAAATGTGACAATTCAGTACCTACCGTTAATTAGTTTGTTAATCAGCCGTTAAGTGACATTTGAAAAGTCAAAAATGCCCTTTGAATTCCATCTAATTCTCTTTATCAACCATCCAAATGTTGACAAAAAACTAAACTGTCTCAAATCATAGCCTCTTCTATTCAAAAAAGTTGGTGATTGTTTAGAAGAATCTAGAATTTGGGATTGTTCATTTTATTGTCAATGTTTGGATGGTTGATAAAGAGAATTAGATGGCATTCTTAGGGCATTTTTGACTTTTCAAATGTCACTTAACGGCTAATTAACGGACTGGTTAGCAGCAGGTACTGGATTGTCCGATTTTGAAAGTTCAGGTACTAAATTGTCGCATTTTAAAATTCAGAGACCAAATTGTCACTCGAACCAAAGTACAGGATACTGATCAGGAATTTTCCCTTAAAAATATAACAAGTCCAAATGGAAACTCTCATTGGTTTTCATTGTCTCTCATAAAATCCATATTTGCTCTTTAATAAGATCATTCTTAAATATCTCTCTCTCTCATTGATAACCAATGTTTATAACATTTCCCCTCCCCATTAATGTCAAAACCCAAATTTTCTCATAAAAGTCAAAAGAATCCATTGCTTCTTTCATGGTTATCATGTTTTTCTCTCTTTTTTTTTATTAATTTAATGTAGATTTGTTTCGTGAACTGTTTAGGTTTAATAATAAAATGCAAAAAGAAAGCACTTAATATAGGCCTTTGGTTATTTTCATCAATTCAAATGGTTTTCATGCTAAGCATTTGACTTGTGTATTTCTCATAATAAATAAGTTATATAAAAAAAATAAGTTTGAAGTTCAATAACTAAAAGAAAAAAGAAAATTATTTTTTCTACTCTTTTATATGTAAAAAAATAAAAATATATAAAAATTTTGATGAATCAGCAGTACTACTTAAAAAAATACATTTTTAAATAATAACCCAGGTGGCTAAAATTGTGCCATAGAAAAGGGACAGTCATGCTAAGTGGAGGAAGAGTCTGGCTGTACAAGGAATATTGCTTTTCCTCGGGATTGAGGACCCAATCGAAGGAATTCACTTTTTATACAATAATTGTCATAGTACTGCAGGCTAAAACCGAGAATAATGGCTTTAGATGTTTTGCTGTGATCCCACCAAAACGTCACTCATCAAATGTAAGGTGAGCCAAGGGCAATACAACAAAGGCTTTGCTTTCATTGTTTTATCTCTGCATTGTCCTCCGAAAAGTGGTTTCTAATAGAAGAATAGATCCATTACATGAGATGGGTTCAATGAAATATTTCCAAAAATACATACTGTTGTCTGTCCAATGTAGGCTGTCAATGGGTCAGGTAGGCCCAATTAAACCGAATTGAACAGATCCAATTATGTTTTATGTAGGGTTTGGATTAGCATTACTGTCTCTATTATAATCGGCCTGGAGTCAGTTTTTGTTCTCAATTCTGAACCTAGAGGAGTTTGGATCTGCTACCCACCTATAAGAATGAATACCCACAAAACACTACAGCAACATCACCTCATTAGGAATGGCAGCGGGGCTGGGCGGTGACGGGGAGACTCTCCCCATTCCCCCTAAATCCATCTCCGTCTCCATCCCCGTCCCCATAAACGGGACAAAGTTATCCCCATCCCCGCGGGGATCTTCATTCTTGTGATTTTTTATAATACTAATCATTTCGTTTTTTATTTTTATTTTATTTAAAAAGATAAAAATAAAATAATTAAAATTTATAGTCTTATTAGAAAAGATTCAAACATATTTGACCATATTTCTAAAATATTAATATATAGATGTATGTATGCATATATACATATAACGTATGCATACATATATACAAATATATTAGTGGGGATCCCAGGGGGCGGGGATCGGGGCCCCTGAAGGGTGCTCTCCCTGTCCCCACCCTGTCCCCCGCTAACGGCAATAAAAATTTCCCCATCCCCATCCCTGTAGGGGAAAAATCATCCTCATCCCCACCCCATTTGGGGTGGATCCCCAAGGGGATTGAGGAAATGGGGAAAATTGCAATCCCTACTCCTCAATTGCCATGAATGATAACATATATGTATGGGAGATGTCTCCCAATGTACACAGATGTAGTATTTTATTCGTGGGTAGCTGATCCAAATCCACGTAGAGAACCCCTTAATCCAAAAATGGCATATTGAGTATAAAAAACTGCAAATTTAAGAAATTTGTAAGTTTATTGTCAAATCTAATATATATATTAAAGGAATGTCTTCAGGCAACAACCTCCACCCTTTAGACATGTGGCTTTACAATAGTCAGTAGTTATGAGAGAGTTTATTCAGTTTCCCATTCACACATGTGGCTATATACAATATTGCATGTAAAGAGAGTTACATAGTTAGTAGGTCATGCGCCTATTTTTCAGCAAACCAAAACCTCTCATTCAATTGTAGTATTTAGTCGGTTGGAAGGCCGCATACCTAAATTGTAGGAAGGTGAGAAGTTAATGGGTTACTAGGCCAGATTTCAATCCTATCATTCGAACTGCAACTGTGCACTTCTGTATTGACTTCAATCTGCCTGAAATTGCAATTTTAGAGAAAGTAGAAATTCAATGGGTTCCTCAAATTGCAACTTTAGAGAAGTGGTGATTCAATCCGGTCAGACTGCAACTTCAAAGAAGCAGTAATTCAATCCGGTTATTTACATGCTCTGCTTTTTAGTTCTTTCGTATTTCATATTCTATTCAATACGAAGTTAATTGCTTGCATCAATAAGTTTTTAACAATTTTAGCCTTTCAATCTCTGTTCACTCCTTGGTTCATTGTTGCTCCTTTGTTATTGTTTTAAATTACTATTCTAAGTTTTATACTATTTAGAAATGATCGCCAACCATGCCCGGCCACCAGTGGCCAAGAGCTTCATAGGATACATGTCGTTTTCTGAATTCAGTAGGAACCAGCACCTGAGAAGACGATGAATCGACTAAGTCAGAAACGGATATGTATTCGGCCAACGACCGGCGATCATTTATGCCTGGCCGCTAGTGGCTGGGAAGTTCATTAAAATGGCTTCCATTAAACACTGGTGAACTGCATTCACCAGCAGTTGTGATCACAACCCAACTACGTTTTCTTTTTCTGTGTTGATTTTCCTTCTTCCCTTCTTATTCTCTTCTATTATTTCAACTATTTAACACATTTTTGTTGAAATGGGTGATAAACCTCCCTCCTTTGGCCTTTCGACGGTCGTTGTATGTTTGTTGTCGTCACTCTGTCGAGTTAAGAGTCGGATTAAGAAGGTGATGCATAATGGATTGGGTGAGTCAGGTCTGTATCGAATTCGAATCCGAACTCTACTTATTAGCTAATAGGTTTCGTTTAGTCGGTTATATGGACATAAGCCAACCCAATTTCCAAGAGACCCAGGTTTAATGCATTTAAACCAATTGCCGGTATAATTAGTAATAATTAACATTAATTAAATCAGTTAGGTATTACACCAAACCCGGTTTAAGTTATTAATGATAATTAATAATAATGCTAATAATAATTAATGATTAAGATTAATTAGTAATAATTAATATTAATTAAATCAGTTAGGTATTAAACTAAACCCGGTTTAAGTCATTAATGATAATGTTAATAATTATTTAATAGTCATATTTAATTCGATTCAGTTTCCAACAGACCCGGTTTTAATGTTATACTGATAATTAATTAATATATTATTAACATTACTGAGTTTATAATCACTAATTATATAGCTTTATAAATAGTTGTATATAATTAATAGAAATTACTTGTTGAAAAATACTGATTTCGGTTATTTAATTTCAGAATGTGTGCCTAAATTAATTATTTAAATAAATGATAACTGGAAAATTAATAACTAATTAAAATATTAATAAATATAAATTCCATAATTAAAACTTATTGATAAATATTCACTGGAAATTTTATTTCAAAAAAATATAAATTTATTTTCTTTAAATTTACATTAATTTGGATATTAGCAGTAACTTTTTAGCATTAAGTATATATTAATATTTGCAGTTATTTTGGTCAAGTATTATTTAAAAATTAATAATTAATTAAAATATTAATAAATATACTTGCTGAAAATTATCGATTTCAGTTATTTAATTTCAGAATGTGCGCCTAAATTAATTATTTAAATAAATGATAACTGGAAAATTAATAAATAATTAAAATATTAATAATTATAAATTCCATAATTAAAACTTATTGATAAATATTCACTGGAAATTTTATTTAAAAAAATATAAATTTGTCTTCTATACATTTACATTAATTTTAATATTAGCAATAATTTTTTAGCATTAAGTATATATTAATATTTTCAGTTATTTTGGTCATTTATTATTGAAAAATTAATAATTAATTAAATTATTAATAAATATACTTGCTGAAAATTACTGATGTCAGTTATTTAATTTCAGAATGTGTGCCTAAATTAACTATTTAAATAAATGAAAACTGAATAAATTAGTAATTCATTAAAATATTAATAAATATAAATTCCATAATTAAAACTTATTGATAAATATTCACTTGAAAAATTATTTCAATAAATATAAATTTCTTTTCTTTACATTTACATTAATTTTGATATTATCAGTAATTTTTAGAAATAAGTAGTTATTAATATTTTCAGTAATGTTAGTCAATTATTACTGAAAAATTAATAATTAATTACAATATTAATAAATATAAATTTCATAATTAAAATTTATTGATAAATTTTCATTGGAAAATTCATTTTAGTAAAATTAAATTTATTTATTTTGGTCAATTTATTAATAGAAAAACCACTTTCGGTCATTTATTGTTTTCAATATTATTATTACCATTACTGCTATTAAAATCAGTAATTTTAATATTATAATTATTTCTACTAATATTCAGATTCATTAATAATCTTAATTACTGATTTATAATTACTAACATTATCAATATATAATGAAGATTATTTAATATCAGTAATTATAATTAATAATATTATTTTTAGCAATTAATATATTATTAACATTATTGGTTTTCAAATCAATGATATTAATATCTATATTATAATATCAGTAATATAAGTAATTATTCTAGTAATAATATAAGATAGTAAATAGGAAAATTTAATTACTAAATATGACTTGCTGAAAATTGCTGAGTTTGGTAATTTATTCATTTAACTCGGTCAAGTTTCCAACAAACCCTGGTTTATATGTTATACTGATCATTAATTAATATACTTTTAATATTAGTGATTTTATAATCACTAATTATATAACTTTGTAGATAAGAAAAATTAATTTATAGAAGTTACTTGCTGAAAATTACTGATTTTGGTACTTTAATTTCATTAAGTGTGTCTAAATTAATTATTGAAATGAAATACTAACAAATTAATAATTAATCAAAATATTAATTAATATAAATTTCATAATTATAAATTATTAATAAATTTTCATTGGAAAATTTAATTCAATAAATATAAATTTATTTCATTTTTAGATTTACATTATTTTTTATATTATCACTAATTTTTTAGGAAAAAGTAGTTACTGATATTTTCAGTAATTTTGTTCAAATTATTAATAAAAATACCACTTCTAGCAAGTTAATTTAGTGAAATTTATATTTTAAAACTTTGAATTTTTCAAGTAAATAATTCAAAGTTTTAATAATTCCCATATGTATTAGGTAGTACATTTATAATTACTTATTGGAACTATATTCATGGGTTTGGGGGATGACCGCCTGGGGTAGGGATTATACTCCCCATCCCGACCCCAAGTTTTAAATAATAATAATAATAATAATAATAATAATAATAATAATAATAATAATAATAATAACAACAACAACAACAACAACAATTATTAAAAACTTAATCAAGTAAAAAAAGCAATTATAACAATTTAATTACTTAATAAAGGCAATTTAGGTAAATACTTCATAATAACAAATTATTACTTAATAATAACAAATCAAGTAAATATATATACACACACACACACACGTGGCATCCTATTAATTAAAGAAATAGGATTCAAAAAGTGGTTAGTTTCACACCTAAACATTCTCAAACGGACATTTATTTATTACCTTAACGCATGTTTATCCAGAAAATTTAATTAAGCACGTGGTATTCTAAAATTTAATTAAACAACATCCCGGAAATAGGCTCATCCACTCCTAAAAAACTGTCAAAGTGGTTACCTTTAATCACAAACAAATTTTAATTTTAATTTTAATTAAGAGCCCTACGGTTCAAAAACTGATTGTGCATTTAAGTTATGTAAATTACCAGAATTTAGTGTAATTAAAAAATCTATTATAACAACAATACTCAGTAATTAAATACTGGTTATTAATAAGAATTTAAGAAAACAATCATCACCATTACTAATTAAAAATAATATTAATCATTAATTAAATAATTAAGTAAATATTATATTTTGATTAATCTTTAAATTTTTACAGTAAAGATTTTAATTATTATGATAATAAAAACATTAATTAAATACTTAATAATTAATCAACTAAATATTACAACATAAATAATCTTTAAAAAATAGAGTTGCAGACTCTATTATTATTGGGGCTGATGAGGCGGTCCCATAGTCCCAATTAATAATTGGGTCGGTTTTGGATCTCACAGACCTCTGCTGTCTGCAGGAGACCCTGTACACATATTTTATCGGACTGGGACCGGATTTACCCGGACCAAGACCCGACCGGACCCCATTCATTGACAGTAATAGACAAACGAGCTATCTGTTGGCAGATAGCTTGACTAAGGTTTGATTCTTTAATGGCTTCCGTTTGAGCAGAGTTGCTGGCCATTGTTTCTTCCTCCACGTGCTAAGACTCTAAAGAGTACACAAGAGACGCCTCATCAATCACCAGTGTGAACTGTGAACTGTCAAGGGTTACTAAATGGCCTGCTCCTCTATAAATGTTGCTGAAGCGTGGGCGGCCTGGGGAGCACACAACCTGCCTGCAAATTTCAAGAATTCATCGTTGATCATTGAGGTCGACTCAAAACTGGTCATTTCTTGCCTTAAGGGTCTCCTCACTTCTCCTTGAATCTCGATAGCATCATCCAGGATTGCAGAAGGCTCAAGGATAATCATTTACTATTTTTTCATCTTCACCAACAATGCTATTTCATTAGTAATGCGACCCAATCTATGTCATGTTGGTTAAGCAGCATAATATATATGGTGTTTGGTATTAATGTTGTTCCTTCAAGGTATTATTCTATTCTCTGGGGCAATGCCGTGTAGTGTTTTTTCATATCTTCTTTTGAGGGTGTTTGATTTCGTTTACGTTTATTCAGTAAATATTTTGTACTTGTGTGACTGCAAAACCGAGAAATATATTTAATGAGGACGCTTATGATACGCCATTAGACACGACATCAGCAAAATGCCAATAAAGGTTTACCCGTTTCAGGAAGCTTCATTTTGAAGCACCTATGTAGCACTGTCAATAAACGTAAGCGAAACCAAACATATACTCTGTTTGGTTGATTGTTTTTCAAGAATTTTTCAACAATTACCAGCAATAGTTTCATTTCATATTGGGTTATGTGCAAGTAACTTTTTGAGAAAAACTCAAAACGAAACTTCTTGTATTGGAGAAAACGTTTTCTCTTTTTTGCTTGTGTGGCATCTAATTAGCATCATATAATATTAAAATAAAAGTGCACATAACTCAGAGTATTTTATCAATTTTCAATTTTTTTTTTTTTTTGTAGCCTGAAAAAACAACAATGGTACCAAACAAACTAGTACTCTCTTTCTCATGGCTAGAGCGATAGGGGCAGCAAATCCATTGGATTCAATCCAACCCGAATCTGAATTCAGCTATCTATTTAGTATGTAATGGGATCTGAAAGCATAATATATTTATTAATTGGATCGAACTCACATATATTGTTTGATTTGATCTATTAGGATCCGATCCCATCTTAACCTTTTATATTCTACATGTAGAAAATGAATATTTACGAGTCAAGAACAAGTCTTTATATCAATTAATCACGTCTGTTTACGTATTTTTATAAATTATACTTATAAATCACATTAAACACTTTAACAACATTAAAAATATCAACCTCAAACATTTCACTTATGTCATTTTCTCATGCACAAAGGCCACAAATAGAAATAAACAATTAAACATAAAGCCATAAACACCTTTTATATGGTTTAGCAACAACTGAATTACAAAAAGAGCGACTAACGATCGACCATGAGTACTGATGTTTGACATTATAGTTATTACCTTTACAAAATGAACTTAGAAATCCACCTTCATTTGTCACAATTTATATCGGACCTTGCAAAATCCTTGACAGTCAATCCGACTCTGTGGAACTTGTTTGTCTCACTGCCTTGTCTGAACTTCAAATAATCCAAGCAAACAAAGGGTCTGTACATCCTTGTGTTCCCTTGTCCCACCACTTCATCAGGAGCCAAGACCACCTTCTCATCCTCAAAGCACCAGAAGAAAGCCAGAGACAGGCGGTTTACAAACCGCCTCAGAACAACCCGATGTTGGGATGATTTCAACCTTCCATTGCTCCAAGCTTCCAACAGATCACCTATGTTCACCACCAGGTTTCCTTCACAAGGGCTTACATCTACCCATTCCCCTCCATTCGATCTCATTTGGAGCCCACCAATTTGATCTTGATACACAACTGTGATGCAGCTCATGTCTGTATGCATCCCAAGCCCCTCTACCTCTTCCTTCTCCACCGTCTCCGGCGGTGTGTAGTTGATTATCCTCAAGTATCCATGGCAGCTTCCAAATTCAGAATCACAGTATTTCTTGTAGAACCCATCTCCTAAAGTCTCCAATACAATCTCCGAAATTCTCTTTGCCAACTCTGACATCTTTCTCCCATATTCCTGCAATGTCTCACTGCCAAACAAAAACAAAGATAAACAAAAGCACTCACCAGAAGAAGAAGAAGATCGAGGGTTATGGGTGTATTACCAAAACTCAGGATTTGGTGCGTCGAAGAGTACATCTGAAGAATTCTTGGCAGAGGCAAAGAAGTCAGGTCCAGACACTCGGAGGCCTTCATAGTAGGGGGAGGCTATGAAATGAGGAGTATACGTTCTTATGCATGAGGGTGGGCCAAGTTTCAGCTTGGAGTCTGAAGGGAGCTTGAAGAGGTTGGTTGAGAGCAGATAGAGTCTGTCGTAAAGAGCTTTGGGGATGCCATGGTTGGTGATGTAGAAGAAGCCCCATTGTCGGCAGGCTTGAGAGAGGAAGGAGAGAGAGGAAGGGTCTAATGGCTGAGAGATGTCTAACACAGGGAGTTGCCTAAAAGTCTGGGATTCAGACATTGTCATCTACTACTAGCTAGAAGAAGTAAATAATGAGAAGATAGAGAGTAGAGACTGGGGAAATGGGGAAGTGGGGATTCCTGAATCCTATCTATTAAAATGGGTTTCTGAAACAGATTACAGAGCATTGCATTGATGATGAGAAGCTTGAAACCCCAAGAGATGTGGCACCAAGGAATTCAAATCAACAATCATGTACACAGAAACCCCAGCAGAAAACAAAGATATTTTCAACACATCATACATGTGACCTTTGAAAATGTGTTCAATGGTGGTTGGTCCCTTGGGAATTTTATATGTTAACCTGCTGGGGGACCCCAATTTTATAACCCAGATTTTAATTAATGGGTCTCACATTCCACTAGAGAAGATAATTACAAAGAGTTGTGCAGAGATGAAGTCAATTAAGAGAGGTTGGCCAGGAATGATGGGAGTGTACTGGATCTGCTGGGTTCTCAAAGAGTTTAGATTCTCTTTTTTGGGGAAAGTGCTCTAATGGTCCCATTACTTGTTCAAGTGAAAGATTGAAGAACCCTAGGCTTTCGCAATAAAACCAAAGGACGGACAATCTTGGCATTGTTTGACTAAACAATCAGTATCAGACTTTTTTTTTTACAACGTGGGGTTCCATTACCATAGAAATGTTAGCATCAACTACAGGAAACAGATGCGTTTGTGTTTACTTACAGTTTACAATTTGGTGGGCCCAATTCAAGTTGTCGTTATTATTGGGTTTGGAATTTTGAACTGGTTAGTGGTGATTAGGCTCGGGCCTGATAATTCAGGTTTGACCAAACTCACTTCAACTCAAGCCCGCCCATCCCTACCTTAGTTTTAATGACCCCTATGGGATATTGTCTAAAAATTGTCTAAAAATTGTCTAAAAATCATCATCAACTTTTAGCATTTATCTTAAATTTATCATAACTTTTCAAAACATCTAAAAACTCCATGTCTATAAACTTTTATTTTTCCAAACTCACCATGAGAACCGTTGAAGTTTATTGACATAAGTTGCTCACGTTAGCATAAAGACAATTTTTATAACCAAACTGCCTCTGAATGAGGATTCAGCCTTATTAAACATATTTTTATAACTAAAATGCCCTTATGCACCTAAATGCCTTGTACATTTAATGTAAAACATCAGGAATTGCAAAAAAAAAAAAAAAAAAAAAACTTGGGAAATGATAAAATAATTAAAAAAAAAATTATAAAAGAAAAACTGTAAAAAACATTAAAAATTGCACAAAAATCACAAATATTTTTTCAGCCAAAAATAAAAAATTGCAGAAAAATGTATAAAATGATAAAAAATAAAAAAAAATATGTATTTCAACTAAAAGAGAAAAAATTGCATAAAACAGGTACAAAAAATAAAAATTCACAAATATATTTCAGCCAAAATTTGGAAATTACAGAAAAATACATAAAATTATAAAAAATTATATATTTCAACTAAAAAAATCTACAAACAATAATTGCAGAAAATAATACCAATTTCAAAACTAAAAAAATCTAAAAACAATATTTATGGAAATTATAGAAAATCATACCAAATTTAAAAAAAAAAAGTGGAAACTTCAAAGAATGATAAAAATTTCAAAATTCAATATATATATATATATATATATCAGTCAGGTTTCAACTAAAAACAAAATAAAAACAGAGAAAATTTGATAAAAATATTTCAAAATTGCAGAGAACACAAAAGTTGCCTCCATTGACTAGTGCTGGCCATTCTCTATGACCCTATAGACTAGCACAGGACGGTGCCAAAAAACCATAATCTTCATCGGAAAGGTCTCTTCATCGAACGTCTTCCTTGTCGTCTTGTTGAGTCTCATATGGAGGGTTTTGGTTGCATAGTCTTTGTCATTTCTTTAATGGCACTGCTCCTTGTCATCTTCTCTACCATCAGACCAAATCTCAAGGTGAGTTCCTCGGTGGAGAGGGAGGAGGTAGGGTTTTGAAGAAGAAGAAGAGGATGATGGGGCAAAGGAGAGGAGGATGTTTTGAAGAGGAAGAGGAACGGAGCGGACGAATAGAGAAGGGGCTTTGACTGAGTGGACATCACCGCCCCTTGGAACACAGAAGGGGCTCTGACCACCAGCAATCGTCAAGCAGGATGCGGTTGAGCTTCTCGGGAGAGGAACCGGGTAGTAGGGAATGGAGCGAACAAACAGAGAGAAAGAGATAGTCAAGGAACCCAATGCTACTAGACACCGACAAAGATGGTGCCATAGGGGCAACATTTCAGTTAGGGCGGACTGCTCTTATCTCTCGCTACCATAGTTCCAGCCATGCCACATCGCTGCAGTGTCTCGCCGTCGAGAGAACACCCAAACAACCAGTCATCGTTTTTCTCTTTCTCCTCGATGAAGGCAATGATGTTACAGACATGGGTTAAATATAAAAAGGGTAAAATGGTAATCTACTAACATCCGTTAAGCATGTTTAACATTAAATTACTGACATGGGGTTTTTGGACGTTTTGAAAAGTTATGGTGAATTTAAGAGAAATGCTAAAAGTCATGGTGAGTTTTAGACAATTTCCCTTTATAAAAGAAATTATAAAGTCTTATTGATTTACAAAATGAGATATGTTTTGTAAAAGGGAAATTGTCTAAAACCCACCATCACCTTTTATGAATTCTCTTAAACTCACCATAACTTTTCAAAACGTCCAAAACTCACCATGTCCGTGAGACTTTGTTTTCTAAAACTCACCATCCATTAGAACACCGTCAAAGTTCATTGGCCCAAGTTGTCCACGTCAACCTAAATGCAAGTTTAATGACCAAACTGCCCCTGAATGGTGAGTCAAATTGTTATTTTTTTTACCAAAATGCCCTTAAGCACTCAATCCTATTTCATATATAAGATTCCCACTCATTGAGAGTCTTTCTTTCTCTCAATGTCCCAAAGTGTGTTCTTGCTCTCAAAGTCAAAGGGTGTTCTTATTCTCAACGTCCAAGGAAGGGTCTTCTTTCTCTCAACGTCCAAGGAACCTCTTACCAGGTATTTCACCTTCAATTTTTTTTTTCATTTTTGCTTAATTAGGGCACTTGAAGAAATCTGATTTTTGCTTAATTAGAGGCATCAAGAAGAGGCACCACTATACTTGACGCAGCGTAGAAGCAATAAACCAGGCTGGCTATGCAAGCACCAGGCGAACGCAAGGCTTCACAGTGAAGCCGAAGAGAACTATACGTGAACCTCTAGAGGAGAGAGAAAAGTTGCCGAGAAAACTTGAATGTGTATTAGCTTGGAAATAACTATATTTATAATACATATGGAAAATTGTACAGTAACTAGGAAAGAAAATTGTAAGTGATCTAAACAACTAATCTTCTAGCTAGGGTCGAAGTCTTCTTGGAGGTTGCCTCGATCTCCACCGTCCGATCTCCCTAGATCGATCCATGCATGGGTTATCCTTTCTTCTTGAATCTTGGATCTTGGATCTTGGTTCTTGGATCTTGGATCTTGGAATTATCCTTATCCTGCATGTGACTCTTATCTCATGAGTTGCTGCCTAGATGATGAGATGGGCCTCCATCATTCTCCCCCACTTGGAAAGAACTCGACCCCGAGTCGTGACTGCGATATGCAAGTGTCGTCTCGGGCAGGTATCGATGAAGGTCAGCAACATTAAATGTCTTAGAGATACCCATGTGATCTAGCAAGTCCACGACATAAGCATTGTCGTTGATTTTCTTCATGATCTTGTATGGACCGTACTTCCGAGGCTGTAGCTTGTTATACTTCCCCACGGGAATCCGTTCCTTTCTCAAGAACACCATAACTTCATCACCGACGTCAAATACTTGGTGTCGGCGATGCTTGTCTGCCGCCATCTTGTATTTTGCATTGGTTTGCTCCAGTTTCTGCCTCACGGCGTTTTGGATGGACTGGATCTACCCTGTCAGCTGTTCTGTCGAGGCACTGGGTACCCTGGGTACCCTGGGTAGCTTCACCAAGTTCAGTGCATGATTAGGAACCTTCATATAGACAATGGAAAACAAAGATCTACTTGTAGAGCTGTGGACTACATTATTGTAGGCGAACTCGGCATGTGCTATGGCAAAATCCCACTGCTTCGGTCTCTCCCTACAGATACTGCGAATCAAATTTCCAAGGGTCCGATTCACCACTTCTATCTGTCCGTCCATCTGCGGATGGGCTGTACTGTTGAAATTCAATGATGAGTCAAATAGCCTCCACAGGGTCATCCGAAAATGACTTAGGAACCTCGTATCTCGGTCTGATGTGATGGTCTTAAGTACCCCATGTAAATAGACAATTTCTCTGAAAAATAACTTGGTTGTCGTTGTTGCATCTGCTGTCTTTTTGCATAGAAGGAAATGAGCCATCTTTGAGAACCGATCAACCACTACGAAGACGGAATCCATATTTCTGGGAGTTTTGGGCAAACCTAGCACGAAATCGATGGACAAGTCTTCCCAAATCACAGTAGGAACAGGTAGAGGCATGTAGAGGCCAATATTCTGGGTCTGTCCCTTGGTTGTCTGACAGATATAGCATCTATTCACAATAGTAGTCACATCCCTTCTTAATTTCGGCCAATAGTAACGCCCCTTGACTGCTTCAATTGTTTTGTCTCTTCCAAGGTGGTCGGTCAGTCCTCCCCCATGCAGATCCCTGATGATCTTTTCGCGGAGGGAGGTGCAAGGGATGCACAGTTGTTCCCCTTTCATAAGGAACCCATCATGAAGGTAAAAATCACCTGCTGGCTGTCGATTTATGCATTTTTCCCACGCCTGTTGGAAGTCCTCATCTTGGGCGTATAGGTCTTTCAAGCACTCAAAGCCCACAATTTCAACACTGAGAGTCTTGATGAGGGCAACACGTCTACTAAGAGCATCGGCCACTGTATTTTGCTACCCAGCCTTGTACATAATTTTGTATGGGAATTTATTAAGGAAAGCAGACCATCTTGTATGTAGATCACTCCTCAATTGTTTCTGCTTGCTGAGATGCTTAAGAGCTTGGTGGCCGGTGTAAAGAACAAATTCTTTTGCAATTAAATAATGTTCCCATGTTTTCAAGGCTCTAACTACAGCATAGAATTCCTTGTCATAGATGGACCACTTCTTCCTAGCTTCACATAACTTTTCACTAAAGAAGGCAATGGGTCTCTTCTCTTGGGACAATACAGCCCCTATGCCAACTCCACTGGCATCACATTCTACTTCAAATAGTTTATCAAAACTTGGTAAGGCAAGGACAGGAGCAGTACATAATTTTTCTTTTATGAGGGCAAAACTCTGCTCTTGTTCTTCTCCCACTGAAACTTCCCCTTTTTCAAACACTCAGTGATGGGAATTACAATACTACTAAAGTGTTTGATAACCGCTTGTAGAAAGTTGCTAACCCATGGAAAGGTTTTACATCCGTGACGTTTGATGGGGTCGGCCACTCCCTAATGACTTTCACTTTCTCTTCATCCTTAATTTCATCCTTACTTATAATGAATCCCAGGAACAACAAATTATTGCTCATGAAGGTGCACTTCTTTAAATTAGCATATAATTTGTTTTCCCTTAATGTTTTTAATACCTCCCTGATATGTCCCATGTGTTCAGTGATAGATTTGTTGTAAATCAAAATATACCACAACAGATTTCCCAATAAAAGGACGCAATACCTGATTCATTAGTCTCATGAAGGTGCTGGGGGCATTGGTTAGTCCAAAGGGCATAACTAACCATTCGAACAGTCCATCTCTAGTTTTGAAGGTTGTCTTCCATTCGTCTCCGGGACGGATCCTGATCTGATGGTACCCACTCCTGAGATCGATTTTTAAAAATACTACAGCTCCATCAAGCTGATCTAGCATGTCGTCCAGCCTGGGAATGGGGAATTTATAACCAATAGTGATTTTATTGATAGCCCTGCTATCGACACACATCCTCCAGCTTCCGTCCTTTTTTGGTGTTAACAATGCTGGTACTACGCAAGGACTCATACTAACTTGAATATGCCCCTTTTTCAACAATTCTTCTACCTTTTCCCGTAAGATTTCATTTTCTTTAGAACTCATCCTGTAATGTGGTAGATTAGGTAGGCTAGCACCAGGAACAAAATCAATATGATATTGTATATCTCGTATGGGTGGGAGTCCTTTAGGTAACTCCTCTGGAACTACATCATGGAACTCATCAAGTAGTCCCTACACATCCACTCGAATTGTATTTCCTTCCAGTGTTACATTCTCACTTTCTCCCTTTATTACCAACAAATGGATCTCGTGAATATCCTTACATTCTTTTATAAATTCAGTATGGTGATGTGTAATAGTAAGGAAATTTTTCTCATCTGTTTTTGGGGCCTTTGGGGTATTCCTTTCTGCCATAGGTAATAAGGTGTAACGTACACCCTCTTTCTCGAGTTGGTAGGTATTCTTCCTACCCAAGTGTCTTGCATCTGTATCAAACTGTCAAGGCCTCCCTAACAAAATATGGCAAGCATCCATATCTATAATATCACAATATACTTCATCAGAGTACTTACCAATGGAGAATGAAACCTTGTAGTGTTCCTCCACTCGTACGTCGCCAACTTCCTTGATATACCCAATTGTATGGGTTTGGATGTTTTTCAGGAATTAGTTGCAATTTCTGTATGACATCCYTGCAAATAATATTTTCCTGACTGTCACTATCAATAATTAAATCAAATAATTTACCATGTACAGTACATCTAGTGCGAAACAGTCGATGTCGTTGAATGGTATCTTTGCTTCTTTGGGACAGCATTAATTTCCTCACAACATGTGTATTCTTCATGCTCATAGGGACCTTCTTCATCTTCCCCATCAGGTCCACAATATACTTCATCTTCAACATCTTCTTCCTCCTCCCTCTCTACCATGTTAATTGTCTTCCATCTGGGACAGTCACTGGACCTATGCCCAACTTCATTGCACTTAAAGCATTTAAAAGGAGCAGGTTTTGCATAGGGATTACTGGGTTTAGGAGGGTTGGAAGGGCTTCCTCGAGTATTTCCTCCCGTGATGGCCTTACTGGCGTTAGCTGTACTCGCCGGGTGAGAAGGTTGTACTCCTGGGACCGATTTGTTCCTGTCGACTGTTGCCGGTCTGTTGTCGCTTGGAACATTAATTCAGCCTTCAAGGCTAGGTTCCTTGCTTCCTGTACACTAAGAACCATCTGGACGCCAATTTTTTCTCTGATAGCCAATCTCAAACGGCCTAGATAACGGGCTACCTGGTGGTTATCACTTTCAGATAGCTGATTTCGTTCAGCCAATCTTAGAAATTCAGATGTATATTCATTAACACTCCTTGAACCCTGTGCATATCGTTAATATGATTCAAACATATATTGTTCATAATCTGGGGGTAAAAATCTACCTCTTATAAGTTGTTTCGTGCGCCTCCAGGTTCGAACAGAACCTCTTCCTTCTCTGATCCGGATCTCTCTCATCCGTTCCCACCAGACAGATGCGCCTCCCTTCAGTCGAAAGGCTACCAATTTCACCCTTCGTTCTTCCGGGATCTCCATGTATTCGAAGAAACGGTCGACCTCTGTGATCCAATCTAGAAGGCCCTCTATATCCAGATCCCCACTAAAAGTAGGAATATCTACCTTGAGTTTAAATTCATCATTATTTCAATGGGGGTTGAAATTACCTGGGTTGCGCCAATTTCTACCATTCCTGTCGTCGCCGGGATTGACTGGAGCAACACCGAGTTCTAGCTCATCGTCACTATCATCGTTAAGAACAGGATGCCGGGGTGCAGGATTGACGAGGGGTCTACCATGGTCGTCCCCTTTGATTGGATACTGATTCTCCCGGTTCCGTGGAACATCCTCCCGTAACAAGGTCCGCAGTTGTCCAGCGATCTCTGCCAACTGTTGTTCGATGTTACGTGTGGCTGTGCGCTGCTCTTCAATCGCTCTCCAAACAGCTTGTAACCCCTGATCTCCGTCACGGGGTGGGTTGCGACTGCTACCGTCTGGGTTGGCCATCTGACTGGGCGAACTCCCTGCTCTGATACCACCTGACGCAGCGTAGAAGCAATAAATCGAGCTGGCTATGCAAGCACCGGGCGAAGTCGCAGTGAAGCCGAAGAGAACTATATGTGAACCTCTAGAAGAGAGAGAAAAGTTGGTGAGAAAACTTGAATGTGTATTAGCTTGAAAATAACTGTATTTATAATACATCTGGAAAATTGTAGAGTAACTAGGAAAGAAAATTGTAAGTGATCTAAACAACTAATCTTCTAGCTAGGATCGAAGTCTTCTTGGAGGTTGCCTCGATCTCCACCGTCCGATCTCCCTGGATCGATTCATGCATGGGTTATCCTTTCTTCTTGGAATGATCTTGAATTATCTTGAATCTTGGATCTTGGATCTTAGAATTATCCTTATCCTGCATGTGACTCTTATCTCATGAGTTGCTGCCTAAATGATGAGATGGGCCTTGAGATGGGCCTCCATCAATACTTCCTTGCTTCTTCATTTAGGACATTACTTCTCTGAATGCTTATCCCTCCCTCACTCATTTCCTCATTATAGAACCCATCATTACGTGAAAATCTGTTATCACCTCTACAAAATCAGTGCCATTAGCTGCAACAATAGCATCTTTTGGGCAGCAACGTAAGCAATAGCTTTAGCCAGCAACGTTTTACCAGACCACAACAGAAATGATAGGAGAAGCACACGCCTTCCCCCTATCTTGTGGGCTGCCCATCCTCCGGGAACCTGTGAACAAACATATTTTAATTATTTTGACAAAGATAATAAAATAATGGATAATTTATGTCTAATGGAGTAAAAATGTTTGAATGAAAGGTGCATTAAATAGGACATGTTACATAGCTATTACGTGCTCACTCATTGTGCTTACCTAACGTGCCTACTACATCCGGACCCCCATAATAGAATGTAGAAAGTATAGTTCTCTTGCTTGATTGGTTAATCCCAATAGCATCAGCCACTACTGTATAAGCAGTTGAAAAGCCCATACATTCTATATAGCAAACAGAAGTGCAGATGAAGGTTAAAAAGACAATGATATGCCGCTTTGGAAAATTCATCTTCTTCATACTTCACTTATAATTTCAGATATGGACATCACAAATAGCTGCCAAACTTTATCATTCTTCACTCTGCTTATCCTGTAATCCTACCTTCCAAGGCTGAGCTTGCTTAAACAATCTGAAGACCAAAAGAAGCAGCTTCATGTCTTCGTAGATAAATAGATCTATCTTCAAGAAAATAATGAGACCTTTAAAGGGGTAAATTAAAGATTTTTTTAGGGAAATAATAACTTGATAACTCTTCTACTTCCAATACATTTTAATTTGACATGCTGCACATCCAAGTGTTAAGATTACAATTAGGAGAGGCATTGTGGTAGGACCCTGACTTGAACATTTTCTCATTCAGATAAATGTGGTATTCTACTTTGCAAATCAGCAAATTTTGTTCATACTACATAGAATAAAATCTATAACTGTTTAAGCTTAGTTTGGAAGTAGAAGTCTGAACTGCATCAGCGAATCCACAAGTTCTGCATTTTGTCAGTCCCCAACACCACCCACCATTAACTAGGGCCCATGTGGATTGGTCCTAATTCAAGGAACTGTTGAGAGATGAAGCTTTTGCTCCTTCCTTTAAAGAAGGGTATGGAGATGAAGATCTAATGTTATTGTTATTTTAGGAAAGATGACTTCTCGTGTTTCAACAAATAAGTATGTTATTATACCACTGTTGAAATGTGATGTGCGCAAAAGATATTGTCACAGACAAATTCTTTTACAGATGCGTAAGTCTTTCTCCTTAATCTCTTTAGGGTGTGATTTGTAATTGATTATTATTTTACATGTTATTTGACAAGTATTGTGTTGTTATTTTTAAGAAGATGCCAAGTGTTTATTCTTCAAGTGGTGTGACCAATATGGGAAGGATATACAAGAAAATGAGATTTCTCACACAATGCAAGACGATGGTTCAACAATAGATTTGCCTCGAAGGGATATACTAAACGAGATGAAAATGGAACAAGCATATTTTAAACACGAGATACAGTTGGAAGTAGTCAAGGTAAAAAATAGGATAACCTTGCTTCTGGTGGCAATAGTTGTTTTATTTGTTTTGAGTATTATGTTGCTTCTACCGCTGTAGGATTTTAGGTATAAATGTGATATCCAATGAAACTTCTATTGTGGTTACATTACAAGAACATTATCAAATTTTTTTGTCTTTATGTGTTGGCCAAAGTTGATGTATCAAGGAGGAGGTTTCCTAAATATTGATAAGGAGTGGTCCTCCAAACTGACAAGGCTGCAAACTGATCTAACTGATATAAAGTGCACAAGTTGGGATTTAAACAAAAGAAATAGTACATCAGCCCATTCTTAATTTGTACAAGCTCTACAGACAGAGTTAAGGAGAGGTAAAAATGATCAAAATGAGAGAACTCAACAACACTTAAACTACTTAATGATATGAAACTTTAATAACAGCAAAAATATAACTAGACAAACCAAACTTTTGGGTCAGATCCATAAGGACAGGTAAACCCAGCCCAAGTTGCAATCCAGCCCAACCTGACCTTTTGGTATTAGGGTACAGATTGGATCTGGGCTAACCCAGCCCAAGTTGTAACCCTAATTAGTAATTGGGATGGTCATCAATGCATCGCAGTTAACCAGATCCACCTAGGCATACTTTGATTAAGCTAGAGAGCCTCTAAATTAGTAGATCCATTTGTAGCCGGATCCAACTATTTGGGGTCAACTACCCCTTAATTATTTATACATTTTTATCAATTAAACACAGAATGAGGGAAATTATCAATTATCCTCTATATATAGGTTCTTTGATATTGGCTTTAATTAGTTTCATTCATACCCAAACAAAAACAGCTAATCGAATATTTCATTTTGCTTTTAATAATTAAAATAGAATAAAAAAAATCAAGCAAAACAGGTAATCACTTGGTAAAGCATTGCACACCAAACACAGTGAGTATCCTTTCTGTTCTCATTTTTAACAAAACATGGTAAAGCATTTTAAATAGTGTAATGCATGTAAACCACTCCAACATATCCTGATGAACCTCCTCAGCAAACTCCACGGCTGCATTGTCTTTGAGTTGATTTTTTTGTGAATAGTTTATTTTTTTAGAAAGCCATGAATAGTTTTTATTTGTTGATTTATATATGGATTTTATTTTATTTTATTTTACAGTTTATTTTGGTGATTGTTGATTACTAAGCTAGTTTTTGAGTTGATTGTGCACAGAGGTGGCTTAGATCTAAAAATTGAACTGATTAAGTGTATCCTAATGGGATCAAGAAGGTGAGATTCCATGGCTATATGCTATTGGGAAATATGGTTATCTCAAATAAAATGCAGTTTCTGAGTTGTTGGGATGGTGATGGTGGCAACGAGGTCCATCACCAACATTGGCTCCTCCATGAATGCAATTGGTCTACATCTTTGTTGAGAGGGAAATTTGTGGTGGTAAATGCTGTACTTGAGTCACTGTGCCATCATCTGAGGTCTATTGGCGAGCCGAGAACATGGTGTGGCTATCGGTTGCATCTAGCAGTAACGATGCAACTGGAATCCTATGCTTCATATATTGCAACAATTCTCAGTTGCAGAAATCATGTTTGCATTGCATCAGGCAACATGGAGGAAGTAAAAGAGACATTTGATCAAATGAAGATCATGGAGAAGGATTTCAAGAAGAGATCACAAGCCGTTGAATCTAGACGGGGCACAACACTGAAAATGTAAAGGAGGAGGAATCATAAATTGAATTTCAAGAACTCACAATCTGTTGGACCTAGACAGGGGCATAGGACTGAAAATGTAAAGGAGTGAGAAATTGAATTTCAAGAGCTCACAAGCTGTTGGATCTTGACAGGGGCATAGGACTGAAAATGTAAAGGAGTCCTAAATTGAATTCTAAAATGTTACATAACGGTAGGGGTGGATTTGAGTCGAGCCAAGCCGAATGGTACGAGGCTCGAGCTCGGCTCGCCAAGGTAGTACAAGGCTCGAGTTCGGCTCGAGTCAAAAACTCGTAAGCTCGAGCTCGGCTCAGCTCGAGCTCAGTTTGAAAAAAAAATGTTTTATAAAAATAAATAATTATATATAAAAATATTTTTTATTCGATATTTAAAAAATTAGGCTCAAGCTCAGTTCATTTATTAGTCGAGCCTGTAAACTGGGCTCGAACTTGGTTGAAACCAAGCTGAATCGAATTCGAATAGCTTGTAAAGAGCTCGGGTCATGGCCGCCCCTAATTTTAATAAAATATATGATGCCCCAAAACGTTTCACTAGCAAAGGCCCTACATGTGTTAAGTGGGACCACCCCACAACTGGGTATAACATCCAATACGAATTTTTCACTAAAAAATTGAAGTATCTATAGAACCCTTGTACTGGTATCCAGGTACCATAGTGGATCTTTTTAGCCTTATATCTAACTCTGCAAATTGATTATTCTCTTTAGTCTTTTTTATAATTATTTAGTGTTACAATACAAATTTTTCCTTCAGTAGGAAACCCATAAATTTTCCTTCATTTTCACTTCCCCCTTTGACATGCTGAGCATGTTTACACAGCAATGCAAGCCAGGTTGCCTGACTTGAACTGCAACTAGAGCTGTCGCCTACATAAAAAAAAAAAAGTGAGGAATAAAAAAGCACTCTAATAAGCCTTAATTATAATAAGCATGCCTAGAGAGGAATAAAAACTTTTATGCATGATGCCTTACTTGAATTCAGTTCTGATCGTCATCATAATCAACAACAGCTGCTCCTTCATAATGCACCATCTAGGGCCGTGTGTTCAATTAAGTTACTTGAACCCCCATCGCTTGACCCATGACTCATATATATCAGACAAAGAAGCCCTCTGCAATTCCATGGCTCCAACTAATACCCCCATTCTCTCACAACTGGACCTCATCAGTTACCTCTTCTTCATCATCTTCTTCTCATCTAAACTCACTTCCCTCAGTATCTCTTCCACTACCCATTACCTCTTCTTTAAGTGGAGGTGCTCTTGTTAAATTTTTTTTTCTTTTAATGCAAGTTTTGGTAGTTGAATGGTACTACTCATTAGCCTCTCCACATCTCTGATTTTATAGAGAATTAGCTTACCAATCAAGATGCATTTTTACAATTCAGTAAGCAGAGTTCACTACTCAAAAATTTGTAGTTTGAGACAAACCTATATCAGCATTTATGGTTGAGAAAACCTTTACTCTTGGCTGCACTGCTCTTCTTGCAAATGGAGACCACTCCGAACTTGAGAGTGTGATTGTGACTGCGTACGTGGTTGGGGCTGTGGCTGAGTAAAACCCCCATACCAACGCATGGTTGAGATTGGGAACTAGATTGAGCACCTTAATAACATAGTGATAGGCATGTGATTTCTTAATAATTTTAATACTTATAGTTAAAAATTTGGAATAAATATAATCGTCAACTGACCTCTGCAACTGAGTGTGATTGTGGTGGAAGAAAACCTCCGTACCAACACACAGTTTGAGGTTGTTGGTTGAGTTGTGAACTCTGAGTTTGCAACCAATAATTACATCAATTATTGAACTGGAAACCAATTTTTTTTTCCATATGATGAATAACACAAAATTTAGTAATTAGCTGAAAATTCAAATTCCTTGTAGGTTGTACCCTGACATTAGATTGAGTTGCTGTAGCATTGTGGCCTGCCCGCTCAATCACCAAATTACTTGAAGGTGTAGGACCTCTGCTTGATGAGTGACTTCTCCCTCTTAATGGGGCAGCACCTCCCCTCAATGAACGCCTACCTGAGATATTAGATGTTGTATCACTTCGTCCTACTTGATTAGTCCCGGAGCAACTCCTTAAGTTATGGCCACACTCTTTACAACGAGATCAATGCCATCTCTTTCATCCACTACCATGATTAGTTGTTGAAGGACCTTCATCTATAGTACGACACTGCCGTACCCTTGGCCTCCCAATTTTTTTTGGGATTTCAGGTGCTTGTATTGGATCCCAACTCAATGTAGGCCAATGTTTTTTTCCTGGGATTGGATGCAAAACATGATTAAGTATGCTGGCAGACCAAAGACCGCCGCCTTAGACCAAAGACCTAAGACGGCAGTCTTCCATCCGCCATCTAAGCAGGTGCCGCCTTAGGTCAGGACCACCGACTCAGATAAGAAAGACCGCCACCTTTGGTGACCGCTCCGAAACAGTTCGAGTGTGTCTAAAGTGGTGATTTGTCAGAACCGCCGGCTTAGATATGTTAAAAGTGGCGGTCTGGACCGCCGCCTCAGACTTCACCTTACATTACATTCCTCTCTCAGACGGCATTCAGAACTGCCGCCTTAGATTTTTATGACCGCCACCTTTGGTTCCGCCAAACATTTTAGTTAGCGGTTTTGACCTCCACCTTAGATCTTTATGGCCGCGGCTTAGATCCTATTTTTTTCTTTTTTTTATATACCTTTTGCACGTGCAATTTTATTGATTTATTACTTTAATACTTGCTTAATGCAAATTCTATAACAATTATTCATAAAACTTAAGCATGTAGAAACATGCAATTTAAAACAAAAATTTATTAATTTCACAATTAATTATTATAATATCCAAAACAAATAGTTCAAATAGAAAAGATTAAAAAATAATCAAATTCTCGATAATACAATGTCCATTTTTCATGTAATCATAGAAGAGGATGTTTCCATGTAGGAAGTGAATATACAGCCACGCAAGCTCAAACTCTCTTAAGTTGTGTTGATATCGAGTGTTAAGGCGCTTAATGGGTGTGAATAGCCATGTCCGTGTGCAGTACGACAAGTGTTGGAGGACCTAGAATGAAGGGAACAAAATCAAATAAGCATTTGAGGGGGGTAAAACTAAGTAGAACACAAGTGTTGATATCTTTGAAGTAGACCTGAATGCAGAATGCTAATCACAATATATTGTTGGCTAGCGAATGCTTCTCTTTAGCATGCCATGCATAGAAAAAGTTCTTGGGATTACAGTAACAATCTGAGATTTCGTGAACTCAACCTCCATAGCTGTATAAGAAAGGCATAAAGATAAACATCATTCTGCACAGTAAAGATATAATCATGTCCACATATCAAAAGATATGCGTAGAGTTCATTAAAAGTTGTCAAATATAGTGCTTCAAGTATTCTTCAACCAAGTCATGGCACACCTCAAAATAACCCTTCTTTTTTATCACTAGTTGAGTGGCTTATTTTTCTTATTACTAGTTGAGTGGAGAGGATGGGCAGGGGAAGAAAGCAAAGCTTTCACCATTTATGTTGAAACCAATGTTAAAACCTTGTTGCCCTACCTATCTTAACAAAAAAAAAAAAAAAACTTTTTTGTTCTGCATAAGCACATGAGATCACAAACAGATGCACCCTAGTGCATGAAATCATACACAAAATACACAAAAATAATTTAATAAATAAGCATTTGCAAGAGTAGAGGGAAAAGGAAAGAGATCACATAATAGGGAAGATGCAACTTTAGGACCCTCATTCCAATTCCTTGGAAGAAAACGCCTAATAAATATGCACCACACATTTCAAGCTTTGGTGTGATTGAATTGGTCAGTTTAACAAACATCCAAGAGTTCTAATATGCACTATCTATACCTAGGTTGAATTCACACACAAATTGCCCACTGACAAATTATAAACGAGCCTATTAATAAAATTAGAGATCGAAAAGGAAAGATCCTCCAAAAGAACATCAACATGTCAACATATATTAAGACCTCCTGATCGAACAAAGAAATATGAAAACAGAATTGTAGCATTATGAAACTTAGATAGCACAAGTTAAATTGGAAATTTGGTATTTAGTATGCGTAGTAACAAAAACATGCTATTATTTTTCACATTACCATCAACATGTGAAATTTCTTTGCATCATCCACATCATCAATTGTCAAACAACCACTTTGCTTAAGAAAGTTGAATTTACTAGCAGTTTTCAGGTTCAACCTTTCTACCAAGAAATAAAAGATTATGAGACTAAGCATGACATATTAAACCATTAAAGTCCAAAAACTAAAACAACACAAACATAAAAGTCATGTATATACCTTACTTTATCAAAATAGTTGGGATTGAGAGAAATCAGGTCAAGAAGATTAAACCAAGCCATTCTCTTTGGCTCTGCTTTACTCACGCATCAAAGTAGTCAGGAACCAAGGATCAACATCCAAATGGATGGTGTATTCAATGATTCTTAACCATCTAATCTTTTACATATTTTTAGATGGATAGGAAATAAAAACCACCCACATAAGCCAATAAATCAAATAAATATGACCTTGATGTAATGAGGAATTTTGGTTCAAAAATCTTCTAGAATAAGAAAGGAAACCTGTGGGGTAGAAAAAAAAAGGATTATGGGAAGTTTTATGTCAATTTAGCATAATTCACTTTACCAGGATGTTTTAGCATGATGCATTAGAAAGTCAGTATTCTCCTATTATAAATTAAGAACATATTAGCTTTGTATACATAACCCAACTGCTTCTCTTATCTGCATTTATACTTTCACCTGTATTGGACCAAATGATTGTTGATTCAAGCACATTTCCAATGCAATTATGAATTATGAATGGTTGGTTATCAAAGGGTACACTCTTTGAATTGCCGAGTAATCAGAAATTTGGAAGAAGCCATTACAAAAGAAGATGGCATACTGATAGCTAATTTGCTTGGGACAATTGGAAAGATATGGAATGTCTGAAAATGGATTAAAAACTTCAGAATTATAGATTAAAAAAAAACCAGAGACCCTTCACTAGAGAGAAGCCCATTGACTGAGAAGAAGTGGAGGCTTCTTTACAAAAAGGTTTTTGGTGTCAAGTAATTATGTTAATTAACCAAATATTACAAAGTTAAGAAGGGGTTAAAAGATAACTGATGTTATTTGGACTAGAAAGGACCATATTTTTCTTTTTAAACTGTTCCATTAGATATAACAACTAAGCATTTAATAAGGGAGGTCTTAGTATTTAATACAAAACTCAGGAGAGGTTGAAGTCTTGTACCCAATAATTAAAATACAAATTCATAGAATTCATCACAAGAAGATGTTTGAGATTATACATTAAAATAACTCACATCTATTAAAACTTTGAGTTGGATTACCAAATTATGAAAGCCTTTAGTGCATGAAATTTGAGAAGATTTTTGAGATGTGTCATAATTATTATAATGACCTAGGAATTTCTATTCAAAACAAAATCAGGATCAGACCTCTTAATAAGAAAGCAAAAAAAAAGGAATTTGATTTTAATATTAATGAAATTTAATATTTTTATTTGCCAAAAATGCAAAGAATATTTAAATATATTTTGAAATTGAATACTAAGCAAATCAAACCCAAACCTATGTATCATATAAAGCATAACTTCCCCAAAACGGGAATTCCAATCCAAAGAAAAAGTTACTAAACACATTAATTTTTAAAGTAGAGGCTAATGTGCCACCTCATAACCCTAAGCACAAGTGCACAACCTGCAAGAAAATAAATACATCTTACTGTTAGTTCTTGAGTAAACACCAGTAAACCATAAACAACCCAAAACACTAGTAAACAAGGAAGAAAAATAGGGATACAAAAAGACCTTTGCAAAACACTAGTAATTGGGGACTTGTTGATAAATGTAAATTCTAATTTCATTCTCTTTTCCATAGGTGTAATTCTAATCAGCCCCAACTCAGGTTTACATTAATTAGTTCCATTTCAAATCTAATTCCTCTTTTGATTTTAACACAAATTAAAGCATAAATCAGCCAAATCCACACAATGTTTTCAATCAGCATTATTTTTTCTCTTCTATTCCTCTTGAAAACATAATGGAAAAAAAGAATAACAGAACACCCTTTCTCTTATGAGGAAAAGACACCATTACAGACCCATAAATTGATCGAGCATTCAATGCTAAAATTGTTGGCTAAAACTTTTTTTATATAATGAAATTCTCTAACACAAACAAGATCAAATCAAGAGCTAATAATGACAGTGAATAAAAATCCAATGGACACTTTCCAGTCAAATAAAACAAGATGTAGTAATAAAGGAAAATTCAAGTCCATTTCATGAAGAAAATTCCTAGGAGATATTAAAACCATGAATCCAATGAGCAAACTTATACCATAAAAAAAAAAAAAAAAAAAAAAATTAGAGCAAACAAAATGCATGTCCTAAGCAGTTGCTGGCAAAAATGCTCTTCTAGGTTGACGTTCCGTAGAGGTCCATGACAACCAAGAAGCTTGGCATGCATTAACACCATCTAGCACAATCTGGTTCTCTGACTTCCACTTAAGATAATCAATATGGCTAAACTTGGCGAAACCCCACCCCACCTCATTTCGACAATGATCTTTTGGTGACCAGGAAACTTGAACTTGGCAAACAAAGGGCCTCTTGTGCATGATTTCCATTGCAATCTTTGCAGCAGACAGAGAACCCTAAGAACTTCAAATGACTTTTAACTAGAGAGAAGAGAAATTAAGAAGAAATTAAAAAAGAGTATAGAACACTTCAAACGATTTTAACCAAAGAACCTTATGAGCGATTCTATCTATAGGGTTTACCATTGAAGAAAAAAAACAAATATGCCATTGAAGAAAAAAAAATACAGATATAACAAAGTTAAAATATGGAACAAATTTTTATTGCTTTACCATTGAAAAATAAATAAAAAAAAAGAGGTACATTCTCTAACCTGATTCAAATGATCTCCGCTTCGATTCTATGATGAGATGAGTGGGAGTAAGAAGAGAGAAGCAATGAAGAGAGGAAGAAAAAGTGGAGAGCTAGAGGAGGTCTTCAAAGAGGAAAATCCTTCCGAGATGTAAAATAGGTCACTTGAGGCCTAAATGTAAAATCCTTCAGAGCGGTTCAATGTTACAAACAACGGAAAGACCGCCACCTAGTATAGTCGCGTGAATGTTTTGGTTTTCTAGGCGGCGGTCTATTTTAAACCACCACCTTATTCTTTTCATAGGCGGGGGTCTTCAAGACCGCCGGCTCTAAATCGCCGCCTTTGCCCTATTTTCTTGTAATGTCCATGAACCATTTCCAACCGTGAATGTTTTTTATCTCAACTACACCAACTGCTATAGGAAACAAACCATTGTCACTATGAAGACCAATTGCAGCAAGCAAGACACCACCAAGTCAACCCTTTAAGTGGGTCCCAACCTATCCAATAAATCGCCTACGTCCTGATAACCACCCATTCCTCATCTCACCATAACTCACAAAAATCCGCTTGAAAACACCAGGTATTGATAATGATACCCTATCAACATGAATTCTAGCAATGTTCCCAGGATTTCAAGTCAAAATGGCCTCACAAATAGTTTGGCAACTTCTGATACAATTCCTTATGCGTGCCATCAATTTGCTCCATCGCCTTTCGTTTAGCTCTGTAAACCTTTTGAGGCTTAATATCCACATCATATTTCTCTCTCAAATAAGAAATCATGGCCCTAGCTAACATTGTAGGATCTGTCTGTATCCTATCTCCTATCTTTCTAGCTATCCAAGAATAACTAGCTTCCTTGTTTACAGTCAACTTAGGACATGTGTGCTCACAGTGTAATGTCTTTACCATGAAGGTAATATCATCTTGTACAGTTGATGCATAGATCCGCCAATGACAACCTTCTGCTGCACACTTATAGATACACCTATCAAGATCATTCTTAGCCCTTATTAGAGAAACCCCCTTGAAAACACAATAGTCTCTAATTGCCCATCTAAAATTCCTTTTGTTGTTGAACATCATCCCAACTGCCAATTCCGGTTTCTCCTCATCCCATTAAGGAATATCTTTTTTGTGTCTTTCATCATCAGATCCAATTAAACTCTCATATTCATATGGTGGCTCATAGTTTGATAGATAATCAACCTCACCCTCATTAATGCCACTTCTATCACAAATGGTAAACAAACACTCCTCTTCAACTAAAGTAGCACAGCATTCTGAATTAGTATTATTTTCACTCATTCCAGCTTCATAATCAGCATCACTAGTGTCACCAAAGTGTAAGTTGCTATCACCTTCTATGGAACACGCATTATCATCCATTGCAACCAACCCAAAAGCCAGATATATTAAATTCATAAGAACCACTATCAGAAAAAAAGAAATCAGACAAAAAAAAAAAAAGAACCATGCCATTGCAACCTGGCCAAAAAATAGATGTATTAAATTCATGAGAACTATTATCAAACAAAAATCAGAAAAAAAAAAGAGCATGCCATTGCAACCAGCCCAAAAATCAGATGTATTACATTCATAACAACCATGCTATTAGACAAGAATTAGAAAAAATAAGAACCATGCCATTGCAGCATGCCCAAAAAATCAAATGTATTAAATTCATAAGAACCATGCTATCATACAAAAATCAGAAAAGAAAAAAGAACCATGCCATTGCAGCCTACCCAAAAATCA
>NW_010729088.1:2021423-2046435 GCF_000365185.1 Nelumbo nucifera | reverse complement strand
ATGCATGAATCTTGGATTATCTAGAATTCTTGAATTCTTGATGGATCTTGAATTCTTGAATTTTGATAATTCTTGAATTCTTGAATTATCTTGGAAGAGTCTTKATAAGCTTGGATTCTTGATAAGTCTTGGAGTCTTGGAAGAGTCTTGATGGATCTTGAATTATCCTTCATTGGCTTATCTTGGACTCTTGGCCTTATCCTAGGAGGTGCCGCCCCTAGGAGTGAGATGGGCCTCCATCATCTATTCTTGAGAGGATTTTGAATCGCTGCAACCTCCACCACCATCCTGTGAAAGCCATAATTTCCACCCCCACCGCCACTCCCATAACCTCCACCACCACCACCACCACTTCCTCCATAATCTCCACCACCGCCACCACTGCCTCTATAACCCCCGCCGCCACCACTACCTCCATAGCCCCCGCTAGTAGCACCTGCATAGCCACTACCATCGCCAATTCCATAGCTTCCACCACTGCCAGATCCATAGCCTCCACCAGCATCACCACCGCCTCTGAGAATGGAGGGATGGTGAAGAAGGGAGAGGGATGAAGGGCAAAATTGGGTTTTGAAAAAAAAAATTATATATGAATTTCGATGGAATATTAATGGTATTAACGACAGGGGTAGAACTAGTCAATTGTCAGAAAACTTAAGGGTACTGCAAGACCATAGCTAAATAATAGGAGTATTACATATCAATTAGCTAACATTAACACCTTTCTTGAGTGCTTAAGTGTTTATTGAAAACAGTGTTTATTGAAAACAAGTTTATTTCCACGGATAAGCATTTATTTGGACTTATTTATCAAAGGCCAATAAACACTCTCAAGTCCCAATATGGGCCTGATACTGTTACATAGCTTGGCATCTTAAATCAAGTGGAGACTTCGCCTTTAAAATGATGCATCTTGAAGTTGCATTTGTATCCATATATCAGACTCAACGAGAGCGGGGCAAAAACAAAACTGAAAATATTTCAGACTGAAAACCGCGCGCGTCTCATAGTGAAACAAAGTCTGGGACTCCGTTTGCATCAAGGAAAAAATGAGTAGAAACTTTGTTCAAGACGAGACTTTTGAATCATGTTTTTGCCCCCTTAATGAAGAAAGCTTTGTATTCCTGCCATTTATGTCAAAAAAATTTTGAATGGGTGAAAATGAAAGCTTCCACAGTCAATAAAACAAAAGATAAAGGAATAATAACAAAAATATCAATATGAAAAATTTTACGTCCAATAATCAGTCTCTGTTTTAAAACATTTGTCTTGATTTTATTGCATGTCATAAAAGTTAAATAAAATATCATATGTACAACATATATATTGTCTTGATTTGAACAAGTACATCACACGATCATTAAATTTAAACCTCTTTTGCCTCTGGTTTTACAGTTAATAACTCATGATGTCATAAATAAAATAATAAATAATAATAATATATTATATTTATAAAAATAAATATACATAAAATATGCATTACGATTTTCCCCAATATTAACAGAGGAATGCATTCAGATAAGATAGAAGCAGGGAAACTTCGAGGTTGTTTGGTATCGATGGCATTTATAAGATAAACGTTTTGTATGATTTTGTCTTGAAAAATGAGTCAAAATCTGCTTTAAACGTTTTGTACAACTTTTTTACACCTCAACTCCATTAGGCACCACTAAACGCCATATAAGCCAAATAGTGAAAATTTGGTCTTAAAAATGAAAAACGTCAAAATTGATGTTTTTTAAATAAACGGTTCACACGATTTTCGAGAGATAAATGGCTCAACCAAATAACTTTTTAAGCATTTTTTGTTAAAGGCATCTCCAATACTGAACTGGCACCGTTTCTTCCAAAAGCTACTTGGATATCAAACACCATCTTCATCAATCACAAAGGACTGTATTTAATCTCACTTTAGTTACATGTTTGAACTTTCAGGTTTCAGCGTTTTGAATCTATTGCCCATCTACCATCAAATACAGTACATGTAGAAGGTTGATATAATGATAGAGGAGTGGTAGACTGAGAAGTGAATTACCTTTTTTTTCTTGCCATTTCCAATCACCACTGAATACTCGAGTGAAGAAGGTTAATACTGGTCGCTCAGCTGCTTGCTGTCCAAGAAGGTGGTACTTGGTTTCGATTCGATCTAATACGAGTCCATTACAGATGAATCAGGTCCAATTCAATCCAATGAACATTTTGGACCATTTTGGATCACTCCAATTCAATGTCTAGACGACCAACCTGTTCAAATTGATTTTAATTTAGATTGGTTTCAACCCAAACTTGGTCCATTGACACTTATATTTTTATCTTCTATCAATGGACTAGATATTGGTTTAATCTAATCCAATCCAATATAAATCCATTATGGATGAACCAGGTGCAATGCAATCCAATAAATACTTTGGACCATTAAGTCTGAATTGGTCCAATTCAATGGGAGTTTCAGGGTCTTGCATGGACTCTAGCATCTCTCTTGATGTGTGTGTGTGTTTCTTTGGGGTAAAAAAGCAAATTCAGTCAATACTGATAGAAGGCAAACAACAGTTTCTGGATATAGACCGAAAACCAACAAAATCAAAAGGCCTGAAAGCCAAGAAGGAGCATGCTGGAACCTGACTCCTTTAGGGCTAGTTCTAGCAGTTAAAAGAGTGGGCCACAAAATTTTCAGCTCTACCCATAAAAACCCAGGCAACACCAACAAAAAAGTGAAGCTCACTTCCAATGTCCTGAAGCAAAAACCAAATAGAGTGGTCAACAGAATCTGAGACTCCTTAAGTAGATTGAAGGAGAGGCCTACAATTGCAGTGCACACAGACGATGGAAGATAACGCCAGCCCACGAAAGGATTGAATACCTTGAAACACAGCAAAAGCTTCTGAAAAAAAATTTCAGAACGAGGGTGATCTGAAATGTCTTTAGCTGCTAAGAAAGAACTGTCTCAACCAAGGATCAAAATACCAAAACCAGCATAATCATTAGCTACAAAACTACCAAAAATGTTGAGAGAATTAGCTTATATGGATTTGTCTATTTATATGTCTTACTATAAACCCTGATAAAACTGTTTTGGGGACAAACAAAAGATACCAAGGGATCATTCTTCAACTTAAATTGTTTTTTTCTTGTTGTGAATTGTGAGTTCCAAAAACAGATAAAAACCATCTGATTTGAAGGTGGATTGTTTCACAAAACAAAAAGTATAAACATATTCTTGGTTGTGTATAGTTTTTTTTTTTCCAAATGTTTAAGGTGTGATACTTTTGTTTTTGTTTTAGGAAACATATTTAGAAGATATGATTTGTTTTCGGAAACAAAATGTCTTGTTTTCGCTTTTCAAAACAATAACTAGAGCATTTTTTGTTTTCTTTTCGTTTTCTTTTTTTTTTTTTTTTTTTTTTTTGTTCTCAAAACAAAATCATACACTTTGTCAAATACCCCCTAAACAAGCATTTCTTTTATCTTTTCTCTTTATTTTATCGATTTATTTCATGTTACCAAATAACCTACAAACAACACATTAGGACATTATTGGGAGTATACTTAGGCTATGTTTGGTTGATGGAAAACTAGAGGGAAATAAAAAAGTTAAGGCTATGTTTAGTTTGAAGGAAAAGGTAGAGAAAGGAAGAGAAAGATATCAAAACCTATACAAAGTTTGTAAAGGTTTCCTTGCCTTTCCTTTCCTTTCCTTTCCTTTCCCTTCCCTACTTTTTCCTTCAGACCAAACATAGCCTGAAGGAAAAGTTCTTAAACATAGCCTACTAGCCTTACAATTTTACTGCCTTACATTTTGGAAACATATAAATCCTGGGCCTATCATGGACATTATATATAGTCCCCATCCATTTCTACGTAAGTTACCTACTTTACCCAAGCAAATACATTTATGTGTATTTTTTTTCTACAAGCAAGTTTTTTCTACTGTCATTTTATTCATGTATCATTTTGTTTTTAAAATTTGTTTAATGGACATCTTTGTCCCATTAATTTTAGGGTTTCTAGCAGATGCCCTGAATATCAATAAAAGAAAATATTTTTATAAAATAACAAAAATAAAGTAATTTTTTTTGAAAAACATCAAGGGCAATGTCACTGTTCATCGTCTTCCTCTTCCTCTGCCTCTGTGATTGTTTTGAAAAATATCATCGAATATTTGGATGAATACAGAGGTAGAAGACGATGAACAATTCCCCCTTCGTTCTTTGCTCTCTCACACTAGGCGGCCATGGATCTTAAACTCCTTGCCTAGAACAAGTAGGAAAACCGCCTCAAGATTGCTCGTGCTGGGGCTGTAAGGCCTCTAATCTCTCTTATCTCCTCTTCTGATGCTCGGTTTCAAGAGCCTCTTCGGCATAGGCTTAACACCACGAAGCAATGGAACGGGCGATCCAGAGTCAAGCCGAGCAATGTGAACAAACTGCCCGAGATGGATCTTATCGTTGAAGATCAAATCGATGTCCTCGTCTGAAACCTTCAAGAAGAATTCTCTACTTTTCCACGATCTCGATACCTGCAAGAGCATCTAGCGGTGCTCACCAACGACCTTCACCTCTTTGTTACTCGCGTGCTGTAAGAGCTTCAGCAACACGCCTGGTGTGAGCGACACCATGAGAGACGGAGACCCGCTCAAGAAGTCAAAGCTTCATTTTTCCTCTTCAATCTTCCCCTCTACAACAACATCGAATCCAGGGAGAAACTAAAAGAGAGAGAAAACCTCAAACCCGATGTGATGCAGAACTTCAAGAGAACGGTGTCATTGCGATTCTGAACCTCTTCTCAGCTTCAAGACCAGAACAGCAACCGTAAAGGATAACGCTGCCTGTGCCCTGCTCCGCCTCTCGCATGAACAGTGTATTCGGATGAATAAGAGCAGAGGAAGACGATGAACAGTGTCTTGCCCGTTTTTTATATTTTTTATAAAAAGTTACCTTATTTTTGTTATTTTATAAACATATTATCTTTTATTGATATTCAAGACAAAAAATTGCCCTTATTTACTAAAAACCCTTAATTTTATCATCTTTCTCTCTAGGCAGAAAAGTAGTTTAGAGAATTTTGATTTACTCCTCACAGACAATGCCTCACACCAACCTCAGAGCACATTGGTATCATACATTGGAAATTCCTCTCATAAATGATAATATACAAGAATGGCAGATATTTCCAATGTGAGGTTGGTGTGAGGCATGCTCCATGAGGAGAAAATCCAGTCTCCTCTTTCCAGTGTGAGCCACATTCTGAAAAAGTAATATAAAAATAAGGGTAAAATACAAAAAATCTCCCTTAAAGTTTTTGACAATCATAAAAACCTCCCCTATAGTGTCATTTTAACAAATACCTCTCTTGAACTTTTGAGAAACTCAACAAAAACTTCCCTTCCGTCATTGTCCCAGATGGAAAATGTTAGATTGATGCACCAGTTTTTTTTCCAAATACCTATTCTACCCTTTTATAAATTATTTTACATACAAAATTATTGAAATAACCCCATTTTAACTCAACAAAAACCTCTTTTAACGATCATTTCAGTAATTTAACATTCAAAATTACTGAAATATATTTTTTTGTTGAGTTAAAATGGGATTATTTTAGTAATTTTGTATGTAAAATAATTTATAAAATGGTAGAATGGATATTTGGAAAAAACTGGTGCATCAATCTAACGTTTTCCGTCTAGGACAGTGACGAAATGAAGGTTTTTGTTGAGTTTCTCAAAAGTTCAGGAGAGGTATTTGTTAAAATGGAACTATAAGGGAGGTTATTATGATTGTCAGAAAATTCAGGAGAGGTTTTTATATTTTACCCTAAAAATAATTCAAGTCATACCATGGTAGTATAAGCATTGTATCATACTCTCCGGTCCTCTCCGATCTCAACAACCCAACCCAAAGCTTTTTCACAAATGACATAATTTGCTTGGAGTCGGATCTGCTGTAGACTTATAGCTATGGACTTTGCTGTAAACCCAATGAATGACCGCCACGTGTTTCTTGCACATGTGTGATCTTCCCATGTGTATTATACTTAACAAAGCCCCTGTAAAACTTAGTAATGAGACCAAATCAACCCCCCCACAACGTCCTGTAGCACATTCCCGCCATGTATTAAGAACATCTCCCGATGATGACATCATCATTTTTGAGATTATCATTGGAAGATATACCTAATACACGGTGGGGATGTACTGTGAGACGTTATGAGGGGCTAATTTGAACTCCTTAGTAATGGGTATTATTTACTTTTTTTTGTTTATTTTTTTAATTTCTTATTTCTTAACACAACGATTTCCTCCCCTGTTTTTTGCTCTTCTACTTCCTAACCGTCTTTTTTCCCCAAACTCTAACTTACTCGTCTTCCTACAATACCCGAAGCCATGACCTCATGTCCTCAACTGGAGTTTAACTACTGTAATATATCCTTGTTTCTTTGTTTAATCTGTTTACTTAGGCCTGTCGTTCAAGCAAAAGCTTACTTCTACAAGCATTGCTCTCATAAACTTAAATAAAAGAACTGTTGATGTATCAACCTAGGGGTGCTAATGGACTGGTTTTAGGTTGGACCCTGTTCAAATCAAAATCAATTTTGACGGATTGAACAAATCAATAAGATATATTGAATTCGCCCACTCTAGATTAGGGTTGTTCACAAAGACAGTCAAATTGACTAAACCAGCCCCATCCAACCCGATCTGGTCGGTTTTTCAAGGTTATTGGTCAGTTTCGGGTGGATAAAATATACAACTTGAGTGGTCGGTTCAGTTTTAGTTTATAAATTTGAAAATCGAAACCGAACTGAAGCGATCATGATTTAATATATAAATTGATATATTTGGGTGGTTGGAATCCACTTTACATACCTTTTGGCATTGATTTTGAAGTTACAAACTTGTACACCAAAATAGAAACTTAACTGCTTTTATCTTTTCAATAAAGAGCCAGCATATTAAACAGCCTATAGACACACTTTGTAGACCCAAATCACTTATATCTTCATATTTCTTAGGAAAATATGGTCTTTGGCTACTCTAAATCCCCACAAACTGACTATCAAATCGAGAAACCCACCCTTCATGCTTGGATCAGTTTTCCCTCATAATCGATCGGTTTTTATTCCCTATTCATCTATTCAACCAAGTCAGTTCAATTAGTTAAAAAGCTTGCATCTGAATCAACCTGACCCATATATACCCCTAGTCCAAACTTAATGGTTCAAAATATTTATTGGATTGGATTGGACCTGATTCATCCATTATATTGGATTAGGTTAGATTGAACAAATATCCAATCCATTGATAGAAGATAAGAATACAAGTGCCAATGGGCAAGTTTGGCTTGGAACAAATCTAAATTAAAACTAATTTGAATAGATTTGAATGATTCAGACATTGAATTGGATCGATCCAAAGTATTCATCCGATTGGATTGGACCTGATCCATTTTTAATGGACTAGATCAGATTGGACCAAATCCGATTCAATTGACACACGTAAGTAATCATACCCAGTGACAAGTTGCTCAAATAAACATCTCTTGGAGACAGATTGCTATACTTTTCAATGTGAAAAGTTGAAGAACAGTACTGTGAAAAAGGATCCAATATAAGAATTTCAAATTTAGTGAATAAGCAAAGTATTTCTAGTATAGGAATGATAACTCCAAAATCTACCCAAGTCATGTAAGAACTTCAAAAGTCTTAACACAATCATACAATAATTCTTTTTATCAAAAATACTCATATAATAATTATTTGTCAAGAGTAACAGTAGCTAAAAGAGTGGTGGCTCAGTTGGTCTGTTTGTTGGGTAGTCTCAGTAGATATGCGGATTCAAGTCCCATTATTTGTTACCACCGACTATGAGAATATCAAAAAAGCAAAAAAAAAAACTTATATTGTTGAAATTTATTACTATTCAAAGTAGAATGAAGACTTACCCAATGACACATAACTGAATTAGAGTTTGGAGCATATTGACCCTTTGTGAAGTATTCAAGTTGCTTTGGTTCAGTTCAAATATCAGTTTTAGGGTTTGTAGAAGGAAGAGAGGGTGAAGAAGAGATGAAGAGTAGAAATAGGAAGAGAATAAAAAAAATGCAAATTTTAGGTTTTTATATCATGAGCTACATAAATTACAAGATAAATAATAAAAGTAAATAAATCATGGGCTACCAATAAACGATTCTCTCATTTTTTAAATAGGAATATGCCAGTGTGTTAATTACGAGGACGGTTTGACTTGATAACCGTGGATGTTTATTAAATAAACGTTTTGTATTTATTTATTTGGAAAATCAAGAAAAATCTTAAAATGAAACTTCTCAATGGTAGGCAGCACCTATGTAACAGCATTTATTTAATAAATACTCACGATTTCAAATACTGTATAAATCATTCGTGGAACAACAGGTGGTGTGCATTCATTGGGTTTACAGGAAAATCACAGGTGGTGTTTCATTCATTGGGTTTACAGGAAAAGCAGATCCAGTTTCAATTTCCTCAGTTCCTCCGCAAGTTGCCGCCAAACATTTTACTTTCCACTGAGGGTTGGACACCAAACCTCGCCACGAGCACTGTAAGTGAAGTATTCTGGGGTCCGGAGTCTGGACCCTAATTCAAATTTCAAATTGTTCGAGCGGCCACCTGGCGTAGCTGACATTCTGCTGGAGAGGTCCTGGCAAGACGCATTGTTGCACCAAGTTGAGAAGGCTACTCTCTCTCTCTGATGATCTTTATCCGCTCTCCATTAATTTCTCTCCTACCCACCGGACAGTTTCTTAACTTCCTTTCATGTTTCGGTAAAACATGGAAAGCCCACATCTCCTTCTCAAGCGACTTGGCGTTTGATTCCCTTTTCAAAAGCACCCACAAACTGTTGGACGTTTTTTCTGAAAGAAATGGTCCTACTCAGAAGTCAAACTCTAGTTTGCGTTACGACATTCCGCACGAGCACTGTGCAGAATTTGAAGTTCCTGGCCAAATCTTTGGTGAAATTATTAGAAATAAACCGCATAGCATATTCGAATGGACAGCAACTATTTCTTGCTTGGCTAAGAGTGATCGCCAAGAGGAGGCTATAGGGTTGTTTAAAGTAATGCTTCAAAATGATCAGAGGCCCAACTACGTGACGGTTTTGAGTCTGATTCGCGCTGTTGGAACATTAGGTTCGGAAGACATGATTCGAGGAATTCATGGATTTGTGATTAAACTCGGATTTGAGATAGAATTGTCTATCGTTACAGCCCTGCTGGGATTATATTCACTCCATGATATGGTGATTGCAAGGCAACTCTTTGATCCGATACCGGTGAAGGATTTGGTTCTATGGAGTGCAATGGTTACAGCATGTTCAAAGAATCGGCAATTTGTTGAAGCCATAGAAATTTTCCGAAAGATGCAATATGCTGGTGTAGAACCCAATCATGTGAGCATCGTAAGCATTCTACCTGCTTGTGGTAATCTTGGTGCTCTGTCTTTGGGCAAAGAGATTCATGGATATTCTTTTAAAAGGGTTTTCTCATCGTTAACCAATGTTCAAAACTCACTTGTAGATATGTATGCAAAATGCAGAAATTTGGAGGTTTCAGTTTTAATTTTCAATAGGATTGTGCATAAGGATATAGTCTCCTGGAACACCATCATCTGTGGCTTTATAGAGAATGGATTTCCAAGAAAAGCATTGAATTTATTCATAAATATGGTATCATCTTGTGTCAAACCTAATGAAATCACTGTCCGGAATGTTTTGGTCGCATGCTCACAGTCGGAACAATTTAAATTTGGGCTTGGATTACACTGCTTCGTTCTAAAATCTGGGCTCTTGGCTTTTGTTTCCATTGGAACTTCTCTTTTAAGAATGTATGCGGACTTTGGTAAGGTGGGTTTAGCAGCGGTTTTATTTACTCATCTCCACCACAAAGATCTTATTGCCTGGAGTGCAATGATTGCCATCTATTCCCGAGCTGGTTATTCTATCTGTGCTGTAGATACATTCAAACAGATGCAATTAGCAAACATGAAGCCTAACAAGATCACTTTGGTTAGTTTGGTGCAAGCATGTGCCTCACTAGGAGCTCAAGAGCCTGGGAAGAGCATCCATGCCCATGTAATAAGAGTTGGGTATTCATCCAATGGATATATAATGTCAGCCTTGATTGATTTTTACTGCAAATTTGGGAAGCTAAGTGAAGGAAAAACTTTGTTTGACAGGCTTCCCACAAAAGATCTTATCTGTTGGAGTTCAATGATACACGGGTATGGGATAAATGGATGTGGTATAGAGGCCCTTGATACTTTCTCTAAGATGTTACAGTGTGGGACAAAGCCCAATGACATTGTTTTTATTTCTGTATTGTCTGCCTGTGCTCACTGTGGTTTAATAGATGAAGGTTGGGGATGGTTTTCTAGCATGGAAGAGAAGTATGGCATAACTCCTACTCTTCCACATTATGCTTGCATGGTGGATTTGCTTAGCCGACGAGGGTATATTGAAGAAGCTCTTCAATTTGTTTACAGAATGCCAGTGGAACCTGATGCAAATATTTGGGGTGCTCTCCTTTCTGGTTGCAGATCAAGCCAGGGGCCGATTGAGGTTGTAGAATTTGCAGCCAAGCGCCTTCTAAGCTTGGACCCACAAAATACTAGCTATCATGTTATCTTGTCAAATTTATATGCTGAGCATGGTCGGTGGAGAGATGCTGAGAGGCTGTGGGGATTGGTGAAGGAGAAGGGATTGAAAAAGACAGTAGGATATAGCATGGTTGAAGCAAAATAATCACTGCAGCATCTTAATTTGTATGTTATCTTCTTATTTAAATTTGATCTTTGCTGATAATAAAATGCAACTCATGCATTTGGAAGGAAGATCTTACAAATTTGTCATCTATTTGATGCAAACTTGTTGGAAGGGCAAATGGCGCATTCTAAGAATGGGAAGTAATAACATAGCCAAAAGAATAATGAATTTTGATTTGAGACTCAGGAGCCTAGATGCCTCACATGTCATCTTGCCTATTAATACTAAGACATGTTACTTTGAGCTTACATAAGTTGTGCTTGGTACCATTGCTGTTTCTCCTTGAAATGTTTTTGGTGGATCAATACAAATTGGTGGAATGATTATCAGCCCCCTAGAGCAAGAAATGTCAATTTGAGTTTCTACAAATTGCATCCCAGACATACATTTTTAAACTATACCTTTTTTAAGCATGAACAGCCTCAGATAACAGTTTATGCCCATTTGTATTGATCAATCTAAAACATTTCAGGTGAAAACAGCAATGGTACCAAACACAACAATAATAATTCTTGTAACTTTTACAAACTGCAATTGGGTAGCTGAAAGGGGGAGAGTGGGACTGTGGTTCCCATTGACCGCTTTTCCCATGTTTGTTTTTCACGTTCACATAGGACCATGAAAAAAGAAATAGGTACCTATCCCCTAAGTGAGTAAGTAACTTACCCACCCGGGGGAAAAATGAATGGGGCCTTAGGTCAACTCCACTGCATCCTGATTTAATTCACCTAATGTTCTGAAACTTCAAACTTCAGATGACATTATCCCAGGGACGAGGCTACTCCTGTCCTTGAGAAATTAGAGACTTGTTTCTTGTGTCTAGTTAAGGTCCAATTCCATATAGGATTCATCATTCGTATAGCTGAAACCTGAAACCATTTCCTATACAACATGCTCAAAGATGACACCCATGCCATGAAGAAGAGATCAATGTCAGGCTCAGACATCGTGTTTCTTCCCACAAGCAGATGAGAGATTATTGATTTAATTCAGCGCAGACCGCAGACAACAGAGTTTTAAGCCCCGAAAATGAAAATATATGTATTGCCCAGCCGGTTGTGTTTGTGTAATGTATATGATACAGTTTAAGCAGAGAACCAGAATCCGTGTTGTTGGCCTTGGATGCCTTCTTGCCAATTGAACAAATTATTTTCATGGGTTGTCATTTTATATATCAGATAATCATAATAGAGCCTTCCAGTCAATAATCGAAGGACCCACTTAAGGTCTCCTTCGTTGATTTTAATGGTCAAGATCAAACAGATTCTTCATTGATTTCTCAGAGAACTCAATAAGAAACCAGTATCTTAAATGGGCTGATACCGCCTATTCAGACTTAAAAGAAGACGAGACACCTGGGGACTGGGGGACCCATTTAAATCTTAATACAACAATATAACCAGATGATTCTTGATTCCGTCATTAGTCTCTATAACTAAGGTTCTCAGATGCTCCTTAATTGCTAATTAACTGAAGGGCAACTTTTGGGGTTTAATATCAATAAAAGTTTAGTATATTTAAAAAATTTTAAAAAATAGGTTAACTTTTTAAAAATAATATCAATAAAGGGCAAAAACATTGTTCATCTTCTTCTTGCCATTTGTTCACCAGAGCCGTCGCCCGCCACCGCCGTCCGCTGTTGCCCGTTGCCGGAGGCAGAGGTGGCGGCGGCGACGCTGGTGGTCATTCTTCTGCCCGCCGCCACCGCCACCTCTTTCTCCACCCATCTCCAGCAATGTTGGCGGAGGTGACGGCGTTGGACAGAGAAACCATCAGCGCCGCCGCCACCACCTTTGCCTCCGGCCACCTCCAACAACGTTGCCGGAGCCGGAGGCGGAGGTGGGCAGACGGTAGTTCTGGTGAACAAATGGCAAGAAGAAGAAGATGAACAGTGTTTTTCCCTTTATTGATATTATTTTTAAAAAGTTAACCTATTTTTGAATTTTTTTTAAATATATTACTTTTATTGATATTAAACCCCAAAAGTTTCCCTTATAAATTATATGGTAGAAACCTGATGAATCAATTTTTAGTGATGTATCGATTTTTTGGCTAAGTACCTCGTCATTTGGTCTACTTCCAAGTGGCCGATGACTCAGGCCGAAGTGGAGAACTTTGGCTACCGAGCTTAGTCGAGCTGGGTAGGCTAGGTGGCGAGCTAACTATAATGCCGAGCTGCCGATGAGGTGCCGAGTTGACCAGGTGCCGAGATGCCTATGAGGTGCCGAGCTACCTAGGTGTCGAGCTGCCTATGAGGTGTTGGGCGGACCAGGTGCCGAGCTGCCTGTGAGGTGTCGGGCTTACCAGGTGCCGAGCTGGATTGATGAGCTTCATTGCTCTTTAGAGACCTGCAAGGAACCAAATGTCAGAGGACCCGGGGTGGCTAACCTGGCAAGGTCGCTCCGATGCTTAAGTCAGTACTCTCATAATAGATTGCGAGCTAAAAATCACAAAGTATAAGAGCTAGAATTTGCTTACTTGCCCCCCATGTCATTGGGGTTGGTGTCCTTATATAGGCATTGTTTGGTGTGGGCTTCACGCACCATACCGAGATTTTTGAGAAGTCGTCTAAGTGGTCCGAGATTCCCTGAAGTAACCGCCATGCACGTTGACCACCCTCCGGATCGTTCGACACGTGGGTCAACTTCTAAGGATCGTGAGAGTGTTTGGATATGCATGTCGAATTCGTCGGCGAGCACATCTTGCAAGTCGCTAGGTCAGCGCATGTGCCAGGTCGCCAGGTCGGCGCCTGTGCCAGGCTACCAGGTCGCGCCTGGGCCAGGCCGCCAGGTCGGTGTCTGTGCCAGGTCGCCAGCTCGCGCCTGTGCCAGGCCACCACGTCGTGCCAGTGCCAGGTTGTCAGCTCGCACCTGTGCCAAGCTGCCAGCTCACGCCAGGACCAGGTCGCGCCTGTGCCAGGCTGCCAGATGGGACACCATCAACTTGGCTAAGGCAAGTTATTACCAAAGTGGTTCCGGGTGTCACCTAATTGTTTCGAAGTGCCATATGTCATAATATCATTTGAAGGCGAAACCCGCCCTCATCAAAACCCTTTTACCAATTCATGAATGTTTTGATTACATGGGAAATGACCTTGAATCCTACGGATAAGTGCAGATGTCAACATGAGCAACTCCGTCCTCGAAATACACATTTCCGCCATTAATAAAATTCACGGTAGTTATCTCTCCAACGGGAGTAAATTTTGGGGTTTAAAAGAAAATTGATGGATGTTAAAAGCACCTCACTCAATATTTAAAAAAAAATGATCAAAATAAAAAAGCATTTACTTGTCTCCACTATAAAAAAAAAAAGCGGAAGTACATATTTGCAGAATGGAGTGTTGAAACCATCCCTACCAATAATCATTGATCAAATGGAGAATTCCATTCTTTATATTTCCAATTTATTAATGGAAGCAAAATCTCTGGATAGCCAACCATTCTATATTTCTATCCCACAAGTAATAGCATCATACCGAGCAAAGGTTTACAAATGGGTTGGGTTTGACATGAGAGTCCAGGCCAAAACTAAATCAAGGATGAGCTAACCCTGATTCGAATAGGGTCGGGTCAAGTTGGGTTTATTGGTTACTCGACCCACTAACAGAGTCTCAAGTCAAAACTCGACTGTCACAAGACTGGGGGCACGAATGCATGATCACTTCATGAACCTTTTGAAAAAAAAAAAAAATGGGATAAATAAACTGTATTCCCCCTCATAAATCTGAAATTACAGCAACCTCTTAATCTATTAATAGCCCTCCTATAAACGGCATCCTATCCATGAATATGACATCGATCCACGGTCAGGATTCAGTTTAACCCTAAAAATCTTAGCTCCACCCTAAGAGTAGACTGAACAGTTAAAACCCCTTGAAATTTTCTTCCACCTCAATAAACAAAACTTTGAGCCACATCCCAATAATAAATAATGATACCAATTAACCATATTTATCTTTTTCTGTTTATATTTTATTGAATATGAATTATGAACAAAAACAAATGGTTACAGGTTATCAATCACTCTCAGTGCTCTACCAATCCACATGCTTCCTAATCCATTTCATCTTCCCACAATCCACCTAACTCTTTTTTTCTATACTATTATTGTAATTTGTCTACCACATATAATTACAACCCCCCATGTTTCCATATACTGTTAAATAATAAATATTTCCTACTTTTTTCTTGTTTTTATTTGTTTATTTATATAAATAAATCTGCAAAGCTTATCATCAAACGGAAACTGTTACCCGTAAGCAATCTCATTTTGTTTTTATTTTTATAGGGTCTCTATCAAACGCGATGCAACATTACTACTATTGGTCCGTTTGGTTTTCAGGAATAAGGGTCCTGAATTGGAATCGAAATGGATCAACTGTTTAATTGGGCAAAATTGGAATACAGTCATTTCTGGTGGAATGATATTCTCCCGTTTGATGGAATGGTCATTTCCTCCCCCTCCTTTGAGAATGAGAGTCCATTCCAGTCAATTCTAATTCTGATTCTGGTTTAAGTCTGAACCAAACAGTTGAAGGGAATAGACCATAAGCCGATTTTAAGGGATTCCAATTCCCATTGCAACTGTGCACTAGACAGATCATACATGCTTATAGCCTGTTTGGGAAGGATTATGCAATGGTTGAACTGCATTAACTGAGCTGCTTCCAAGAAGTTACTCATGATAACTTCACTGCATAGTCAATTTTTGGATTCATGTAAGCTTATCAGTTGGGCTTCACGACTTTTTGGGTTTCATGGATTAGTACAACTCCAGAAGCAGCTCAAAACCCTCCCAAACGGGCACTTAAATTAGACCACACGATTGTCATTCTAAGTTCTAACAGTAACAGGCCAATCAATGAAACCACTTTGGTTTAACGGCCAAGATTTGTCCCACAGTTACAGTTTTTGATCCACGGCCCATCACAAGTGGCCCACCACAGAACCGATAGATTCATAGAGATGCATCTTATGGTTATAATAGACCAGTTTTTGGTTTCACTGCAAGATGCTACAGTGAAGGCGTACTAAGTTGCCACGTGTCTAAGATAGGAAATCGGAACCCATCATTGGTTAGGCCCCACTCTAAATTAAACTTATCTGATTTGTTTTGGACAGGTGGCTGCAGAGTGGGGAGACATATTCAATTATTTATTGTTTAATGTGTGGGACCAGATCTTCTATAAATGGATTCAGCTCAGACTCGGAGGTGGGTCTTCAGTCTTCAGTCTTCAGTCTTCTGTGTGTGCTATTTCATTCTCATCCTATCACCGGAATCATGTCTTCTGATCGGACGGCTACAAATTCGTGTTCACCGTTAACGGTGGTGAGATGAGAGTATTTGGAGAAAAAGAAAAGGCAGAGGAGAGGAGAAAGAGTACTCTGTTGGGAGGGAATCAGTTTCAAACGGTCCTTCTCAGCTACGTTAAGCAGTTGAAGTTCAATTGTTCAAAGAGGTGTGAGGAAAGAAAGGGGGGACCGTTTGCTTTTCTTTTGCAACGGTTAGCTTGAATTTCAAATCTTCCAGTTCTCTCAGCTTTTGGTCTACCTACAATTCTATTACGGCTTGCTTTATATTCAAAATCTTCTCTTGCTAATTCTGTAAGTTGTTTGGATTGTTGACACTCCAAAAAAGGAGCTTATCAGAGTTTTCTTTTCTCTTTATAAGAGTATCTGTCTCGGATTTCAGAGTATGAACTTCATTTTTGAGTTTTAATCTTCTTCCCGGTTCAAATTTTTTGCTTTCTCTTTTTTAAGCTTCAAGCTTCTCACTTTGTGTTCAGTGTTCTTACCCCTTTTTCTTATCAGCAACTGCTTGCCAATTTAAGTATCAATGGCGGTTTTCCGGTAAGGTCTTGAAAACTGAGCCTGCTGAGGTATTGCAGTATATGATCGTCTGAGGATTGGATCAAAATCAAGCTCTGAAGTTCGAGATGGATAGCTTCTCGAACGCCGGTGATCTTTATGACCCGGGTTATCATCCCTCTCCTTCCTCGGGGGACCAGTTAGATACATCAACCACAGAAGCCACCGGGTACTCTACTTTGAGCGGTGATTCATTTGGATACTGTAGGACCAATTCTGGAACCTCAGCTTTCTCAGAACCCACCGATGACAACAGTTGTTCTGACGAGCATTCTACTTTGGGCTGGCCAATTGCCAAATCTGTCGCCAGTCATGACGTTGGCATCACGAGTTTGGTAGAGACGAAGCAACCCATCAAAGTTGTTGACAAGAAATCCGATGCTCATGAGCCTTCAGACTCCGGTGAGCTGGGTTTAACTTATCTGCATTCATTTTGTGAAAAAATCCCTACTCATGAACTCTGAAAACAGTTTTTTTTTTTTTTTTTTAACTAGTGGGAATTGAATTTGCTTCCAGAAATCGAAATGATGAAGGAAAGGTTTTCTAAGCTCTTGTTGGGAGAGGACATGTCCGGGAGTGGGAAAGGCGTCTGCACAGCAGTTGCAATCTCGAATGCCATAACAAACCTCTACGGTACAAACTCGGCAAAAAAAGATACAGACAGATGTCTGTTCCCTTAATTTGTTATACATATAGATATGCTCCTCCCACCAAAATTCTCTCTCACTGTTCCCCTTCTTTGTCTTTGTCCTGCAGCTACTGTTTTTGGTCAGAACTTAAGACTAGAACCTCTACTCCCAGAGAAGAAGTCTATGTGGAGGAGAGAGATGGACTGTCTTTTAACTGTGTGCAATTACATAGTTGAATTCATCCCTTCTTGCCAAATCTATCAAGATGACAAGTCTATTGAGGTGAGAATAATCCATAGACCAACAATCTGTGGTGTCATGGTGTGTGTGCTTCCAGTGCTGGTTCCTCTTCTTTCATTTTATAATCATTTTAATACTATTCATTGTGGTCCTTCAGCTGATGACAAGTAGACCCAGATCAGATATTTCCATGAACCTTCCTGCACTGCAGAAACTGGACACTATGCTACTGGTAAGAAACAGACAACAGACCATGACCACCATGGGCCCAACCTCTCTCTCTCTCTCTCTCTCTCTCTGGGTTCATAGACATTTGCTTACACAGAAGCCTTGATTATTTCCTTGTGAAGGACATATTAGAGAGTTTCAAGGAGTCAGAGTTCTGGTACGTAGATGAGGGGAACCTGCCCTTAAACACAAACCCCACAGGGTCATTCCGGAGGGTTATTCAGCGGAAGGAAGAGAAATGGTGGTTGCCGGTACCATGTGTTCCCCCAGGCGGCCTCTCCGAGAAGTCAAGAAAACAATTGCAGCACAAACGTGACTGTGCAAATCAAATACACAAAGCAGCAATAGCTATCAACAGCAGTATTCTTGCTGAGATGGAAATCCCGGAGACATACATTTCAGCTCTTCCAAAGGTGAAAAGAAACCTGCTTGATCATCCAGTGCTTCAGCAAGAATTACTCTTTATTTCAGCTCTTGGCTTGACTTAACTTTATTTCCTGCTTGTTCCCAGAGCGGAAGAGCCAGCTTGGGAGATGCAATTTATCGTTACATGTATTCCACAGTTAATTTCTGCCCCGACCATCTTCTTGATTGCCTCAATATAACATCCGAGCATGAAGCCCTTGAGACTGCAGACAGAATTGAGGCCTCAATGTACACCTGGCGACGCAAAGCAGGCACCAATCACTCAAAATCCTCATGGGAAATGGTCAAGGAGTTGATGGTTGATACCGAGAAGAACAACTTACTTGCTGCAAGAGCTGAGACTCTGTTGTTATGCTTGAAACAGAGGTACCCAGAATTGCCACAGACAACATTGGATACATGCAAGATCCAGTACAACAGGGTAAGTCTGCGTATGCAGTTTATATGTCGTCGTTACTCATGATCACATATCATGTAGACTGTAGAAAGTCTAATGGGGATGGATCATTGCTTGCAGGATGTGGGACAAGCCATCCTAGAAAGCTATTCAAGAGTGTTGGAAGGATTGGCTTTCAACATTGCTGCTTGGGTCGAGGATGTCCTCTATGTAGACAAATCCATGAAACGTCAGAGTTAGTACAAACAACAGAGAAGTTCAGCTTGAAAGCTGAAGTCCAACTCTTCACTGCGATTTCAAGAGAAAAGCTCCCAAAATATGAACTTGGTTGTAATAGTTCCAATACTCAAAATACATATATATGTATGTACTAGGTTGCTTCAGTACTAATGGTTGTCAGATCGACAACAACTTATCCATCCCCATGGAGAAGCTACTCAGGCTTTAAATTGTATATGGAGTTTCTGCAAGACCATCTGTGTTCTTCACAGAAGATTCAGTAGACATGGTAGTAACAGTCAAAACAAAAGTGGAGAGCTATTACCTTTTAAAAGCGTACTGGTGATCAATTCAAATCATGCTCGAGATTTGGGTCTGAGACATTCCGGCTTGGTCTCCTTCAAAGTTCAAAGCAATGAAGATTAAATTGCATATCAACTACTTACTAAATGAAAAAACCAACCACGAACACTTTTTTTATTAATTGATTAATTAAACGAAAATCCAGATAGAAACACTTACATCTGTGTATGGAGACATTAATTTCTTAGCGCCCCATGCTCTGTTTTGCTATCCAATATGCCTCTCCACCAACCTAGAATAAAAGGAAAATTGGGAAAATATAACAAAAATGAAGAAAATTGCATACAGAGAAAGCGAATAAAGTATAAAAACAGAAGAATACAAAAAATACAAAAAAACTTTGGATGAACATTTTCGTAACTTTATCTTTACTAGTCCTTTTAACAGGGGACCCAAGTGCTGGAATCTAAAAGTATCACTGCCCCCAAAATTACAGGTTTCTCTCTGTAATTTATTCCTTGATTTATTTATTTATTTTTTGTTATAATTCTCTCTTAATCCTTTTTTTTTTCTTGAGAGAGAGGTATTTTAATCCTCATCTCCTAAGTATACTGCATTGACATGTTAAAATGGCATATATCTGTACAGGTATATAATTGGGTACACTCGGGATTTCCTACTCACTTTTCTTATCCATTCCCTACCCACCATGAATTGGAGCCACACATCTTATGAATTAAGACATGTGGCTGCAATTCAGGGCTGGTAGGGAATGGGCAAGAAAAGTGAGTAGGAAATCTGGGCTCAGTTGGGTCGGGTGTCAATCAATTAAGAATGAACAAAACCCGATTCCGATCATAGGCTATGTTAGTTTTCGTCTTTTCGGTGTAAATGTAAATCGATGTAAAATCTATCATGGATTTCCATTTGTACGTGTTTATTTTCGGTATAAATACGGATAGGTATAAAATTTCATACGTATTTGTTTTTATTGTAAGGTTTAAATTGATATAAATTTTTTCATTGATTGACTTTTTCGTTGATAATCCATGCACATTTACATCAATTATCACTTCAAAAAAGCTCCAATGGTCCGCTAGAATATTAAACCCATCAATTGAGCTTTACATCGATAAATTTTCCACTGATGAACGCAACCATATGAACAAAAAAACTGACCCAATTTTAACTTGGACACAAACAAGTTTGTCAAGTCAGCTCAATCCATTAACCCCCTTGACAGCTCTTTTAATTGCGATAAGCTTAAACCTTCCTTCTCACAGAATTTCCATCGAAACACAAACAGAACTATACAATGATAAGAATACCCTCCTCATTAGATGAAAATTTATATGCACTTAGTAATTTAAAATATACCCTTGTATACTAAAAGAGATCTTAGTCACCTTATATTGTCAGATATCAGACTGAATGGTAGGACTGCCAAAATCAAGAAAGTGGTAGCTAAAAGCTTAAAACTTAAAACCACATTAAAATATTCATACACCTTCAAATGAATATCGGTGTGTATCGATATAACTGATACTTTTTTGTTTTTATTTACTTTGGTTAATTATATAAGTATTAAAGGGTCCTACCAAGTCTTTTAAAATTTTAAAGTTTTTAAATAAATTCTTTTATTATCCAAGCATAGTGTATTGATGTGTATCCTTAGCCAAAACAAACTTTCATTCATCGGATTGTTTGAAACATGAAATTTGAGTTGGCCAAAACGTGTCAAGTTTGCATGTTTTAGCACTTCAATATTTATTGTTGCAAGTTTATGGTTCTATGTGGTCCGAATTTGGCAATATGGTGTTTACCAAAGTGACGATATATATAAATAATAAAAATAAAATCTAAATTTTCACCTTGATCTCAATGGCATTTGAATTTGTAGAGCAGGACACCTTTGGATTTACAAAACGAAAAAAAAAAAAAAAAACAAAATGAAACTTGGAAAAATAATGACTGAATACACTAAATTCATGACTCCATGATCACGTCACATTGTCACAGGCATGTCATGAAACTTGTACATGGTTCATAGTTTTTTTTTAAGCCACATTTTTCATAGTATTAATACACTATTGTTTTTTGTAGGGTAATACACTATTGTATTTTTTTGGGTAATACACTATTGTTTTTTGTTTTGCATGCTGATGTTTCAGGGTTAAAGATGTCAGGAGAGGCAGTTGAGTTTGAACACCACAATGGTGCGGAAGGGGTGGTGTATCGGAATTCTGAACCTTTTTTTTTTCGTATTTCAGGCATCATAGTTGAACCCTATTTTAGATTTTCTTTCAGAGCAAGATTCTTTTATACATAAACCAATCATTTTCAAAAAATAAAAAATAAAAAAAACCTTAAAACAAGTGTATGGGTAACCCACTGATACAATATTTATCTGCCCTAAATCCCAGGCCGTACCGAAATTTTGAACCTTGTATGTTATGATATTTTCAATCTTAATTATAATAAGCAAAACATATTTCATAAAAGCAACCCTTTCAGAAATTATAGAAAACGTTATAGTATAGTAATAATAATAATAATAATATCGACAACAATAATAATATTGCTTGTAATCCCGTTGTTGCTTTCTTGGATCTTTTATCATATTCTAACCGAAGCTTTTTAACAACCTTCAAATCAACAATATCGGGCCACATACAAAGTGTTGCTGGAGATACAGTGCAAATGGCCATCATCATCCATAGCCCGTTAACAAAAATTCAAGTAGTGCAACATCTAAGTATCGACCGTGCCTCAGAGCCTTTGCATAGAGAAAACAACGTGTCTGTGTCTCTGGGGTGTGTGTGTATGTGTGAGAGGGAAAGAGAGCAGTGACTTGAAATCGATGAGCTCAAAACTACAAATCGTTCTTGAGATATTTTCTGATCTCAATTCCTCATGAATTGGTGGGGGGGAAATAGAACAATATTTCTATATATACAACAGCCTCCGAACGGCACCTGCAAAGGCTCCTCGTGGAGGGGAATTATCAATCAAGGGGGTTAGTGTTTCCCGACGAGGTCTGGGGACCAGAAGGCTGGAATATCAAAAAGACCCATGACCCCTCCTCCCAGTAGCTCCTCCTTGACATCAAAGCAAGGACCTGAAGAGCATAGCACCAGCAGTCTCAAATCTCAATGCAGAGGTGTGTTAAGCCATTCATCACCTGCAAAAGAACTGCCAAATTCTGGACAAATAATAACAGTTACGTAGTCAGCTGTCATCATCCACGGCCCCAATATAAGTAAGGTCGGTTCTTCTCACTCTAACTGCCCCTCTTAGCCAGCTGCAAGCCTTAAGATTTGAATGATCAGCAGTGGCACCCAGACTGCAGTTATTTGAAGAGGGTCCCGAGCTTGTTCCATCTTCCAAGAGTGTCCATGGGTCAATTTCCATGTCTTGATCCTGACTCGGCAATGGCTTGGACTTCCCAGGTATGCTTGCAGGTGTTCGTGCAGAAGGAACTTGGTTCTTCTGGGGCAGATTTGAAGTTCCATGTTGGAACATAGGAACTGAGAAGCTAGATTGCAGCAGAGCGAGAGCTGCAGTTGAGACTGCAGGCATCTGACAAGAAATGGAGAATGATGAGCAGGGAGGGAGTATTGGCATCGCAGCTTGGAGGCGCCATCTTATGGACTCAGGCAGTTGCATGCGATCCAGCTCATTCTGCACAAGAAAGAAAAACAAGAAACCACTTCTTTGAAAAGCTTTCTAAACTAGGAATATATTCATGTAAATAGGGAACTAAATGATTAAATAATTATTACTAAACAAATGGATATGGATCATATTGTACCTGCAAACTTTCTACTGCCTCCCGATCAAAAACAGATATATCCCTAGGAGATTTGACGGTTGATTTGGAGACAGACTTGGGCTTCAGCCAACTTGGCTTGCAACTGCTCAACAACCCATGCAGCATAGCCAGTAACCAATCAAATAGACTGTCACCGCAGAGGTCCAATGATATGACTGCTGACGGTTCAATTGGTGATTCCACCTCCCTTTTGGATGGAGAACTTCTTTGTGTGGGATAGGATAAATCTGCATCCTCGTGCACTACCCGGCTTCCAAGAAGACGTAGTATGGCAGATGAAAGCAACAGACGCATGTTCCTGCCAGATGAATCCCTGGAAATTCCAGTAAGCAGTTCGCAAAATTTCAATTATCCCATCCCGTACTATGAAAAATTAATAACCTTGTTAGGAAAAATCTTGCAGAAGAGCTACGGGCCCATAAAATCGGTCTAAACCCCCATAAGTTGCGATGTGTTGCACATTCCAAGGGCTGGACCCCCTCATGAATGGACCTCGGGATTTATGAGCAGAATATTACAATCAAACTTAAACATCTCTGTTGTTTTATTTTTTTATTTTATTTTGCTTCATGGGGACACACAACAGGGGGTAGCCATACTCCCCCATCCCCTTGACCACCCCAACCCTGGTGGCAGCAGTATTTGATTCCAAAAGTCTCTGCTATGAGTCAGATCCTACCGAGCCACCATCAGTTGGTATTACTGTTTCATTCAAATGACAAAAAGTTCAGTGTTCAAAAAATGCAGAGCAAGAGATGGTTAAAATTTACCAAATTACATATTTTGGTCTGGGCAATCTCTTAGCTAGGATCTATTCAATGAGTCATAATCCTCAACATTTTAATGTCAAGTAATGCTGAGAAGTTTAATGAATTGCAGTTCAGAATAGAGTTTTCAATCTGTCATTGACCCCCACAGTCGAACCATTTGGCTCATCAGGCAGATGTCAGTATACCACAGAGAGCTTGCTGTTCTACGGGTTAGATCCCACACCTCCTAAACGGAGGGATGCCATGTGACCATCTCAACTACTGCGTTATCAGCAGTCCAACACATTCAACACCAGAACTTCACAATTTCTATTTCTAAATACCCCACCAATGCCCAACATCCCTGGATTCCCCATACTGCTCCCATCAAAGTTGAGTTTTTCTTGATTGCCACCATGGAACCTTCCAAAAATATACTTGCTATGCTTGTAGTGGAGCAGTTTGCTACATTAATGCCAAAACTTCACCACTGCTGTTCCTAGATACACCACCAATGCTTGACATCCCTGGATATCCCATGCTTCTCCCATCAAAGTTGAGATTTACTCGATTGCCACTGGGAGTCTTGCAAAAAATAAAAAAGATGCCATCCATGTAGTGGAGCAGTTTGCTACATTAGACCATCCTCTTAAATGAAACAGAGATGAACATGGGCAAAGCATTAGCCCAATGTGCCACCTTTACCGATATGTTCTCAATTACTTCTTTTGTGTGGGAAACCTCCTTAATATCTTGTTGTTCCTCTCTGTTGAACAGACAATAGAACAGCCCCTCAGGACCTTTGCTCTTCTGTTAAGTATCAGTTCAATCCAACCTGACCCCCTGACTCTAGCAACTAGTAAAATCTCACCACATTCAGAAGTTGGAAATAGATTACCAAAGAATAGACAAGCACAATAACATAGGCATGCACGCAAATAAACACCCTCTATCCATTCATGCCCACTCAACGGCTCAACCTAAACCTAAATAAAATATTAATGGCTAGGGCAAAGCATAGAGAAGTACCAGACAGGTACGTGACACAAAAATTGTTCGACTTGGCACTAAAGTAAAACTCATGTTGATATGTCCATTTAACACATTTCAATCACAGTAAACGTATGCATGTGCAAAATATTTTTTTTTTTATCAATAACACTTTCATTAATTCATCAGTAGAAAATTTACAAGTGGAAGACAAACACACTTATCTTCCAWGAGTCGCAAAGAACTTCAAGAAAGGAAAGAAGAAAATACAAAGATACAAGGACACTAACATTACAACTTATCCCAAAACAAGGAATCCCCTTCTGCCCCTTGT
>NW_010729088.1:1991029-2014788 GCF_000365185.1 Nelumbo nucifera | reverse complement strand
CCTCTCACCCTCTCAGCAACCTTCTCTTTGCTTCACCCTCTCACCCTCTCACCATCTCAGACAATGGCACCAGATGAAAACACAGTTCCTCTCCCATCTCAGTTCCTCATGCATGTGCAAAATATCAGAATTAAAAATCAAATAAGTAATGTCATTCACAGTAGTAGACCTTGTCCCTTTATTTAATGATTCTTAAGATGTAATATATGTTATTTGACAAACTGAAAGTAATATTAAAACAATAATTGTTTTTTACAACTAAAAACATTTCTGCCCTAATATTATTCATAAAAATTCAAAACTTTTTACTCTTTTTTTACTCTTATAACAGCCTAGTAAAGATTTTCAATAAGAAGCATAATCTCATTTTAGATTGGTGATGTCTCTATGCAATATTAATAGTAATGGTTTCCTAAAACCACACCACAACGGGCACAAACAGCTAATGCCAAATTGTTTGGATCTATGATGACCAGATACAGATACAGACAAAGACATGGATACAGGGAATGTGGATACAACTTTCTATTGCCTAAAATAATGGACAAGGCTATTAGTCATGGGTAAAGGCCATTACCCATTGTTGGTCCTGACAATCTGGGTTCATGGGAGGGACTGGATATGGTTATGGATATCCCATGTAATATGATAATATTATACTTTCATATCTTCTTTTTATTTGGAGAAGAGGTAAAGTATCGATTCATTAAAACAAAACCATGTACAACCAGCGGCAGTACAATGGGGAAGTACAAATTTCATTCAGACCACCATCCCGTTCGATATTACAAACAAATTTCCGAAGTCAAAAAGAAAACTAAAGAAAGAACTGTCAACAGTTAACTGTGCTGATGACCAAGAACACAGTTTCCCCACAATTTTCTGACACACTTCATCCTCTCAACACTTGACAGCCTTTGTTCTGAAATATCCTTGAGTTTCTTTCTTGCCATATTGACCAGATTACTGCACCTGGAATGAAGTACCACAAAATTTTCCCTTTCTTAAACCCTGTATCCACTATCCACCACCCTTTCACAAAAGCATCCACTGATCCTCACCCAAATGTTGTAGGCAAAACTACAATGCACTAATAGGTGCTCACCTGATTCTTCTACCCTGTTACATAACACACACCTAGTTTACTCAATCATCATTCCCCTCCTAATCAAGTTGTCTCTTGTATGAATCTTGTTCAGGTAGGCAACCAAAACAAAGAAAGCCACTTTCAGAGGAACATTATTGCACCATATTACATGCATAGGGAACTCCAGATCTTCTTGAATCAGTTTATTATAGAAAGATTTTACCGACAACTGGCCCTTGCAATCTGCTGACCACACCCGTCTGTCTTCTGCATTAAGGTCAATTTGCATGCAATACAGCCTCTGTAGAATCCTTCCAAATGGATCAATCTCCCAACCATTCAATGCTCTTCTGAACGGTGGATTTCAAACATGCACCCCATTTTGAATCTGGAGCAATCAGCCACTTTTGCCTCCTTATCTGCAGCAACTGCAAATAATTCTGGGAAGCCATCCCTTAACTTATTGTTTCCACACCAACAGTCCAGCCAGAATTTGACTCTGGATCCTCTTCCCACTTCAAAATTGATTTCCTTGCTAAAAGAACTGTAACTTTTTTCAATTTGTTTCCAAACCAAACAGCCATATGACTGATTTGCTTCTCCTGGGTCCCATCCCTCATTTCTTGTACCATATTTTGCTTCATATCTAATTTTTTTAAGGGTTAATTACTTAAATATACCCTGCTGTACCCAAAACTACACCTTGTAAGACAGTCCCACATAACACAAATAGGCCTTCTGTCAATGCAACGTTTAAGGCTGTTTCACATGCCCATTAATTCTTTTTTGTGATCAAAGTTTTACCCCTCTATATTATTCATCTCCTTCAAAACCATGAGACCCAAACCCCAGATACAGAACCATTATGACAAAGACAAAGCAGTACATGGGAGAATACCAAGTTGCTTCACATCAATGCCAAAAGAATAATGGCCTTTACTAGTTAAATAATCGTTCTAACCTTATTACCTTCGTAGAGTTCACTTCCGTAAGATCTATTCCGACTCTTTCAAGGGATTGATATTCAGCTAGAGGGTTGGAGTACAACCAAAAAAAAAAATGCTTCCAGTAGGTGAGTAAATAAGTGAGGAGTGAGGTGGGGAAAGGAGAACCCTTGAAGCCAATTATAACATAATGCTGATAAGGTCCTTACAGAGCATTTTGAGTGAAGGGCTGGTGCCTGAATAGATGAAATTTTAAATTTCAAGCTCAAGCAAATTGGGAACCAAAGCCATAGAACGATTTAAGAACTCCATATGGGTTATTATCAAAAAAATTCCATTCAAGGGGAAAGAATGAAAATGAAACTAAGCTCCAATTTTATAAACTTAATGCAAATTAAGCAACCAATCTAAAGACTAAAAAATAGGAGTTTGAAATTATGGTTCTTTTTTTTTATTTCTCCTCAGATGTACGTCCAGAACAGCATCAATGTCATCTTCCAGGGAAAGCTTTTTAGACTCTCTTCGAGCTCTCTTTTCCTCTGCTTTCGCTGTTTTTCTCTCTGTTCTCTCTTTGCCTTTCTCAGGCTTCTTGGTTTTCTTTCCCAATTTTGTTTTTGCTGCTCAAACTATTGGCGACAGGCAGAATGAGCAGATATTTTCTAGCACCGTGGATGCCAATACGTTTTCTGGGAGGGTTTTGAGCTTTTCAGGGCAATAGAATAATTCCTATAGAAATTGAGTTTCAGTTCATCCCATCAACTGTAGTTCCTAGAAATTGAGGCAGAAGTAGAGGTCGAGGAAAAACTTGGTGTTCTTATTTATCAAAAAAAAAAAAAAAAACTTGGTGTTCTTGACACTTAACTCCATTTACATCTCATTCTAGATTTTAGGTATGATGATCTGAAACTGAAGACAGAAACAGGGGATACAAGCTACAAATGGGGTTGAGAGAAAAGAGGGAGAAGGGAGAGGGGGATATGAACCTAAGAATGGGGGGAGGGAGAGAGAGAGAGAGACTGCAATAAGAGCATTTTTGTCTTTTACTTTTCTGTTAATCTTAACGTTAGATTTTTTTAACAAGCTACATATAAATAATTTTGGAAGCCACAGGGTATATTTAAATTTAAGTAAATAACCATTTTTTAAGTGTGCATACCACCAAATGTTTTCAAACCACCGTTGACCTGGACAGTGAAACCGTTCAACCTGTTACCAGAGAAAAAGCCAGATCCGTTTTACCCCAAACCCATTAAAAAAGCATTCATTTGTACAAAAATTGCTGACCCATACAGTAGAACCACCAAACCATCTGGCCCGGTCTACAAGTGATGGTTCATCCAACCAGTCTGTCAAAGGCTTCAAGCTACCAATCAAAGGGTCCAACCAGTCGGACAATCATTTAGTTTTCACAATATATAAAAAAAGAAGGAAAACAAAAATTAAAAAAAAAAAAAAGTTTCTTCACACCAAAAGAGAGAAAGGGGAAAGAGAAAATGATAGAAATAATGATGGCCAATGCAAAGAGGGAGAACACTATGGCGGTCCACAAGGGCAGCAGTTCTATCGGTGCTCTGGGAAGAAAGAAATCTGAGAATATTTGAAGAAAAGAAAAGAAGCAAGGAAGAACTGATAGAAAGTATCATAATGAAGGTGACTTCTTGGGTGAAAACTCTGAATTTATTTTCAGATTTTACAGTGGATGATATAATCAGGAATTGGAGGACAGTTGCTTCCTCTTCATCGGCAAAAAAGAAGATTTTGAAGGAGTGGGAACCCCCTGAACTAGGTTTTCTAAAATTAAACTTTGATGGCAGTAGTTTTGGTAACCCAGGAAGAGCTGGAATTGGAGGGGTGATAAGAAATGGCAGAGGAGTTGTGATGGGATTGTTTTCAGGCTCCATCAGAATGGAAAATTCCACTACAGCTGAACTGAAAGCAGTGGTTTATGGGATACAAGAAGCTAAGGAGATGGAGGTGAGAAAGCTGGTTGTGGAAGGTGATTCCAAAGTGATTATCAGTTGGCTGAAGCAAAATGAATGAATACCCTGGCTATTCAGAAATGACATAAAAAAGATTAAAAGCCGATCCAAGAACATACAATTATCAATTCAGCGGACTCCAAGAGCAGCAAATGGATTTGCAGACCAGCTAGCTAGACAAGGGGTAAATAGGGATCAATGTTTTTGGGCTCAGTTGTAAGAATGAAAAATCACTCTGATAGGTGACATGTTAATTATAATGGGGTCAAGCCGAGGCTACTCGTAATCTGTAATTTCTGTAATTCTGTTTATATTAATGGAATTTCCTTTCACTGATCAAATTAATAACAATAACAATAATGATACAGAGATAAGAGAAGATGAGAGAGAGAGAGACTACCATCAACTGGACTGGACCAATGACCTAAGGCGGCAGAGATGATAACTGGTGAGTCGGTGACCTCCCCTTTCTTTTATTCTTCTTCCTCCACTTCTATTTTCTTTCTTTTTCTCAGCCCCTTTTCTCACTCTCATCTCTAATGATATACATATGTACAATCATCCTCATAACCTAACCTAATATCCTAATCTAATAGCTAGGATCACATACAGACACACGCACTATAAACATTTTGACCATTCAACCAGGACGGTTGAACCACTGACCTGCCACCTAGAGGAAACAACAGTTCAGTTTCAGGTCGGTTTTTCTAGCACTGCATACCACAGACTAACAAAGAAACTATGGGTTCATTTTTTGATCAGCAATAGGATCAAAAAGATACATTAATAAACCTTATCCCATTGAATGGGAAAAGGGACCAACAGCACCTATTGTTGATTATCCCCTTAAAACAAGAATGGAAAATACAAAGTTTACAAATTTATAAGTTCCTTGTCAGAATACTGAGAAAGAGGTTGGTTCAAAAGAAATATTCATATCCTACTGTAAATTAACAATCATTAGAAAACACACATAACCATCACCACTGAAAGATGCAAATGCAAAAGGGAAAATAAAGACATTGGGAATTGTGTTCAGTTATCTAGGATCTAAAGTGATTGGAAGCATATGTTGGTAGAACCCTAAAATGAAGTGCTAATAGCTTGAATTCAGAATAGGTGAGGACCCCATGTTTAGTAGATATGATCAAACAAGATGTAAGTGCCGGTAGACTTTTGTGGTTTTTTGTTGAAAATGTATTCCTTTTTATGAATGTATTGTATTAGAAACTCAGGAGTATTGCATTAGAGAGATTTAAAAGGATGTAATTACCTATCCGCATAAATTAGAGGAAACAACCTCAGGAGTAACTTCAACCGCAACCACATAGAAGCTCGCAATGCTGCAGATGAGGGAAGTGCAGAATCAGTTGGTCCTGTGGATCGCCGACCCAGGCCAGGACTGCCACCCCTTATTCCCTTCCGACTGCTACCTTTGTTTGTACCACCTTCAATCCCAGAAGGAACTGCTCCAGCTTGCTTACCTGTGCCACGGGTAACTGCATTTATTTGCTGCTCAATACCATTCATTTGCTTAATTAGATCACTTGCAAATGCATTGCGGGATTCACTGGAACTCCTATCTATGCAAGGAAGAACCAACTCTACAAGAGATCTCTCAGTCGCATACTGCTGACCGCAGTTGAAGCCTTCAGAATCAAAAGTTTGAGAAGTTAACCTTCCTGACCTTTTAAAATCTACACCTTCTTCCACAACCTCTCCTTCTTCAAGAGAGGCCACTTCAAACTTCTTTTTCTCTCCTCTGATCACTGCTAGATCAGCAGCTGAATGTGGCCATCCCCATGGCTTCCAAAATTGAATTTTAGTTGAAAGACCTCTTATTTGAGCAATATTAACGAGGCGTTGTCTGATGGACTTACGTCCAAAAAGGACATCATTGCCACCCAAGAACCATTTAGTTTGTAAGAGCAGTGATTCCTCTAATGATTTCCCAAGCAAATGTACCACCTCTGAATAAAGGGGAGAAGCATCAGGTCTGACCAGTAATCTTGTGAGGATGATTTCATTGAAATTGCTCTCATTCTCAGAAAGAACAGAATTGTCAGCACTAGGTGAAAGAGAACGAATAGCCTCTGCCAATGACATATTATGCGTATCAATTTTTTCAATGAGAGCTTGTTCATTCAAGAGAAACCTGAGTTCTACCCATTGCCAATGAAACTTTGCCGGTTGAAGGGTATCCAATACATGCAAAAGCTGATCCTGAAGTTTCGTCTCACTTTCTGCACGTTGCACTTTCAACTCACCATGCCCAGAGACCCTAGTTCCATCATCGTGTGAACTCATAGAGTGTGGCAATTTACAATCAAGGATTGCATTAAGGAAAAGTCTAGCACGGAGAGGAACAAATGCCATGGTTTTCATATGCTTGTCTGTGCCATGCATTTCTAGCATGGCTGCAAACTCAGAGTCACCAACATCTGAAGCTAGGATGTCATAAAAAGCATGAGTATCCCGTAAGCAAACATCCCGAAATGGCTGGTGCCTTATGACATCATTTATGGTCGATGCCAATGACTGATGCAATTGAACATCTTCACGAATTACAATATTACTATTGAGAATGTACGGCCTCCATATCACCAAAGCAAAGATTGAATAGGCAGGAGGCAAAACCAAACTAAGAGGAAGCATTCTCTGCATCCTTGAAAGAGCTAAGATATATGGTTCACCAAGAAGTTCCACAACTAGTCCATCTGAAACCATTCTACAATTCCCCACAAGCAGCCTAAACCAGTGCAAATATACTTCAATCAAATTGTCCACCTTCAAAGCACCAATTGAACGAGAAATCCCATTAGAACTGGTTCTTGCACTCCTCACAAATTGGATAATGTCCAATCCTTCCTTTAATCTTAAGACAGATATCATCCGCTCCAGGCTAGCAGCTCCATGAACAACAGCACCAACCACTAGTGAAGATACAGCTGCTGCAGCTTTTGTGGCCCTCCCAAGAAATACTTTTGCAGTATTCAGCATCTCATTTGACAGACTTGAGTTTGAATCATGGGCTTCAGGTGATAGTTGAAACTGACTACGAGAGCCTTTTCCTGGAGCAAGGGCTGTGGCAACAGCCGAAGAAGCTTCTGTTGCAAGTGCTATCTCAAATACACGGCTCTGGCGCTCCCCAAGGGCTTCCTTAAGTAAGCAGAGGCAGGCAATGTGAATATGTACAATGCGCCGAGCACAATTCAATGAATTTATAGGGGATGGGAAATTTGGGTAATTACTACTTGTAGTGAAATCTGGCATTTTCACTAGAGCAGAAACTACATTACCAACAATAGCAGAAACAGCAGAGGCCACTACAAAGGGATCCACTTCTTGGGGTGCATTATTGTTCTGCCTAATGCATTCCATTAGTCCCAAAACTATTTGTTGAGCCATCTGATATCCATCATCACATTTTTCCAAGGATGGACCTTTAGGAGCACCTGCTGTAAATAGTTTTCTTTCTTTGCTATAGAAATAGTGCATGGCTTCGTCAATGTGCTTTTGCACTATCTCCTTCATGCCCGGGGTTGGCCTAGACAACCTGCCACTTATCTTCTGACGGAAGTAATCATCAAGATCTTCCACCCCAGCTGGAACTGCAAGTGGAAAACCAAACTCACCATCCAGTGCTCGTCCAGATTCAAGTTCTGCAAGGAGTCTCTGATCAGATGTTGCCCTGAAATTTTTCTCCCATTTTGCCACACTAGGCACATTGCAATATTTCTTTAACAAGTTTCGAGCATAAACAAAAGCTGCTGAACCAGAAGCCCTTCCATTAGTGGTCATGACTGTGGCAGCTCGATGCATTGTAGCAGAAAGGGTTTCATGAAGAAGATCTGCTGCTACAATTATGTTCTCATACCTGAGGAAAAGAAGTGAAAAAAGAAGGAAATTGATTCCTAGTAGCATACAAGTATGAACCTACATATCAATTTACATATAAGAAATATCCAAAAATGGAACAGTGCAATACGAAGATTAACAGATGGAACTGGTTTAATCTTTTTTAGACTGGACATAATTATTCTTCAGGCCATAATGCAACAAGCGGTGATGGTTTTGCTTATCAGATGGGGTCAAAGTGTGAGAATGGTCCACGTAAATTGGCTCATTACCAAAATGAGATGAGAGAAACAACAAGAAGTAGAACAGTACAGATAAGGTGGATTACAAAATAGTTGAATCCAATGGCAGATCATCTTGCCAGATCTGGGGGGAGGGTTTTGTTTTTGTAGGGTGTCATCTCTTTACTTGACTAGCCTTTTCCATTTCACTGTCAACAATAATATCTGTTAAATTGTGAGTCCCAAGGTTTTTTTTCCTTTTGATTGGTGAGGTTCCCCAGGTTTTTCATCACTACTTTAATCTACATTGTTCATCCTCCCACTGTCTTTTAGGGCCCTTTCATTCATATCTTCAAAAAAAAATACAATGTAACAGGAGAAGTCTACATTACCATCTTCATTTTGACACCCCCCACTCCCAAATGCACAAGGATAAAAAATTAGGTGTTAAAACATAAATGTCCCGAAAAGCAAATCAAAACCAAAAGATCAACTGTCCTCGAGCAAATTCAATGTGAGTAAAGAATATGTATCAAGTCAGAAGAATACCATTAAATACCTTAACATTATGAAGAAGATTTTGTTCTTCACAGAATCATGGTAGCAATAGACAAAAGATACATATTAAGGCCATAATGGGAGGATAACCATGCAATATATAGGAAGAAAAGGCTGGGGAGAGAGAGAGAGGCAGAAAATCAACCAATCCTGCATTATAAAATACAACTGCTTAATTATAAAGTATTAAAGCAAGCATCTTTTGCAAGTGTACCTCCTAATGGATGACAATAGAAATGCTTCCCCCACTTCACATGAATAGCATTCTGTGTTCTTTGGTAGCATCAAAATGCTTCTCCCACTGTGAATATTAGAATTTGTAGTAGATGGAATCTTGGGTAATAACCACAGCAGGAATTTCACAGCTGAAACTAGGTCAAATGAAATATCCATCAAATATAATATAGCAGATAACTCATCTTCAGTGAGCTTCCACCGTACAGAATTCTTGTCATCAATGGAAGAAGGCAAAGGCCCAGTACACTGGCCAACCTTGGAAATAGACTTTTCAAACCCTTCAATAAGCTGCCTAACAGAAGTAATCAACCACACTGTGATAGCCCTTTTCTCAAGCAACCGTAGCTGTTTCAAAGCTTTACCAATTGAAACAACATCACCAAGATGTGCAGTTCTCATGCCATCTGATGGCTTAGAAACATCTCCTTCTGTACCAGTTCTATGATGAGGACAGCTTATTTTATTATCACATACATGACTAGTTGATGCCCCTTGGCTACCCTCAATCCTAGCAGCTGCCAGTTGAGCCAGGCTTTGGGTTTTGCGCACAATTTTTTGCCGACCTCTAGATGCATGTTTGGTTGACTTAAGAGGTGGATCAACTTTAAATGACTCCATGGATTTGGGACCCTTCCTCACCCACCAGCTATCCTCATCATCTGATGGATTTTGTAAAAACCCATGCGTATATGAGCTCCTGTCCTCACTTAATTTCTGCTTCTTTGACCTCCTGCATTCTTCACACCCAGGTGTTCCTTCTGTAACATCCATTTTGTTACTAATTGGCCCAATGGACCTCTTGCAGCTCCATTGAGATTCATCAGATCGTGTATCTGAGGCTGCAGAATAAGAGCTTGGAAGATGCAATAACATTGAAATGGCAGCCTTCACTTCTGAAACTTGGACCTTCATTTTTGCATCTCTGCCAGACAACGGATTGGATGCTGAGCGAAGGTTTTTCAAGTGTTCAAGGGAAGGAGAAGCTGCATTTCGTCCAGAACTTGGATTATCTTTTTGTTTTGGGGAAAAGAAACTTACATCATTCCCATTTTTGGAGTGGCTTGTATGATCACCAAGAAGTCCAAGAAGCAGAAGCCGGCGTTCATTGGCATAAACATGCAGGGCCTCCTCTAGAACTGGAACATCAGCAATCTGAGCCTCTTCCAAAGAATCAAGCATGTAAGCCCCAGGCAGCTGCTTCAAAACATGATAGTGTCTCTTTCGTCTATCCAAATCCACCAGAGTCTCACTCCTGTCCATAATGCCACTGACTATGAGCTGCCTCACATAGGCTGGAGGATAAAAAATGCCAGAACGAATAAGTTCAATGATGAGAAGCTGAAGGCGTTTGAAACCTTCACCTTTGCCCACATCATGTTGATCTATCCAACAAACTATAATATCATGCACAGGCCCTGGGCTTTGAAAAATGTCCGATGAATCTATTCTTCCACCCAAACTCTTTGATTTATTTTTGGATACAAATACATTTTCTCCAGTTGTCCCACCTGAAAAGATACCGGCTCCCAATGTACTTCCATTCTTGCTCTGAATTGAATTACACATATCTTCCATCTTCATCTTCAAAAGCAGAACTGCAATGTACACCTGAGAAAAATCTTTTCTGCCCGTGAACTTCAGGTCAAGAGGCAACGAAGTCCGACAATCTCTAAAATCACACGTTGCCCACTCAAAAAGGAAAAACAGAGAGCAGATAAATGAAAAGCTGACCATCCCCATCCACTTCATAGATGAATATAGGCATGGGCTGACTTCTGCAATCCAAACTTCTTCAATGTTTCCATCACAGAGATTCTCAAAGAGAAAATTGTAAGCACCTCTCAGATCTCCCAGTGTTAAAGCTTTATCCAAGGCCTGTACAGCTTTAGCCACACCATGGCCTTGAAGACCAGGACTAACCGCCTTCCCAAGATTATCAGCACGTTTCTGAATAGATGAAACAAGATAGTCAAAGGACAAGAACTGATTATGAGCATCTTGCCTTCTGTCACCATACATGGTAATAAGTTCTCCCGGACCATAATGAGTCTTCTCTGAATCCTCAGATGCCTTTGAGAAGAAAGATCTCCCATTTGTCACACCCGATATTACAGATGGTGCCAATGGAAAGCATTCCAAAGCAACAAAAGTATCAGGTACAGCAACTATCAAGTACCGGAGCATCTCAATTACAGCAGAGGCAGTATAGGCCCTCCGAGAATTATCTACTAGATCAGAACCACCACTAGAAGGTTCTTGTATGGAACGAACAGCTACTTCCACAAGATTACGGACGTATGTCTGTGATAGTACAATTGTTTCTATCATGGCATATATAATAGGCAACAGTAACTGTAAAGTTTCAAGTGATTCTTTGTCCTGAAAGTCAACATAAATATGAATATTAAAGCCCAATTATTAAATTGTCATTAATGAACTGACTAAGAGCTACTTGTCAAGTTATTCCTAAACAAAAGATAAGAGTTACAGGTCACAAAATTCAAAAGAAATGGTTCTATTTTACCCAGGCAAGATAGAAAGATGAATAACCTGCAATTGACTGAGAACCCACTCAATAATGTGAGAAGGAAGAACCAACCCTTCTGCATGATGCCATTGCAAGATGCGCACCATATACCACCATTTAAAATGCAAGGAAGGTTCCTCGTCATCTGTAAGGGTGGGTGTTGAATCACCCTTGTGAACAGACCCAGCCAAAAGCATTTGCGGAGATTGATCCCTGCCAAGAGAGCCATCCTTCGAGATGTATTCATCCAGTAGGTACTGCAAGTATTCAATTATGTCCTTTGTCCAGAGATCACTGCGATTTAATTGTGTTTTATCTGTTGCACCAGAAGAAACGTTTGCAGAAACAGGTCGGACCTGAACAGCAACTACCTTGATAAGCAAATCTAACATATTAAAAGCAAATGCTTGTTTAAGTCAGAGAAAGCCAAGTTTTAGATCATTTTTTACCTGATTTAGGTATGTTACTTTGATAAACCAAGTTGCTCTCAATAATGGAACATTATGCCTGATAAGGACTTCAAAAAGAGCTTTCCTCCTAAAACCATGAGGGACATGGTCAGCCAAAGCACGCAAGCGTTTATGTTGTTGGGATAGACCCTGCACAAAGAACAGTGATTATTCAGCAATTTAACATTAGAAAACACTTCAGCAAAACAGAAAGGTAAATAGATGGAACATTAGGTGATTGAAGACACTAACCACAGAGCAAGGGAAAATAAACGTTCTGCTCTAGAATGCTATTCAAATCAAAGGACCAAAGGAAATATTATAGGCACGCACACTCATATTAATGATTGATAGGAAAATCTGCTCAAATAAAGAACCCATACATGAAAAATGGACTGCAGCTGAAAAGAAAAACAATGTAGACAAGGGCACCACTGGGTGCATATGGGAAATGTAAATGTCATCAGAGCACAAACACTAAAAGCATTTCATAATGTAAGCTTCCAAGTTGCAACTATAGAAATTTTGAAGACAGTAATAATATGGATTTCTGAATGCACATGTAATAACAAGCATAAAGTCAATACCTAGGATGGCCTGTGGTTATTCATCTGGGAGTAGTTTATGGGGGCGGAAGTGCTGCTATTAACAATATAGAATCACCCTCCATTCTTGAGAGCTCTGACAGGTAGATATGGAAGTGGGAGCAATGAAGTCTTCAATGTTAAGGTAGTGGAACACTTAAAATAAGTACTTTTAAGACATAGGACCACACATTAAGTGGTTTTTAAGTACTTATGAATGTTTGGTGAAAAAGTGGGAAAGAAGTACTTCTTTGAAAAAGTGACTTCAAGTTGGCTTTTTTTTAAGTACTTCTTGAAGAAGTACTCCAAAAAAATGGGACGAACCAGTCCCTATTATTTTCTTTTAATACCCAAAATACCCCCGCATGAGGGTATTTTTTTGACATTGTTTATGCGCCATTTTCTCTATTTTTTAAGCCCACCGTTGCAGGTTGGGAGATCTCGGTTTCAGATTGAAGCTACTGTTGATCGTCTCTTACCTTGAGACAAATAACAAAGTAGATTGAGCGGAGAAGATTGAAAAAATCAATTCCTGCTTTCTGGCTTAGACCGAGCAGCAGATTCTCAATTCTTGAGCATGTGCTTATGCCGTCAATCTCGGGAATTTTCATCAGTGTCCAGAACCTTTTTCGGAAAAACGGAGAAAAGGTCGAAGAAGAACCGAAAGAGTCAAAAGGAGCGTTCAAAGAAGGAGAAACAAGGGTGTAGCAGCTGCATTGCCAGAGCCATATAATTGCGAGTGTGGCCTCAACGAATCAGTGTTATCAAGATAATGAAATTTTGGGCCCGAATTCAAACTTAAAACGGTAGGGGGCCGTGGTGGTGGAGAAGCGAAGGCAGTGACATCAGAAGAAGTTGTGGGATTGACGGAGACAACGCTTGTTGGTGGATTAGTAGTGTTGAAGGGCCGAGCAAGGAAGTCTTGAAAAATCATACCACGGAAGTTGGTAGTATCAGTGTTGGAGACTTTGGGAAGGGTTGATTCTCTGGTGCCGGTGGCAGCTGCAGCTGCAGGGTGGTCATTGAGAGAAGTGAGGTTGATGTCTTTCCATACTTCTTCCATGGTTCTCGTTCTCCTCGTAGGGGTTGGGAGGTGGGTTGAAGGTGAAAAGGGGGAGAGAGATGAAGACGAAGATGACGATTTTGAGGACAAAGAAGAAACTCTATTGCTGTATTTACTATTGAGATTTCTGGTGTCTTCGCCACCTGACGATGATGACTGCCTGGTGACGGTGATGGCGGAAAGAAGAAAGGAGAGAGATGAAAAAAGAGTGATTGAATGAGTAATGGTAAAGGAAAAGAGTGGAAGGTGATTGTATTTATATAGAGCATATATAGATGATGATGGATCAGTTCATCAGTCTGAAATTGCAATTGTAAAATGGAAAGAGTTATAGATTGTGCCTGTGTATGTGACTGTTACTAGCGACTTTTCTTTTTTTTTACTGTGCCCGTGTAAAATGGTATTGTCGAACTCCAGGTAATTAAAACATAAAATTAATCGAGCTCCAATTCAAAGAAGATATTTTTGCAGAGGAAGAAGAAGAACAGGAGGAGATGTATCAGATTATCAAGATTCAATTAGTTTTTTGATACAGAGATGAAAATGATACACCCAGAAATCCAAAGAAGAGGAAAAACTATTCTATTATCGAAAGCAGATGAAAAAAAGGGGATGAAATACTGGTACCCAGAAAGAGAAACTGGAATTGAAGCTCGGAAAACTTCAATTGAAACCGAGAAACAGGGAAAGAAGATACCCCAGAAAAATTCAAAAAAGTGGGTAAATTAGTGACAAATATGAGCGGTTTCTGATGAAGAAATGTATCATTCTTCTTGGGTTTTTTTTAACTTGAAACTCCCCTGTTTTTTCTTCATTTTTGTATATTTTTTTACATTGTTTGAATTATTTTTTATGCAAATAATGATGTTGAAAATGAGTGAAGTGAGGGTTAAAATTGCCATTTGTGTCAATATAAGCACTTATGGGGAAAGTAGCTTACCAAACATTCTCACCCCAATAAGTGCTTAAAAACATAATAAGTGATTTAAAAAGTGGGTTACCAAACAGCCTTAAGTGGTTGCTAAAATAAGTACTTCTAAGAAGTACTTGTGAAACAAGTATGTTTTTTAACAAGTACTTAATCATCAAACAGGGCCTAAGTCTTGTGCAAGGTCATTGTATTGGAATGTAACATACATTCCTTCGCAAGATGATTTGGGCGTATGAGGTGCCTTCTAAGATGGCTTTCCTATTCTGGACTATTGAGCTTGGCAAATCACAGATGTCCTACCAAAGAGAAATATGTGCAAAAGAGGCATGACCTTATTGGATGTGGGCTGTATCTTTTGTAACCAGGTTGTGGAGTCTGCCAATCGCCTGTTTATTAATTGTGTCAGCCCACCAGGAAACTCTCTGGGCTTTTTATTTGAAGATTATTAATTTTAGTTGGGCTTGCCCACAGTCTCTGATAAAGCTGCTCCAAGGATGGAAGGTTAAGAGGCTCAGTAGAAGAGGGAAGAAGGAAGACCCCTGCTGCCATCTGTTGGAGAGATTGGAAGAAGAGGAATAGCATGGTGTTTAAGGACTAAGCAGATCAAGAGAATGAGATCCTTAGAAGCATTTCAACCACAATCATTTTTGTTGGATAGTTCAGCATTTTTCTTTTGATTATTTGTTTTCTGTTGATTTTCTTTGTATCTATTGCCGAGCAGTTTCCATTTGTTTTTTGAGCTTGCTTTCCCAGCCATATAGATTTCTTGTACAGGATCTACTTAGCTTATCTCATTCTAAACTCTTCACTGATCTGATTCTTCTAAAAAAAGGAAGGGGGAGAAAAGACTGAGGAGAATAACAATCCAATAAAGCTAATTTTCTCCAACCCAACTTGTAAAGGAGAAGTTCAGAGAACTAAAAGAGGTGAGAGCAGAAACATTACTTGCAAGTACCAATGTGCGACACATGCAGACTGTAAAGTTAGTACAATCCTAGAGGTTAGTTAAAGAATAGGTCAGCATCCTGTAAAGAAAAAAAAAAAAAAACAGCACCCAACAACACATGTTTTTCATTGGTAACTGGGCAGAGGTTTAGAGAAAGTTATGTATGAAAATGCAATATGAGCATAGGCATATAATACCCCTCAAAGTATACAGGACATGATTTTTCTTTTTTTTTATCAATATAATATATACAGGACATGATTTACCATAACAAGGAACATATATAACAGTTACAGCACAAATTTTACTGGCAACTTGCAAGTACAAATGAATGTTACATGAAGACTATAAAGTAGATACAAAAGCACATAAGGATGCATAACTGAATCAATTCCCAGAGGTAGTTAAAGAAGAGATATCCTGTAATGATCCAAAATCTGTGATATTGCAAAATATGATTTCATTACAAAATAGAATAAACTTTCTTTTCTTAGTTGTAAGGCAAGTTAATCATAACCTATGAAATGCAGGCAATGACAAAGGCATGCTACAGAAAAGATGGGAAACAGAAATTACACTAAAATAATAGACTCGACAATTTTGGTGCCCATTCATCATAGATTATGGCAGTTAGGAATGTATCTAGTCAAAGCACATGCTATCAAAGTAAAATAGGAGAGTCCACTAAACATGTTGATGCAAGTAAGACGCATGTTAAAGATGTTTAGTAGTGTAACATAAAGGAAAAATCAAGTACTTCAATCCATTTCTTTCGGGAGTCTTCACCACACGCCCTTTGCTCAGGAAAGACACCCGGCTTAAGTAAAAGTGAACCAGAGAGAGGCACTCCATAAACCTGACCAGCCTATTGCAATAACAGGAAGAAATATCCAGTTTCAGATTACATTGTGCTAAGATTCAGAAATAAAATGGAAGGGAGAGTGATTTATTAAGATACATAGTACAATGTAAATAAGCACCAAAACGTGTGTACACATGTGCACCATAGCAGAAAAAGGTGAACAACAGTTGATGAGATGCACATGACTATTCAAAGCCAAACACTAATTGAGATAAGGGACGTTTCCATAAATTACCTTAGACTGTTTGATTTATAGGAAGGGAAGGGGAAATATAAGTATTTCTTTATTATTCCCTTTCCACATTTGGTTTGTGGGATATTATGAGATGGAATGAGAAAAGGCAGGGATTGCAGTTCTAAATTTTTGGGAAGTGGGGTCATACCATATTGGTGTATAAAGTGGAAAAGGAGAAGTCTTCTCTGGCACTTCTCTGCCATTAAAAAAAAAAAGCACCATTTATGTAATATTTTAAAACTGACCCAAAATGGAACCACCTTTCCATCTAAGAGACATGTCAGTTGTTCAACTGTTCAGGTCAAACAGGACAACATGTGATTTCTTAATTAAGTTGTAAGAACATAATAAATAGACAAAAATACAGAAATTTTGTAGAAAAATCGGCATCTCTAATCTTTTGTATTCACCATATTAAACAGAAACAAGTGTGATAAATAAGAATCATTTTTTATTAATGATGAAATTGGACAAAAATACAGAGAGAGAGAGAGAGAATCAATATCTAACCCATGATCCACTGGCTGGGTGAAACAGTTCAGTAGTTCAGCTGTCTGGGTTAAATGGAGTAGCCCATATCATAATTAAGTAACAAAAATATAATAAATGGATAAAATTACAAAAATAAAGAAAATATATACAATTTTAAGGAAAATCGGGCATATTTCCAATACTATATAATAATCATAATAAATAAAAAAGTAGTGACAAATACGAATTACTTTTTATCAATAATAAAAATGGCCAAAATATCTGACCTGTGAGTTGCTGGCCGGGTCAAATGATTCAGTGGCTCAGCCTTCCAGGTCAAATGGGTTAACCCATGATGTCATAAGTAATTAAATGTAACAAATAGATAAATTTACAAAATAGAAAATACAAAAAAATGCAGAAAAAATTGGCATATCTACAATATTATATATTCATCATTTTAAAGTTTAAACAAAAAATAAGTGTGATAAATAAGGATTATTTATTATAAATGACAAAAGTGGTTCAAAATACAAAAAAAAAACAGGAAAAGAGAACTAATATAGGAACCGTGACCTGCTGACCAGATAAAACAGTTTTAACGGGTCAAGCAGTGGGGTCATTAGGTCATCAACAGAGTCAACAGTCTTTTGCAAACAAGTGGTTTGGTGGTGAAAAGGAACCCAAATTCTTGGCCAGGTGATAGGCTAACCAGTCTGACCAACCAATTCAACCACAGGTTGGAAACACTGTTTCTTTGTTACTAGGGCTGACATTCCCACTGTCTTCCCTTTTGTAACAAAACAATGGAACGTGAAATTCCTGCACCCAGTTTCCCTTTCTCATCCCATACCATCCCCATCTTTTCTCATCCCACCAAAATCTTCCTACAAACCAAGTGTAGCCTTATGAATTTATCTATTTAAAGAGAGAGTAAAAACAATCACCTTGCGCTTTTGGGCACGAGAATCATTAATAGCCCTAAGGCGTTTCCTGATTGCCTGGAAGAACCAACAGGGAAAAAGAGTGAAGGACTAATGCATATGTAAGTATTTACATGCTAAAGGTATCCACATCTTTGTTCAAAGTTAGAATCACAGATTTCATATGCCATGCATGAAAGCCTTAAAGCCTTTTAGAATCACATAAATCTTATTTAGTTTAAGTAAGCATTTATATAATGTACAACAAAACAAGATTTTAAAACAAAAATACAGAGAATAGAGTTTCTATTTTGAAGAAGGTAAAATAAATTTGTATTAGAGACTATTTCAAAAGGCATACCAGTATAACTTGCCCACATACAGAATCTATACAAGTAAGAGCACCCAAAAAGAAGTAAAACAACTCAAACAGGCAATAATCAATGGTAGTAAAATTCCAAACATCATGATAACCAAAAGAAAGAAACTAAAAAGAGGGAATATAGTTCAACTAGTCAATTAAAAAAATCTTGGCATGCTAGAACTTCACATTATACAGTTATATGTAACTTAAACAAAAAACAAAAATACAACATACAAGAAAATAATTAAATGAAAACATAGCGCAAAGCATAGACCATCTAAGAGAAAAACGGAACATTCACATTTAATTTAAGCATCTAGCCTTAGTAACTAAGTCAAATAAAATATTACCTCTTTGCATTTTATGATTACAGGCTTTGTAAAAGTAGTAAGTTGAGATAGTATAAGCTCTCTAGCTTCCTGATACAATTAACAAGCAAACATAAGTTAAAATTGCAAGAATTAAAATATCAGGGAAATCATACTCACCCATTGAATGCATGCATTTTGTAAAGAGAAATTGTCCAATATGAGAACTTCAACTAGTTATATTCATAAACAGTCAAATGAATATCAAGTAGCAGTATGCTAAGACATGCATAAACATCAAGGTGCAATACATAAAACAGTCAAAACTTTTTTGACAAGAAATCCAAGCAATTAGACATTTATTGATTTACTATTACCAATATAATTAAAGCATCGACAAGAATTAGACATTTATTTATTTACTATTACCAATATAATTAAAGTGTCGACAAGTTATCAAGTAATCGACTAACTAGTTGAAGGTCAGCACAAAGAATCACGATTTTCACTAGCAAAATTCCTGCAAAATACACAAGCAAGCATGAACCACCTCCCCCCCAAAAAAAATAAATAAATAAATAAATCCTGATTTGATAAGGAATGTTTAAGAGTTATTAGCATATATTTCCTAAAGAAGCTGAATAGGTTATCATGACATTGCTCCATGTCCTTATTCCCAAGTTTGGAACAACTAATTTCAAGTTCTTGCTTCTATGATGGAGACCATAAAAGAAAAAAGATCAGAACTTAGGAAATGATTACCAGATTGCTAAGAAGTTACATGCATGTTGACATTATTAGCATCCTTTGATACTCTACCTCAAAAGAATTTAAAGTTGATAATAACGCACAAGGCTCAGTTTTGCTCTTAGATTTTTTATCATTTTGGCATGTATATTTTTTTCTATAAAGTGAACATTTTTTCCTGATTATCAACATCAAAGCATAATTTTATTACAAATGATGAAAAACAACAAACTGTACAAGGTGTAATGAACAAGCAAAACAGAAATAGCTAAAAGCTGACACGCTTATCTCCACCAGCTACCCAAAATTCATTACAATGGTCTCCCTAGTCCAAGTTCACCCGAACATAAGTTTTCCGGAGAAATTCCATCACCATCAAGTGAATCAGCAATGGTATTTACATATCTGCAAATCCACCTGCAAAAGTGGCTCACACTGATTCCCAAAGTTTGTTTCTGTCTAACCAGAAACCTCAAAACCCATGGCACATCACCTCCAGATTTCATCCAATTTATAACTAATCCCCCTCCATGCGTATTCCAGTTCAGCCCACTGACACTACAATTCTTAGACCTTGTAGTGTAGCTGGCCCTTCTGCCCTAAAGGAATTTCCAATAGAGCCAGGTCACAGAAACATAGAATAACGTATCCTTTGTCATCTCTGGTTATGCCTGACATGCCCTATCCCCTGCCCCTATCCCTATGCCTGACATACCTGGATTACCCAGGCATTACCCATCGAATTTAAATTTTAACTTTCCAAATTTAGTGTGTATCCCATGTTTCCATCACTTGTTCTATACAAGGTACATTATCAATACAATGATGTTTTTTTATCAACAAATAAAAATAAAGGATAATAAACAAGTTATAGATATCTTTACCCAAGAAATCCAGAATTTAACTTCATTAGAACTTGATGGAAGACGTACTAAACAACCCAAGATCATGTTAACTATAAAAGTAAACCCAAAAAAGTTGCAACATATTCTCTAAAATTATAGAAATAAAAATAAAAATTAAGAGTAGCACTATGCTAATGACAATTCAAGGAGATGGAAAGCTATGTGTGGAAATGACCACATTATGATTTGGAGTCGCCAGCAAATAAGATGGACATCTGAGCTCCTTATTCAAGTTTCCTCAATCCAAAAAAGATTACTTGCTTACTTCATACTTCATAGCAAAAGAATTGATTAAACCTTCATCACCCACTAAGCCTCCTAGGCCCCAAACCCCATGCCCACAAAAAATCAAATAATAAATAGAAGGGAAAAAAAAATTATGGATTACAACGAGTAAATAACAGCCTTACTTCTTCTGAAACTATCCAAAGGCCCAAAGTGCCATTCAGAATAAGACCATTCCCTCTCTCTCCTTCTATGTAACTGGAAAATACGCCAGAAGGGGTGTATTGGTATCGATACTTTGTACCTAAGTCAAGTCTTTATTTTAGTTTTTTTTTTTCAAAAACTAGGTTAGGGTAAGTCTTAGGCCTGCCTACCCCCTGAAATGGGAAAAACTTCAGCTGTTGGGGGCCAACAGCCTATGCTATTGAGAGAATTTCTGGAAATGCCATGTTACCATGAGAATGGGTAAATTAGTAATTACATCTTAATTTATTTTGACTAAAAACCAAAGCATGGGCGTGAATTGGTGAACTGCCCAGAACGTGCCCAACCCAGAAACTGTCTCAACAGCCTATGCTGTTGGGCCCCAACAGCCAAAGTTAACCCCCTGAAATGGGTCAAAAGACCAGTTTGCTTTGTCTTTCGAGTACCAGATATATCGAAATTTTGAACCTTGTGTATATTTTGACTAACAAAGAAATATAATCAGAATTAAGAAATGGTGCATAATGCTCCCCTCCCTTGTTCAGAGAAAGCAAAATCTGTAATGGTAAAATGTTTCTGTAGTTGATGTGATTAGGTTTGGTTGTTTGGCCAGCTTAATGGACCATGTAACAGTAACCATAGAACGAGTAGCACACCCCCTCCCTACACCCTAGATGGCTAGATTAGAACCAACACAATGGTTTAAGTATGTGTTATATAAACTGATTTAAATACAACCAAATACACAAGGAAATAGGGAAATGAAATTGAAACGATAACAAAAAGTAGCCATAAATGTGATAACTGATTTACAAAAGTACCTCAAGTCCTTCAATAGTTTCCTTGTATCCAGATTGCACATATTCCCTAGTCAGTGTCTCCTCTGGGCAGTTTGGAGATTGGGGATAAAAGTCAGGTGGCCCAAGTCTACAAAGAAAAATTAGAGAAAATTATAATGTATGTAACAAATGAATGTTTCTGACCACAAACTCAAAGAATTATATATAGATGTAATAGATGAAGGTAAGAAAACCAAGACCACCAATTTACCTGCAATTCAGGGGTTCCTTGTCACACTTCAGCTTGTAAGGATTTAGCTGTAATGGACGCCTGCAAGACAATCATCTTAAGACATGGCACCCACAAAACACTGAGGGCAAACCTTAAAAATGAAAATCTAACAGGACCAGCAGAAAGCTATTCAGAAACTTACATAAACAAAGCAAAAAATAATAAGAAGAAACAAAAAAAAAAGAAACTGATAAATTTGTATATTAAATTATTAATAACCATTTATCGAGGTAAAAACAATATAGCCAAYGTCTAACCAGCAACAAGAGTTCCCTACTTCCCTTCAGGTAAAAAAGACTATGCCTCAGATAATTGTTTTTCATCAATCCTCAGATAATCGTCGGATGACTGGTTAATTAAAATTCTGCTCCAAAGAATCTTCATTTGAACAATGACTTTTGAGTAGAAAACGATTCTTTTTTTAATCTAAATCTTTCTTTTTTGAAAAGTAAAAGATCAGTTTTATTAAGAACAGTAGAACAGAAAAAGTACAAATGTCCAAGGGTAAGTGTGTCAACTAGCCCATTACAAACAAGCCCAGTACAAATGATCCCTATGCACCCCTTGTAGCTAGAGCATCTTCCAACCCATTAGAAAACATCCTTTTCCTTTGAATTCATGTATTCATACCACTAGTTAGACACTCTACCCTCTTCATCTCCTCTCCAGAAGCCCATCTTACCGACTCCATATCCTTTAGCCAACCAATCACCACATTAGAATCTCCCTCAATGATTAAGTTCTCGAAGTTCAATCGTCTCAGTTGAAGCTACATCCTGTAGCTCCAAAGAACCAATTCCTAGAATGAGTTTTGAGCCCAAAAAAGGAAATGGTACACGTTTGGAACAGGTACATTGAAGTAAATAATTATTACTTAAAATGTTTAAATCCACCTAATTCTCAATAACACATATTGGTGACCTTGAAAATCAATACATATCGTACAATATGCACCGATACATTGTGATATTTTGAACCTTGCATCCAAACTTTAAAATGATTCTTAGAATCAGAAAATTCTTCAGAATCATACCAAATGCAGATTTAGTCACTTCATTTGAGAGGCGTGAACCTTTGTCTAGAAAGTGGTAACCACATTAAAAAGAGATCAAAAAAGGACCACATGAAAGAATATCCTTACATAGGATATTAGGATATAGAAGAAACAGTTCAACCCTTGCTAAGACTAAGAGTACTGAGTGATCAACTGAGCTATATGTTCTCTGACTTCATTAAGAAACTGAGCACATCTCCAGGGGTCACTTCCAGCTTTGTTCCTTCTCAACCTCATGAAGTATTCTCTTGCTGGTCATCAATTCCAGGTGGAAAGAAGACTAACATTTTATGAAGCATTCTTCCATTTGCTGTTTGTTGGAGCATTTGGAGGGCAACAAATAGGTGGACTTTTGTAGAAAAGTTTAAAACTTCCAAAGGCTGGTGGCAATAGTTGTTCTTTGTTCATTGGACTGGTCCAAAGCAATTCAAGACTATCAAAACATGGAAAAAAAAAGCAATTCAATACTTCAATGAAGTGGTTTACCAAAAAAGGACTTCAAGTGGACACCTTCTTTGGAATATCAGAAGCTTAGTCACACCCCATAGAGTATGGGATCCATGTAAGAGCTGAATTGTTAGCAATCCTACAAGGACCAAGGTTGGGAAGATCTGTAAATTTTAGAAAGATAACAATGGAGAGGGATTCTCTGGTGGTTGTGGGCAGGTTTTCATGGGTTCAAGTAGGGCTGTTCATAAGAATGTCCAAACCGACCAACCCGGACCGACCCAACCCGAGTCGGCCGGGTTTTCATCAGTATCGGTCGGTTTCGGGTTGGGAAAATATATAAACCGATATATCGGGTCGTTTCGGTTTTCTTGTGTGAAAACCGAAACCAACCCGACCCAAACCGAACTAGTCTTCTACTAGTTCGGCAGTTCCTAGTTTGAGTAGTTTCCTACTTAACTATAACTAGTCTTCTACTAGAACTAGAAGGCCCATTAGGCAATTACAATTAGAATAGGCAATCTATCCTAGTTTCTAACTTTCTATAATCTTTTAC
>NW_010729088.1:1978089-1990969 GCF_000365185.1 Nelumbo nucifera | reverse complement strand
TTCAATTAGGTGTCCTTTTGTACAGGAGCAAAACCGAAACCGACCCAAACCGACCCAACCCGACTCAAACCGACCAGGTCAATTTGGCCTATCAGTGGGTCGGTTTTGGTTTCCACCTCAGGTAACCCGACCAGGTCGGGTCGGTTGGGAAAACCCCAATAAACCGACCCAACCCGACCCGTGAACACCCCTAGGTTCAAGGATGAGCAAATAGTTTGACTGATGAAATGGCAAAACAAGGGTAAACAGAACCCATCCTTTTTTAGAAAAAACCATCTAATAAATGCTTGTAATCAGTGGGAAAAGGGCTAGGTAGTAGATGCTAGTGTACACTTTATGGGGTGCTTAGCACTTGTTGTATGAAACCCATTCTTCTTCCATGATGAAAACATTTTAACTGTAACCAATTAAAAAAAGCAAAGTAGAAATGCATATGCTGAGATGGATGAGTAGAAAATGTCAAAAAACAATAAAGGATGGGTTCAGAAATCAAATCAAACGAAGAAACCTAGGAGTAGCTCAAATGGGTGATAAAATGAGAGAAAGTAGACCCACCTAGGCACCTATAGCATCTGTAAGAAGAAGTGATCTATTGCAAGTTGAAGGGATTAGAAGGGCTAGAGACAAACCAAAGAAGACATGGGTTGAAGTGATAAGAAATGATTTAAGCACTCATAATTTAGCAATGGATATGGCACTGAATAGAATGGATGATGGTGATGATAGGGTGGACCTATTGACATGATTGTATGTCTTCACCTCACTTGTACTCTCTTCTATTTTAATAGATTTTTCTTCCTCACTAATAAAACAAACATAAATGTAGACAACAAAATAAAGAATAAGGGGTGTTGGTTGGAAAGAATAATTCTCAAGAGGTCAAGAAGTTACAGAAAGGACATTGAGTACCATTTCTGTTTAAAGCTAACAATATTTTAAACTTCTAGTTTATTAGTAACAAAGAAGTGGATGCTGAATATGCCATACGCAAATTAGGACTAGTGGAAAGATTCATATGTGAAAACTCCAGATATCCATGCATAAGATGTACATGGTAGTTTAAGGCAGCCATAACCCTAACAGTCAGTAAAAAAGAAAAAAAGAAACAAAAACAGTTGTTTGTCACTCTCTATTGGTGACAGACTTTCATTCAAACCCCACTTACTGCTCATATACAACAAATATGCAAATAAAGTAATATAAACCAAAAGGTCAAAAACAAGAATTAGATTATTCTCATGCAAAACCTAAAGTGTAAACCAGCAAGAACCCAAAGTTTTCTCCTCAAAGTTATTAACAGAATTATCATCATTCAATCTCAAATTAAATGCCATTACCAGAAAGCACAAGATGGGAGAAAGAAGGAGATAAATATCTCCCACAAATACAGCAAAAATATCATTAAGGAATGCAACTACCTGGTATTCAGAGAAAAGTTGGATGACGAAAAGGATGGATCAGCTCTAGCACTATCCCTAGCAGATGCCCCACCAACTGCAGTGCTGCTAACTCCACCACAGCTGGTAGCAGAATACCTTTGCATTTCTCCCCACAATTACCGGCATACTTCCTCCACCATCCGAAACCTATAAGAAGCTACACAAGCTAGACATCATCACCGAATGCACAGATTTCAACTCATATCTGACTGTAGAACATCAAAGGCAAGTCCTCCAACAGAATTTATAAAGCATTTACATTGAATAAAGATTCAATTGCTAGCCTCCACCGCAAGAGTATCATGTATAAAGCTTTTATCCACAACCTTAAGTTGCAAATTTCCAGTGCATGGTTCTGGGAGATGAGGAAAAATCTTCCTTTGCTCTCAATACAGAAGCTTATGTTGGAGCAAATATAAATGGTACAAAGAAGCATAATTCTAGCATTCGTGATGTATAGTTCTACGCAGTCAAGTTGAAAGGTCGGAGAAAATATTCTAGCAAATAAAAATCAAGAGTTAACTGACCAAATGGAACCCATGAACTTAAAATAAGCGTTTCCTGTGCTTCCTTAGCCCTTTAATCCAAAACGCAACTTCCCTGGCATCAAGACGTAACCTTTGTGGAAAATCAAAGAGAAGTTTAAAACTTTTAAACCCAAATAAATGACCAATATTATTCTAAACAGTTAAATGTTAAATTTCCAATAAAAGAGTAATACTAGTTAACAAGAAGGAGGAATTCAAAAAAACGACAACAAATGAACAAGGCTTGATCTGACAACGGAACTGTGGTAATGAGCTACACTTGAACCTGGAAATATGTGCTTAAAATGAAATATTTTTCTTTTATATGTCCAAATTACTCAGGTATCTTAGCCATTTCAGGATCAATACAAGCTCCGTATCCAGCTCAAACACACCAAAAAATAGCAAGGAAAAAATAACCAAAAGGTATAGCCTTGAACGAATTAAGTAAACAACAGAAAACTAATAATTCAATTAAATACGAAACTACTTTGCGAGACTACAAAAAAATAAAATAATAAGCACTTCCTTCGCATCTGCGATGAAAACGACCGAAATTCATAGCCGAGGATAGATTCTCGATCAAATCTTGCGTAATTTAAAACACCTGAAATTTTAGCACCTCTGAATCCCAAAAAAAAATGAAAATACTGACTTTGGGCAGTCGTTCGAAAGACTAGGGTTTTGAAAGGGTGAGAACGAGGTCCTGAGCAATAAGTGGAGCTAGGGTTTTCAGAAAAAAAAGAGGAATTTGGAAAACCTAAAAACAAATACAGAGAAAAAGGAGAAGAAAAATGCCGTACCTTCGAGGGATAGAAGAAGAACAAATCGCAGCGAGATAAAAGAAAGAGAGACGAAGGGAGAGAGGCTCGCTTTTGACTATTGCTTGTGCTGATGACGATGATGCCTTTGTGTTGCTTCCGGTGCTAGTCTGCTAGAAAAGGGAAACCGGATCCGTCGTAATTTTATACCAAAAGTTTTTCTTCCCCAAATGCCCTTCCATTTTCTATTATTTGCAAATATACCCTCCTCCGTGGGGTAAGGTTACCTCTTGACTTGAAAGTTCAGAGTTCATCGTACAGATCCGCTACGCTTTTACATGCACTTTCCCACTAAGCAAATCACAGTGTGACATGTGTCAGGATTCAATGTAAACATTGATGCGAATACGAAATGATATACAGCTGGTAGCTTGCGTGGCTACCAACTCATTGTTCAGATGAGAATACGAAAGACTGGACCCACCCGTCTAAGGAATTATCTGGCCAACACATAAATGGTAAGTAAAAGTGACGAAAGAAATTCGACATGTTTCTGTTTTGTTTTTGTTGGTGCTGTTGTTTGTTGTAAAGCATCTCACATGAAAGATGGATGGCCCGATTAGCCACGTCAGCCACAATATGGCTAGATGCGAGGGAATCATTCAACGGAGGAGGCACTTAGAAAATCCAAAAGTGAAGTCTGATTCTAATCTAATCCCTAAAGAAAGTAATATTTTAGTGAGAAGTGAGTTAATTTATAAGTTCTGATGAAGCATAAATCCAATATCCAACTCTCAAATCTCAATCCATCTGTGGTTAGATTAATTTTTAGGGGCATTCGCCACTGTGTGAAGGACTTCTCTGCATCAGCGCGCACTCAACCACCACCACCACCAGAAGCCAGCGGGAGTGAGGTCCAATTTCCGAGTGGAAAGAACGGACAGATCCCTGATTCCGAATAAAGATTCCCTGGAGAGCTCTAACCAGGAAGCATTGTTGCAACGAGACTCAGGGTCCGTTTGGGACACTCAGGATTTTATTGCACGCGATGTTGTATACACTACTAGACTACGTAACCAATCGTGAGCCGACATGTTAATATTCCGCACCAGACCGAATGGATAAAATCCCAAAAATTCTCATTTATATTCCACTTATATGTTTTGCTTCTCATCGTCTTTATTAACTTTTACGGGGTGTGTTTAGAATCGATGTAAAATGTCATTGGTGTAAATATTTACGTCATCTCAACTCGTCAGCATTTGGAATGAGCATACAATCATGATGCATATAAAACTCCACTCCAATTCAATTTTGAATATGCTTGGATGGAGTAGAATTTTACATTGATTATCGATATAAACATTACATTAATTAAAATCGATGTAAAACTTTACTTTTTCATGCACATTTTTCGAAATTCAAACAGTCACTTTTTTAACAGCTCGATGTAAAACATCATGTGTATGCTTTTACACTAATGACGTTTTATATCGATTCAAGACAAACCTTAAGAAAAATTCATAGCTGTACGCATAATTGAACTAAGTAATCTATCATTAGTGAACGTGTTAATGTTTTGTACACATAGAAATAAAACCCATACCTTATACATATGAAAGTATGAAACATCAATGTGTTCAAGGTAGCTTTGATTAAGCCACTTCATTAAGTCGCTTTGAAGCAGTTACTATATGCCTGGTCCGTATATATATATATATAGTGAAAAAAACACAGAAAGCAAAAATGATGTTTCACGAGCTGAAAGCTATTTTAGGTAGCTTCATGGGAAATTATTTTCATGGGTGAATAAAAGTATATGAGGAGTTTTTCAGGTATTTCACCAAATGTGACTTTGAAGCTTTCCCTATGAGCTATATCTTGCAAAGCCAAAAGCAGCTGCGTGAAAGCTCTCCCAAAAAGGAATTTATAGAAGTTATCTGTACGGAAGAGTCGTATATAATTTTTTGGGAAAATTACTGATTAGCAGCCTGGTCTAGTATTGCTTTGGTCCCCTAAACTTTAAAATGTGATAATTCAGTACTTGAACTTTTGAAATGTATCAATCGAGTACCTATCATTAACCATCCGTTAAGTGACATTTGAAAAAAACACAAATGCCTTTTAAGTGTTATCTAATTTTCTTTATCAACATCCAAAAGTTGACAAAAAATTAACAGTCCCAAATCATTGCCTCATATATTTAAGAAAGTTGGGGTCATCTCTTAGTGGCCTCAACATTATTGAATAGAAGTAGTGATTTGGGATTGTTAAATTTTTGTCAATGGCTAGATGATTGATCAAGAAAATTAGATGACACTCGAAAGGCATTTGTGTCTTTATCAAGTGCCACTTAACAACTAGTTAATGATAGGCATTAGATTGACATGTTTTGAAAGTTTATGTATTAAATCGTCGCATTTTAAAGTTTAGAGACCAAAATGTCACTAAATCCAAAGTACAAGGCACTAATCCGAAATTTTCCCTAATTTTTTTTTAGGATGGGTGACGTGGCCCACGTCTCACAAAGCCAACCAAATCCAAAGAATCCAAACGCTTCGCTCATCGTTCTAACATTGGTTGGACTGTTGGAGTTTGGAAACAGGGTAGGGTACCGTTTTTTCCTTTTTCGCTGTAAGCATGTAAGACGAAGGTAAAGGGGGTACATGCTTTAGGGGATGTTTGGTCACCTACAGATAAGAAGTAGCAACAAAATAACTAGACATTTGAAATCGTCTGATTTAGATCTACGGCTCAGAATACTTCAATAACAACAACCAACATTAACACTTGAGGGCCCTTCAAAATGGGCGCACTGCGAAGCTACCTCACGGAATCACTCAGCTTTCGATGGCTCTTTTATAATTATTGTCAAATAGAAGGGCAATTGATAAGCATTCCGAAGGAACTTAATACAATCACGATATAGTGGCCGATCATTTCGGGGGTGAACAAGAGAAAGCGTCACGTGCTCGAGTGATTACGCCATTGAATCTGCAAGCTGCAGCCAAGGTAGAGTAGAATATTCAGGAGCAAAATTACTGATACGGCCACACTTCTGAATTTATATACTTAATTGGAGTTGGGGATTATGGATCAAAATCTTCGCAAAACTTTGCTTTCATATTTCAAAAATCCATTTGTTGCTTTTAAATTACCTTTTAGCCCTCCAAATAACTTTTCTATGGACTGTTATTCGTCAAAGTTAAAATATTTTTCAATTTTTCTTCTCAAGTTTTGGTTTACTTTTTTTTTCATTTTATCTTGTTTTTTAATTTATTTAATTATTCAGTCAATTTGTTTAGGCTGGAGTGATTTTCAATCATAAGTCATAACAACATGGATAGTAAATGGAAACAATTTTTTAGCCCCGATATTAGGAGGAGCAGCCTCTCTAGGTAATGTTTGGCATTGATGATGAATCTTTTCTACCGATTTTTCAAAATCGGTGATGGTGATTTTTGAAATTGGTATTTTTTCAAAACTCTGGTATCATTTTTGTCATGTAAGTCAATTTTGGAGAAATTGGCTTTGAGTCTACTTGGCACCAATTCTAAAAGATCGATTATATTGTATTAAAGTTATTATTCAGTGTCATGTCATCTTCAAAAAATCAGAGTTAGTTAGAAAATCACTAAGGGGGTGTTCTATAGCATAGATGAAAAATTGGGTAGTGTGTTTTCATCCACACCACACCCCCCTAACAAGGTAGTTTTTCTGCACCGTGGACAAAAATGTGTGGATTGAATCACACCACACCTCCATATGCGTTCTACAAGGTTTGTTGCATTTCATTCCACACCTTGTGTTATGATTTCATGCATCTCAATTACAACATGGGTTAATACACAATATGACAATAATGGGAAATTATGAATGCTTCTCACAAAATCTAGCTAATTTTACAATAATAGGTGCATAAATTCTTACCAGTGGTGACGATAGCTGTTGCAGCGATAGATAACGAGGGTATGGGTGCAAATGGATCGGATCATGATCCGTTTGATTCGAGATCTGATCATATTTGGTCGAATTCGAATCACCCCTATTTGGATCTTCGAGTCGAATAATAGGAACTGATAAAAAATTAAATTGGATTCAGATCACCCCTATCTGATCCAAGAATATCTGATCCGATATATATGTTATATACTTTTTATATAAATGTATAATACATATATATGTTATTTATTTATTTATAAATATAGTATTCATATTGTATTTTTGTAATTTTGTTATATTATTTATTTTTTTATAAAAAATGTATATATATGATGAAAATAATTAAAAAATACTTGTATTTTTTGTTTTTATTTATTTAGATTGGTATATTTTATTTTTCTTTTAATAATTTATTATTTTTTAAAGAAAACAAATTGGATCAGATTAGATCCGAATATCCGACTTCTCGATCGGATTTGAATTCAAATCCTTACCTATCATATCTAATCGGATTGAATCTGCAATGAACAATGTCGGATCGGATTCTGATATACCTTGATTCGAATTCAATTTGATTCGTTTACATCCCTAACAGCGGAAAATGATGAACAATGGCAAGCTTCTACCTAGCAATGGATTAGCAGCGGCAAGCCTTGTAATGACCAATGAAACGAAACGGTAAAAGGGAAATATTGCACAAAAACAAAACCAATCATATCATCGAACACCACCTAAAAGACAAAGCAATAAGCCATTCAGTTTGGTCACTTCAGTTGTTAGCAAATGTCTGGTATTGTTATGCATTAGGCAAAAGAATGTTAGCTGTTAGTATTGATAAACTTGCTCTGTGACCCATAATGGCTGAACGTTCTTGTATTTGAACATGTTTTGGAGGAATTGAGTGGATGCATGGCCATTTCCTAAAGAGACTAGGAAATAAATAGAGTTAGAATTTGACATGAGTGCAATAAGATATATTATTGGCAAAATCTACCATGTAGAAATTGCATCATGAAGCTATTAAGTCAACCAATGATAAAGTATGTGTTTGGTTCCATGGGCATTTATTACTTTAAATGTTTATTTGAAACACTTTACTTTAAATGTTTATTGCTTTTGCTGTTTGGTTGAGTATAACTTTAAACATTTTTTACTTTTCACTCTAGATTAACACCCCATAAAATATGTCACATAAGCATTTCATTTCAATAAATGTTGGGGAATTGGGGAAATAAGGATTTGACATTTCCCCAAATGCTTCATGCACATAAATCCAAGCATTTATATTTTTTAGGGTTTATTTAATAAATGTAAAATCAAACAATAGTTTCGTGCACAATAAATACCAATGTCTATGTGGTTCTCATGTGGCAATGTTTTGCAATATGCTCACAGAACCAAACATAGCCAAAGTGATACATCATAGATGACATCTTTAATATTGTTAAAACATTTAACATAATTGTTAAATACACATTGTAAAATGCGAGACAATAAAAATTAATTAAACTATGGAACATCTTTAATGTGACTTTTTTATTTATTTGTAGTATGATATTTGGGACTCTTTTTTAAGGTAATGTGTGATGTGACTTTATCATCTATAGGGCAAGTTTGAATACGCTAAACCCAATTAGCTACACTAGTGGTGGTAGGGTTTTGTTATACGCTAAACCCTACTCTATCTTCCTCAAAGGGAGAGATGCCAAGTGATCAAATGAACTTAGGAATGTCAAAGGGGAGGGTTCAGGGCAGGGATTATATTCCCCGTCCTCATCCCCGATCCCCATCAGGGACCCGAATCCCCAAAATTTTTTAAATAATAGTATTTATTTGAAAAATAAATAAAAATTATAAATTATAAATAATTTTTTAAATATGTTTTGACATATATAATATAATAAAAATATATAATATAAATAATATATATATACACACACGCACACACATAATTCGGGTCGAGGCGGGGCAGGGACCTCAATCCACATCCCCGACCTCGACCTCGACCTCGATCGGGGATTCCTATTAATCCCCGTCCTCGTCCCCATCCCCGCCCTACCAAAACAATCCCCATCCCCGACCCCATCAGATCGGGGAAGTCAGGTCCCCGTCAGGGATGGGGAAAATTGCCATCCCTAAATGAACTATTGGGTTGTACAAAAACTATGTTGGGCTGCAAATGTATCTGATTGCCTTAATTTGAATCTGAATTTAGTCAATCTAAGGATATTTGAGTTGGATACGTTTTATGGTTAGATCCATTATGAATCTACACCAACCAATGGTTTGTGATGGTGCGCAATCCGGTCACTCCTAGCTGGCACTCGCGTGGCTTCCCAAGAAGTACCTGAGATGAGGAAGAGGAAGAATCCCCAGGGGGTTTGCCCGGCGGGAACGCTTCGACGATTAAGTCAGTATTCTGAGTAAGAAGCAAAGAGAAGATGAAAACTAAGAGTGAGGTAGCGCAAGAGATTTTCAAGAAGATACCCCATTCCTTGATACTAGCTCCTTATAACAGAAATCCGTTGTATCAGGCCCACAGGCCTCTGACAGGGCGGGTATAACTGCCACTGTCAGCCCGCCGCAGCCGTTACTGACAGGGCTGAGGTGGCACACGCGGGGCCGTCGTCGCAGTGCACGTGCCTGTCAGGTGTAAGGCACCCTCTGAAGGTGGCTGACACGACGCTGTCTGATGAGGGATATGGTCGTTGTTCCCAGATTTGTCGGGTACGGTGGTCAGCAAAAGGTCTTCCTGGGATGTGACGGACTACCCTTCCGCGAGCTACCCTGTGCCAGGTTATCCCGTAAGCGGCGTGCTGCCTGTGGCAAGCTATGCCGAGCTGGCTGACCCGAGGTGCCTATAACTCGGGGTGTCCAGAGATGGATCGGTGCGTTCCTGTCTAAGAGTGGCCCAATGTCCATTGGGAGGAGCTCAAGCCTCAAGAGAGGTCAGGGTACCCCGAACTCAGGGCGCTCCAAAGTGCCTTAACCCAGGGGATGAGGTGCAGGTAAGGTGGCTCCTGACGAGTAGTTTACCCACCCAATTGCCGAGCTGAACTCGATGGGACCTTCCCTCCAAGTTGTGGTTGCATCCGTTGCACTGTCATGTTGAGTCACTGTTTGAGCAGGGTCACGCCCATGTGTACCCGTGCTGCGAGGTCGGGCCAAATCACCCTCCATCAATTGCCCCCCGCTCCCTGCGCTGGCGGCGATGACCCAGCGCGGGGAGGTCATGACACGCTGGGTGGATTTGGCGTTGGTACTTATGCCACTCCGTTGCGCGCTCCATCCAGCTGGACCAGTCTAGTGGCCGGTTTGATCAAAAGAGACCCAAGTCGCGTCCAATTTACACGCGGACCTCACGCGGTTTGGACTTTGCGGACGTCAAAAACGCGCTAAACTGTTTTCGCCTCGAGGAGCCCGCTGTTGTGGCTATAAATAGGGGGGACCCTTGGCCATTTCTTCGCCACAAAGCTTTCGTTGTTGGTGCTTGAGTTCGCACTAGAGGTCTCTTAGCTCGAGTCTTCCAGTTCGTCCTGTTCTCCCAGTCCGGTCGCGTTCCTTTGGTGAGTCCTCCCGAGCTTTCTTTTCCCTTTCAGTTTGTTATGTCGTCTAGCGTACATAGCCTTGTCGATGAGCCCGAGGTGGATACCTAGGCTCAAAGTGGCTCTTCCGCCGCCCAGCCATCCGATGTACGGGCGGCTTTGGGTCATCTGGCATCCTCCTCCCACCGAGGTCGGGTGCCAGATCAGTTCGGCCCTTCTACCATGACTCCGGAGAAACTCCAGGACCTCATACAGAGGTTCCACCTTCCTAGGGAGTATTCTTACAGTCTCCCTACCGGTAACTTCCCATGAGAGCACGGTCTTGATGAGATCGTGGTCTTCAGGGAGCAATTAGTAGCCGGACTCCGACTCCCTCTTCACCACTTGATTTCTAAGGTGCTAGTGCACTTCAACATTACTTTGGACCAACTTCACCCGAATTCCATACGGAATATAGTTGGGACCATTTCTCTTTGTTTTGACTGTTCTCTCCCTATCGACTTGGATGTTCTCAGCACCATTTTGACCATAAAGAAGAGTGCTTCGGGCACTCTCCCCGGGCACAGACGCTCTTATTACCTGTCTCCCCGCCTGGGTTTCAAGCTTATGCACAGACTCCCGAGCAAAGTCCCGGCCTGGAAGCGGGACTACTTCGTAGTTCGGAGTAGCACGGGGTGGCCCTTCCCTACTGACTGGAGGGTGGTCGTTCAAGACCTCGACATCATGCTAGATGGGAAGACCAAGAAGGAGCTCCAGTCGCTGGCCCAGCTCGGGTTAAATTATAAGGAGTTCACATCCGAGGAGAAGCTCATCCAGGCCGGCTTGTGCTCGGGTAGGTTTTGCCTTACTTCGGCCATTTGTTTGTATGTTCACTTCGGGATTGCTAATATTGAACTTCACTGCAGGTCCCATGGAGGCAAAGAAGATTGACAACTAGAGACTCTTCCGTCAGATGAAGAGGAAGAAGCACGTGGCCAAGAAAGCACGCGTTGAGTCTCCGCAAGCTTCAGCCGAGATTCAACCTCTGTGGGCTTCAGCTCCAGAGCCCGAGCTCCCAGGCACTCCCCTGTCATCGACCTGGAAGGAGATGCAGTGCCTCAGGGGCCTGAGGTGGTAGCGGAGCGCTCTACTAAGCCCACCGAACCTGCTATTGAGAGCGCTGCCGAGGCTTGCGCTACAGAGGTTGCTACCGGGGCTCATCCTACTGAAGCTGCCGCCGAAGCTTCTGAGGAGTCCACTCGCGATGTAGAGATGACGGCGTCTAGCTCGAAGGATCAGGGGAGCCAAACCGTCTTGAATCCCCAGTGCAGCCTGGATAAGAGCAAGCTGGCTGCATACCCGGGGGAGGTCATCGAGTGGGCTAATGATCTCACTCCTGGTCAGCTCGGTGCCCGAGCTGCCACCCATACTATGGTGGTGAGTTCTCTTTTTTTTTTTTTTGGTTTCCCTTTTGACTGGTTTCTCTTTGGCAGGTGAACTCTGCCGTTCGCGCCTTGACCCTTCAATCAGATCGGCATCTGAGGCGGGCTCTGGAGGCTGAGAAGTCATCCCGCGCAGCCATACCGAACTGAGGGCAGTTCGCAGTTAGGTCCACCACCTAGAGAGTGACGCCTTGGCTCAGAAGAGCTTCATCGATGTGTTAATGGTGGAGAAAGGTGAGCTGGCCCGAGACAAGGACAGGTTGAGGGTCGAGGTGAATGGGCTTAAGGTCGACCAAGAGGCCTTAGGGCTCGAGGTGGACAGCCTCAAGGCTGAGCGGGACACCCTGAAGCTCGAGATGCAGGGCCTCAAGGAGGCAAAGGGGAAGCTGGAGCGCAAGGTGGGGTGGCTCCAAGAAGATATTAAAGAGAAGACCATGATCTTCGAGGATGCTCTCAAGGAGGCCAAGGCTCAGGTCGTCATCGACTATGTCAGCTCTTCAAGGTTTGACGATGTGATGACCGAGGCCTACCGCAAGGGCTTCAAGCTCAGTTGGTGGTTAATCGGGCACCTCTACCCCGACCTGGATACGAGCGCCATCACCACTTCGCGGATCACTAATGACATTGTGTGTCAGTCAAAGGATGATCCAGATTCTGAGGATGAAGGCGCCGAAGATGAAGCAGGGGATGCTGGCCCAGTTACTGCCCCCAATGAGGTCTCTGGAAAAGACAGCGAGCCTCCAAAATAGCTTGGGGCTCTGTACTTACGTGCTTAGTCTTCTCTCTGTTTTTCTTGTAACAGACTTTTGCAACGACATTTACGTAATAAAAACCTTACTTTATTGAGTGTCTGAGCGAGTCTTTTGTTTATTTTCTGAAGTGATCGCTTTGTTCCGAACCGTTAGGCTATTAGGCTAATTGCGCGAAGCGAGAGTTCCTCAACCGTTGTGTTCCCGAACTGTACTCCATTACTTTAGTAAGGGTAGCCTTGTGTACACCGAGGTGAGCGACATAGTAGGGTATACGCCCGACCTGTCTGCACCTTGGGCGTTGCAAGTACCTAGTTCATGCTGAAGGAGTGACTAAGTCTTGTATGCTGCCGAGGTTTCTTTATTAGCTCGGCGTTTCAGCCCTTAGGCTAGAGGAGTGTCTCGTGGCCCACTCTCGGAGTCTGCCCATGTCATTAAGGTGACTGGGTCCTGTTGTGCCGAGGTCATGTTAGCTCGGTATTCTAACCCTTAGGCT
>NW_010729088.1:1945948-1971196 GCF_000365185.1 Nelumbo nucifera | reverse complement strand
GCTGACCCGAGGTGCCTATAACTCGGGGTGTCCAGAGATGGATCGGTGCGTTCCTGTTTGGGAGTGGCCCGAGGTCCATTGGGAGGAGCTCGAGCCTCAAGAGAGGTCAGGGTACCCCGAACTCGAGGTGCCCCAAAGTGCCTTTACCCCGGGGATGAGGTGCAGGTAAGGTGGCTCCCGACGAGTAGTTTACCCGTCCAGTTGCCGAGCTGAACTCAGTGGGACCTTCCCTCTGAGTTGTGGTTGCATCCGTTGCGCTGTCATGCTGAGTCACTGTTTGAGTAGGGTCACGCCCACGTGTACCAGTGCTGCGAGGTCGGGCCAAATCACCCTCCATCAGTTTGAATCATGGTTTTCAAAACCGGACCAGATGGTTGGACTGAAAAAACTGGGAATCGGTCAGGTAACAGGTTCCGTTTTTCCTCAAAATCGGATATTTGCAAAAAAATATTGATTTGGTCAACAAATCGCTGACCTGGGCGATTGAACCGTTCAAACCATTCAAACTATTCAACAGTTTTGACTGTTTTTGTTTTTTTTTGTCAGAACAGGTCAACTGTTCGGTTTGAATGGTTGGACCGTTCGACCCAAAAACTAGACCCCTGACCGATTTATTCGAATCGGCTTTAAAAACCTTGATTTGAATGTTGTATGTATAAAAGAATCATATGTTCACGTCTTCAACATTACGCCTTATCCCAACTAAATGGGTTCATACACAGATCCCTTTTTTTGGTCATCGAAACCTGTTTTGCTATATTTTTCTATTTAATGACATATCCATTGTTAAATTACGAGTGCTCAAGTCTCATAAAAGTGGTTTTCAAATAATTTTATTCACATTATACAATATCAAATACATTTTTAGCTGTTAGTTTAACTTGTTAACATTTTTCAATATTGGAATAGTCCGAGTCCAATTTAAATCCCTTGAATAAGATCTAATTTGGATTTGAATATTAAAAACTCAAATTTGGATTTAGATATATCCAATTCAGTCCAATTCATTTGCAGTCCTAACATTGTCGCAGTGGATTACACAATAAATGTTGGATTAGGGAAGATATGGAATTGAGAACAAATTCCTAACATTGTTTTAGTGAATTACAAAATAAATGTTGGGTTAGGGAAGATATGGAATTGAGAACAAATCCCAACATTAAGGAGTAAGGATTATTGGACTCCCTTTTTCCTCTTTATAATACAGAGAAAAACTATATTACCGAAAAGATATGGTACCGGAATAGCTTTAACCAATCAAAACCCCCCACCTCCATAATTTTTGACAAATACCACCTGATGGGTTAGAAGTTTTTATGGTATTACAAGTATAGATATAGATTGACATCACTATAATCATTTAAGCCTCTCACCTTTTCTTTTTTGAGAAGAAAGCAATCGAGATCCTTTAAGGAAGGGTAGTTACGTTAAACCATAATTCTGTACCAAACGTTCTCAGATCAACTTGATTCCATGTTCTTAGTCAGAGTGTCAATAATTGATTTAATAGCCTCTAGTTACTGGTCCAGACAGAATAGTGTTGGGACTTATCACTCGTAATGCTCCCTACCTTTTGCAAAAGTTGTACGACCGTGGCCACTAAGGGACCAATTCTTATTCCTAGGACCCAAAGGTTTTCATGAAACAACACTGTGTAAGAAGTGCAATGACCTACCTACCAAGCAAATCGACGGAGAACGGAGCCGTTTGGTACTTTTGGTGTGAGGCACACTCTGAGGAGCAAATCTGAATTCTAATTTTTTCCTTTTTGGTGGTGGTTCTTGGCATCTTTAGGCTCAACACACATGGTTGAGGCTTAATGATATTAATAGCAAAGTCGATCCTTATTTAATATTTTTGGGTTCATGGGACTAAACAAGAGATCGGTCTCCTGCTGACGTTTACCCACATAACATCACAACCACACATGGAGAACATCTCATCCTCTACATAGTATTGTGTAGGGGGAGATGCTCCCAATTCACAGGGGTAGTGTGTTGTGGGTAGACGTGGATAGAATTCTCGTGGGCAGGTGATCGAAAGTCACTAAACAATGGGGTATCCCATCTCCTATCTCCTTATCCCCCAACTCTGGTGTCAACGGGATTTGATCCTATGTCTCCATTACAACAAGTTAGGGGATTCTATCAACTGAGCCACCACCAGTTGGTGATCCTTTATTAAATATAAAGTTAGAGGTGTAACTCGGGTTGGACTGTATTTTTTACATGTTTAATCTCACACCTCCTTTTATGACATTTAGTGGCTGTTTGGCATCGTTGTCGTTTCCTAGAGCAACGGCGCACATCAGCGCCACATAGGAAAAAGCAGTGCTCTAAGAAACAACCATCTGTTTGGAACCGTTTTTCCATAGAAAATGGTGCTCTAAGCCACGCCTTGGGAATCGGGAAGGCATGGTTTGGAGCCTGGAGCTGCAACTCGTTGCTGCCAACAGGGCAATGATGTGGCACTGGATAATGGGTAGAAGTGCTGAAAATGTTTCCTGGAACATTGGTACCAAACAAAAAAAGTTGTTTATCCAAGAAACGTCCTACCTGGCAGCAATGATTCCAAACAAAAAAGGCAGTGCTTTCTGAAAAAACGATTCTTCCAACCCATACATCAGCAAAAAACGGTGCTGCAACTGTAGCATTGATGCCAAACATATACTTAATGACCATCCAAACTACTGAGTCATAGGCATAAACCCTATTTATATTCATCAAATCTCTTGCGTTTGGTTGCATGTAAAGGAAATGAAAAGAGAATAGAAAAATACTTATGGTTTAGCTAATTAACTAAGTATATATTTACTGTTTAAATATTGTCTTAAAATACCCCCAAGTTTTGTGACAATTGTCAAAAACCTTTTATCATTAATAGATGAAAAGACTATTTTACCCATTATTCTCCTTTAAATTTTTAAAATAAAAGAGAAAAAAAAGGAAAAGAAAGAGAGTATAGGTCGAGAGAGGGAGGAAGTGTGTACAAGTTGCGCAACCGACAAGGGAGAGTGGAGGCGGGGAGACCAGAACGCGATTCCATTCCGTGGCTGACTGCAATAACTAGACAAAAATTGTGCATTACAATGAGGAACTTGGAATTATCCAAGTAAAGCTGGAACATACCATAAAAATTTGTGATGTGAACGAGTTGAATTTGACATCCTTTGGTGTTTCGGTACCCTTTGAGATCCAGAAAAAATCCACCCGAAGCGAAGGTGGTTAGTGAGGACAATCTTGTTGAAGCTAAAGCAACTGAAGTGGCTTATGAAGGGGAAGATGAGCATGATGATACCCCATCTGTCAAGGAGGATTACTTCTCTAGTTTTCATGTCCAAGCTCAAGTGTCATCCAAGAGAAGAGAGCATATAGACCTACCAATGAACCGAGAGATGGACTCTTTCTATTTAGTCGATAACGAAATGAGTAATCAATCTGAGAGCAAATGAGAGAAAGGTATTGAAGCGGGGACCGAGGCAATACAAAAATTACGAGCTTGAAAGGAGGGACATTCGCTCCTGTTCTGAATCTTGGAAGGAGGGACATTCTGAGGGCAGCTGACTAATCGCTTCCTTTGTCTCGGTGCCATTAGCGAGAAAAATGGTTTCCTTGATAAAATGTCCCAATTAACAACAACCGGGAATGTTGGAGAATCAGATGGGGCGAAAGAGCAGCAACGACAACAGAACAACGGTGATGGGGTTTCGGATGATCCGCCCAGACAGTCAAGTCCAATTTATGATCCCCATGAAGGTTTCAGATTTTTCGTTTCATTTTACTGTCATTTCATGCAAATATTCAAACACTTTTGAAGTCGGTGGCTCCATCTCTTCGCGAGAAAGTCATCGAAAATATCAACAAATGGAGCTTTTAGTTGTAAACATTTGGGTTCAAGTTCATATTCGAACCCTGATTCATATTGGACGCCTTGGTATGGTAGAGAAGAGGGAAGGGAGAAAGAGGGAAAAGAGAAAGGGCTTCGGATAAGTGCGTGATTTCGATTAGGGTGAGGGACGGAGGGTATTATTGAATTTTAAAAAAGTTTTATATGTCACATGTTGTCATGTATTTACGGATCTTGATAGAACGTTAAATGGAACTAACAATAGGTGTAGAACATTAACAGATACCGTTTGTCAATTAGCTAAATAATAGGAGTAATTTAAGAGATTTGTTCAATACGTAGGGCCTGCTAGGCGCATCTTTTTTAGAAGATATTCTTATAATTCTGACAATTAAAAGACACATTAAGCTTTTGATATAAGATCTGGGCAGCCCAAAGACAGTTTGGTAGATGCACGTCTTTCCGTGCATTTGCCCGCATCTTTAGTGTGAGATTAAAAAGTAAAAGACACGGGAAGCTTCATTTGAATCTTCCCAAAATCAGTCTTAAATGGGCTTCTCATGTCTTTTTGACGCACTGTCTTTTAACGACTAAATCTTCCGCAAACCAAACAGTAATAGACTAAAAATCGGTTTTCCCAACTTGTAAACAACTGAAAGATTGCACGAAAAGATACACCAAACGGACCCATAATTTTCTAAATTTTTCTTGGCATTTTGCTTATCTTGGAAGAAAAGCTGAATGAATGAAAAGTATATGGATGTCCGAGATTTGGATGTAGAGGAGCAAAAGGATAGTATTTGATTTTTGGACATTTATTTTCCACTGCCACCTTATGCGCAAATAAACACCACAAAATAGAATTTTCTCTGTTCAAATCAAAACAGAGTATTAGTCAAGAACTAGTTTGCAATTCACTCTTCACCTAGCTAGCTAGCCATGAGACTATAGCAGGCATCATCTGATTCATCATTCATTCATGACCTTTGAATATGTAAAGAGCAATAAGATAAGCATTTGTTAATGCAGGGATTGAAGCTATCCAACTCCACTTGTTCCTTTATCTTTAAATAAACGCCATTCACCAAATCATTTATGTCAATCAAATCAATTTCTTGCTTTCTTCGTCTTTGCTTTTTTTTTTTGTTTTCTTTTTTTATAGGGCGGAGATTAAAAAAAGATCTACTGAAATGGAATACAACAGATTCCACTTGTTGATTTAACTTCCAAACTCAAGAGATGCTGATTTAACCAAAACAGTTGTCTGCTTCAACCTCTTTAAATAGCTTTTCTGGAGCACATCAAAACAGCTGAACCAGCTTAGCTGAATCCTCAGCACAGCCCTCCCAAACCGGTCTTTCTTATTGCTTGCTTTCCTGTCCCCACCTAAAGCTGAGGCATCTTCAGGGTATTTTTACGTCCATCAAGAAATCCTCTTCACAAAATGGGCTTTAAAATCTCAAGTCACAGGAAAACAAAGGAGAGGACAGAAAAAAAAAAAAAACTAATTGCATTCATTTTCAAAGTTCAAAACACAAAAATCCCCCCCCCTTTCCCCCTATACTGAGGGAATTCATTCTTCATCAAACAAAAAAAAAATGAAATAGGTCAAACAGACTGTTACGATTCATTAGCCCCACATCGGTAATATGGGATGCCGTTGTGAGGTGTATATGTGTCTGGGTTCCCTCCCTAGCTTTTAGGGGTGAATTCTCCTAAGGTACATAATAGATGGTATCAGAGCCTACATTATGCCTCCCAATTGCAATCGTGCGGCGTAGGTGGTGACGTCGGTATTGCATTGTTCGGCCGGAACTAGGAGGACTAGTGTAAAGCCAGCCTGTACGAGCGCCGGGACTGCGGAGCGTGGTAGAATGTTACGATTCATTAGTTCCATATCAGTAGTATGGGATACCATTGTGGGGTGGATATGTGTCTGGGTTTCCTCTCTCTAACAGCTAGTTTTTAGGGGTGAATTCTCCCAAGGCACATAACACAGACAGGCCCAGTAAACACCAAAGAAAGCGAATCGTGGAAGCCAAACCTTCTTTGAAAAGGAAGAAAGAAATAACAAATGATTGACAGAGATAAATATCAACTTTTCAAATGAAGCTCGTGTTGGTTAAGGTTCTGGCCCCGACCAATGAAGTGCTTAGGAGTCAGAAGCTTGTCCCTTGATGGTGTTCACGAGGGAAAAGCTATCTCACTAGCACCTTTTTTCCCAAATAAAATTCCATTGTGTAAGAGACTGAGGAATAAACTTTTGGTAGTCTGAAATATATCCATAGAAAACACTGAAGATCATTTTGAATTTTGAATAACCTTGATTACTCGTGAATCTGCCACTCTGTCCCTTTCAGCCAAAAACTAACTTCTTTATTCGTTGCCTCCACAAGCTGCTGTAAGTTCCACTTTAAGCTGCGTTTAGGGTTGAGCGTAACTTCTGATTTACTTTTGATTCAGATTTGATTTTGTCTTATTTGTTTAAAATAAGATAGGAGGTAAAATGAGGTGACCTCCACTTTAAATGAAAGAGAATGAAGGTAGGAAGAGGGTTATCTCTCTAAGAATAAGGTAGGATGCAAGATGATGTGATCCCCATTTTGTATGAGAAAGAATTGAGGTAGGAGGGTGGTGTAAAATTTGCATAAGTTTTTGGGACTTGAATTTTGCACTGCTAATGAGTGCAAATGCGACAAAAGTACAAATTTTGTATCGGCTAAGAATACAAACCATAATTATAGACAAACATTGCAACCAAACACAGGTTCATTGTAATATTGTATTATAATAGTGTTGATATGTAAACTTTGGGCCCAATATGAAATTGAATGAAAAGGAGCTATTGGCCTACTAAGAAAAGAATAACAGAATTTGGGTCCAACCCACTACAAATCAAATTGAATAGCAATGAGCACCTATCACGTAGAGGCTTGAATTTTGAGACAAAGCCCAAAACCCACCGTCGAGTGGCAATTACAAAGGTTTTCTAAGAGATATCCCCTTTGATCAACTTGGTGGGACCCACATTTAAATGGTAATTAATATGGAAAGAAGGTTTAGATGGCCAAGATATGTGATGGTTATTGGCCTAACTAGCCACAGAGATTTCTTTGTAAGTGGATTTAATCTCTTGGCGCTTAGCTTTCTAGCATACCAGCCCCATATGGTAAGGCTACACATGGTGCGTAATCACCCAATTACTGTTCCAAACCCTGACCTTCAAGTGATAGCAAAATGACAAATCAACCAGAAATCTTTTCAAACTAATGTGGCGGGTTTGGATTAAATTATAATTGACATTTAAATGTTCTTAAGTGACAAAATAAAAGGGGAAATAACAATTGGCTAATTGATATGATATGAAGAATCGCTAATTGGCCAAATGGTATTTCCTTTTATATGGGCCCTCCACCCCATCATAAATATTGATCCTATAGCCTAATTCGTAGAGGACCAATTAGATCTTAGATTGTTGGTGATTGATTAGGAGTGATAAAAGAGAATCACGTTAGTAGATGAAGGATCTAGTGGGACCTATTTAACGGAAAAAATTAAGGTTGGCCAGAAAGTCTATTGAAGATCACTAATGACATTCCCTTTTATAACATAGATTTTAAAATTGAAATGGGGAGGACTTTTCAAACGTAGCCATCTACTATAAAATGGAGAGGAGAGCGAGGAGACTCTCTCGGAGAGGTGACTCTTGGAAGAGGAAATGAGTTTTTTTACAGAAAAGAGAAGGAAAGGAAACGACAGAAGAATTTGGAAGAAGTCTAGTTCCTCGTTGCTGTTAAAGTTTCAAGTTAAATGCTGTTAGCCACATGCATGTCAAGAGGCATGCTGAATTGAAATCATTCTCTCCATCTTTGGTCCTCTCTCTCGGGTTTTCTTCCTTTGGCAAATCAATTCTTCTCCTTGGGCTTCGTTGCTTTTGACAAAGAATAAGAGATGGGCTACACCAAGATCAAGGGAAGAAGGATTGGAATTTCAGTTCCTCAACCAATAAAGTTTCAAAACCACTACAGCTCTGTGCCACATCGACCGAAGGATTTGGGCCTTTGAATTGCTATAATCAAAAGCCTTATCAAATTACTACGTCTAAAGAAAATTCTCCTATTTTGTTCACATACAATTGATAATTGCAAGTTCTTTTTACATCTACAACTTATCAAACTTTTCGGATCATGTCCGTGACAAGCTACAAGTACAAGTTTGGGTTATGCTCGTGACAAGAGAATCAAAGGATTTTCGGATTTTCTTTGCAAAATATATATATATATATATCCCACTTACATTTTTGCAAAAAAAAAAAGAAATCTTTGAATTTATCTGCAGTTTTTTTGTGCTCCAAAATTTAGCGCAAAATTTATATCGACAAGTAAATAAAAGGTCGCCATGCATGCAATTATGTACATACAAACGAACAACAATCTCTTAAACAAATACCGTTTGACTGGGCCTTTGGATGGCAGATGGTAACGCTTGCTTAACATTTCTGTTGCTCTTGGTAACAAAAAGCATCGAATTCTAATCAGAATTCAATCTAAATTATAGTTAGATGCAACATATATCTATCTCAATACAAATCGATCATAAAATATTTAAGCATTTACATTTATTCTTGTATTTACATAAGATTGATATATACCTATTTAGTATAGTTAGTTTGAATGCTGTAAGTATATTAAAGAATCATAGTATTCATCATACAAAATCAAATTTCTTTTTCAGTTTATTAATAACACATAATATTTTAGTCATTTTTAATTTAATTTATTAATACTTTAGTAGTATTTAATATCCAGATCAATTCGATTTGATACCATCCAATTGAAATTAATATATTTAGAACACTACTGTCATTTAGATATGAATCATATGATGAGTCACCATGCTTTAGAGAAAATAATCTTCTTATTAAATAGAATTGCTAAAAAATTGGTCAAATTTTATTTTATAGAATACTTATTGCCTAAATGCCCAAAATCACGAAGATGCCTTGACAAATGATATCCGGAATAGCAAGCACTAACATAAATCTTTTGCACGTCATCATCCTTCCTTATACTCAAAATTAGAAAAAAAGGGGGCTAGTTGTATACGAATGATGTCACATTATTACAGTAGATGTGCCAGAATTAGGTAACAAGCTTAAAAGAAGCTTTCTACATTAATTCTGGTACTTTGTATATTGATCTCCTGCGTTGGTCATTCACCAAGTAATAATTCTTATTCTCATGGTGGTTTCCCCTTTTCTACTATTTTGTTGATGATATGGGCAAGCAATCACAAAAGCAGGGTTCAGAAAATTATACGAGCAATGACAAAAAAGACAAGATTAATTAGAAAAATGGTTCTAGTCAGTGGTGGGGGAAAACAAGATCTAGGCACTACATTTGGTGCAAATGGAATTTATGATGGTTATGCAGCAGAACATAAACAATATCATCTGACAAAAAGAGAGTAAAAATCCAGCATCTTGAAGAGGATAACAAAGTACTATCTACAAGTTACTCTTTTTCAGCTTCCTCTTTCTTATGCTCCAAATACCTGTCATAAAGAAAGCACAAGCAACTGAGTTACTATTATTCCAATGTGATTCCATGCATGTGGGTGTGAAATATATTTAAAGCATTCTGGCTTATAGAAACCCAACAAAATACAGCCAACAATAAAACAAATGGTCATTAGAGTCAAAATCATGAAAATTTGAGCAATTCCCATCCAAAAGATTTGCAGTATTTCCTTTTCACGAGGCATCTAGTGCACACAGATCAAATAAAGAGTAGAAAGCGCATAATTGCACAGTTGGAGTGAGGTAATAATTGTTTTTTGTAGAAATTAATTTCCTTACCCCTGAGCCCTAGCCCAACGTGAGAGTTGATAAAGCTGCACTGTCTCATTTGAGGCATGGCATGCTAGAAGCAGATAATTGCGTGGCTGTACCATCCATGCAAACCTCATGAACAACCCCGAATAAATACACATTGCTGCATTACCACATTAAAGGTGAAATTACAGTCTAGTTCTATCACAAGGGCAAAGGGAAGAGATACTTTTCAAATTCACACTTTTTAACCTGCAGTCATATTTCCGGATATCATTTCAGGAGGCTTCTGCATGTCCACCAAGCCCTATAGATGAAACCAGTTACAATTATGAGTTAGAATGAAATGAATTATTAAAGAATAATCCAGTTCATAAGAATTATATGTAGATAAACAAGGAAATAGTTATCATTAGGTGCCATTGGTAATGTTTCAAAAAAAAAAAAGTTTACTGTTCCAGGAGCAGAGCTCCTCCAGGAACAGAAAAAATGCTAGAAAGTAAAAACCTTTCTTTGGAGTGTAAGCAAATGCTAGCAGAATTATCAGAACTAGCCCAAATGTTGATAGAGAAATACACAGGTTAGTGGATCAGCATTTAAGCAGTTTGACCTCGGGGTCCAACTGGTACAGACTACAAATAATCCATACATCTGAGATTTTCTCAACCTCCAAATTAAATATATTAACTTAACCTACATTTTTCAAAACTATATTATTGAATTTTAACCTTTTTTGGGACAGTTTTGCCTTCTATCGGATATTTCCCCTCCCGAATTACTATAGTCATAGAGTGGAATGGACCGAGGAAACCCCTGCCCTTTACTATTTCTTTGTCACACACAACCAGCTCCACTTTTTATCCTTTTCCTTGCACACCTAATCACCTTGTTTACAGAAAGCCAAGGAAAATTTACCCACTATTTTCTGAAAAACTGAATCTGAAGAACTTTTAAGCTTGAAGATTCTTGGTTTTAATAACAAGTTGTATCAAATATGTACATCTGTAAAAAGTTGTAATGCTATGAACTACAGTGAATGAGCCTGAAAAAGAGTGGTAATAACTAGACGAAGTTTTGAATCTTACAGCAACAACGAAGCCCCAATTTGCAACAGGACCCCAAAAATGAGTTGTTTTGGGACCCACAGGACTGTTCAAGAAAGCTCGGAAGGCCGACATTTAAAACTAATGCCGTCCAGACACCTGTATAATGATCCAATTATAGTCAGTTTAAAGCTTTTTTTTTTCGATAGTAGATATAAAATGCATTAAGAAAGGAGATAATGATGATAACTCAGGAATGAAATGCAAACCTAGAAAAATAGACATTTTATAGTGGATTTCATTATAGTAGTAAAGAGTAATACTTTTTCATAATCAACAGTAACCAAGAGATTATTATTGAAGTGTCAAGAAAAAAGGTGGGTTAATCCCCTTTATCTAAGATGGGTAAAGGGGGAGTCGGAAATCACAGCACCAGGCTAACAAACCATAATCCAGAGTATACAAGGCAGCCTTACTGCTCAAAACCCAGGGCCTGGAGGCCCCAAACTCCACCCCTAGTAACAAGAATTACTATTTGACATTATAAAAAATGCAAAGGTGCAATTCTAGACTGCATAAGGACAGCAAGAAGAAAACGTAACATAACAGACACATCTTCAATTTTAATTCTTTTTTGAATGTTAAGTTATTGGACTTTATCAATATCAGAGAAGAGAATGGTATCTACAATCAGAAGATTGATTATCCAAATTTGTTAGGCTAGCCATAAATACCCAACCCCATCTTGTATAACATCAAGAATGTGAAAAAGGGCAGCCCAGTGCGTGAGGCTCCCACCGATGTGGGGTCTGGGGAGAGACAGATGTACACAGCCTTACCCCTGCACATACAGAGAGGTGGTTTCCAAGATTTGAACCCTGGTCACCCAGGTCACAAAACCCAACCATTGAGCCAAGGCCCACCGCCATAATGACATCAAGAATGTGAACCCCAAATATAGTTGTACCCTATTCACCCCTTGTTTAGCTGAAGAGTCATCCAAACGGATTACTGTTCTTTGGAACCAAGTAAATGTAACATTCAGCTCTCTTGACAAGTGTTTTTTTTAGTCAATAATCTCTTGACAAGTGTTTGATTTCCCTTGTTGCATGCTGGTAGTACTATGATTCTTGACTATTATTCCTCAGCCAGCGTAGTACCACCTTAGAATCTCCTTCCACCACTATTGCTGAAATTAAGATTTTCCAAGCTTCAACTCTTGTAGCACTGCTAGTAGTTTAGCTCTTGTAGAGTCTTCCATACCTATAGACTATACAAACATGCATAGAATGGCTCTATATCTGTTTCTAAAGATCCATCCAATTCCACAAATGCCAGAATTCTCCATGCTGCATCCATTAAAGTTTAATTTGATTTGGTTCAAAGCTTCAACCTTTGTAATATGACTAGTAGTTCAGCTATTATAGTCCCCCATACCTATAGGACCTGAATATAAGTATAGAATGGCTCCATATCTCTCTGTTTCTAAAGATTCCTCCCTCCTATGCCAGATTCCAGGGTTCCCCATGTTGCGTCGAACAAAATTTAATTTAATTTAGTTCAAAGTGGTGGGCACCACTCCATATTGAAGATGAATGAGCCACAACATGCCACCATCTCAAGATAAGGGGTGCAGTGCAACTTGGGTTGGCCCAAGTTAACATTTTACACTGTTTTGGGTCAGGGCCCATTGAAATTTTGACAAAATCCCAACCCTATTGTGCATCTCCATAATGTCTTTCATCTTTTCTTGAGTGGGTTGAAGAAAGATGCCTTCAAGAGACTCTTCATAACTCCTGGTGGAGTCCACCTGCTACCAAAGAGAGAAAGAAACCAACCTAAGATAATGAAAACATAATGGCAGGAGATTAGTAGATGGGAAGTGGATGCACACTTGCATTACAGAGAAAACACTTGTGGGGTGACAAACAACAATTAGGTTTTCTATTTGAAGTGTCTCACAAGTGTTGATTTTCAAATGGAAAACCTCCCAACAAGAAGCCTTGATTTTAGCTAGGGCTGTAATCAAATCATATTTGGATCAGACTACATCAGCATCAAATTCCGATCTGATTGTCAAACCTTTGGATCTGAAATCAACACATTGGGTTTAACCTGCATCCATATTATTGTGTTTAAAATGACAATAATTAAAAAAAAAGTTATTAAAACTAATTATTTTTAACTTATACATGTAGAATAAATGTATATAAATATAAAATATTAAAATTATCAGTGACAAACTTTATATTGTATATAATATACATACACACATAATTATACTACACACACACACACACACACACACATATATATATATATATATATATAATAATATTTTTTTATCGGACTTAGATTTTAATTGGATCAGGTGGGGTTAAATCCACATCCGATCCAATTATTAATCTGATGCAAGTTCTAAGTTCTAACATCCAAATCCAGGATAATCAGATTTGGAAGTGAATCAGGTATTGGGCTTTTTAAGTCCATTGACTATAGACTTGTTCATGGGCCAGGTAGCCCGATGGCCTGGCTCATACTTGGTCAGGCTTGAACAAGATTTTAGGCATGCGGGCTTGGGCTTTCTCAAAAAGAACAGCCCAAGCCCGACCGAATAATATTTTATATAATAAAAAATATATATAATATATATTTTTTACTTTGTTCCTCCTCTTTTTTTTTTATATCTTTTAAAGGGATACACAATGGGGGGTAGCCCATCCCCCAACCCATAACCCCCCAACCTAGGTGCAGGCGGGATTTGATCCCAAGTCTCCACTACGACCAGCAAGAGACCTTACCAACCAATTGGTTGGCACCTTGCAACCTCTTCTCTTTTCTCAAGTCATAGTGAGATCTTTCAATATTTTTGGGTTTTGAGGTCATTTAACATAAATAAATCACTTTTATTGTTGAATAAAAATAAAAAAATCTTGTCCAATTTTTTTGTCAGGCTTTAGGCTTTATACGAGGGTTGGTCTCGGGATAAAGATCTATACCTGATGGTCAGGCTGGGTTCAAGCTAGGGCCTGAATATATCCTGTTAATATAGAGGCAAAGCTTGGCCTGAACCTGGCCTGGGTTGACCGGTGAATTGGTCTAACTGACAGCCCTAATCTTAGGTTCATCTAGCCTGTTCCAGATGGTTCTTACTGAAAAAGCAAGTGATAGATTAGGACATTGGGTTGACTTGAGAGAACCTTAAACGAGGCACAAGAATTATAACTTTTGAATACTCAAAATCCCATAAGCCTCTTCTAAGTTCCAAATCCTAGGAACTTAGATAAAAAGATGTAACAAGAGATGGTTTTGTGCTTATAGGATGAAAGGGAATAAATGATGGGGAAGCACTCCTTCAATGGTCTATCTCCCCACCAGATATCTTTGCAAAACTTAGTCATGTTCCTAGAGCATACATCATACCAGTATGTTATTAGAAGGTAAGAAGCAAGCCTGAAATAACTTTCCATGAAGAGGCTAACAAAGCTCTAGAGGCCATCCTCACATCCCACCCATTTGTTTTCATGCCATGAATGCTCCCAATTACTTGCCCAACAAAGGACAACTTGAATTTAATTAGAAGACCATTCCATGCTTACTCAATCTTGAAGACAATCATTTTTTTTCCAATCTTTAGCATCTAGGTCATCCAATTATGCTTCAGGACCAAAATTCCAACCTAGAAAAAGGGCATTTGATTGTGGATAGGTCTGTTCACGAGTCTGACCAAACCGACCAACCTAACCCAACTTGATCCGAGTTGGTTGGTTTTCATACACTGTTGGTTGATTTCGGTTTGGTAATGTATAAACCAACCAAAACCAACCCGACCTGACTATAGCCATATGGTAGTATATATCTTATATAGTATATATAATTATATTTTAAATTTTTAATATGGGCTGTTTCATTTGCATATATTTAATTATGGTTTTGTATATATCTAAATCTAATAAATTTAAATATATATACATATATATATATATGTATATTTCTGTTTTGCAAATTGCATAAAAACCAATGAATGTATATGTATATTTCTTTGAGAGCTGAGATACTTGCAGCTCTTGAAGGGGTACAAAGAATCAAGGATATGCATATTAACAAGCTGATCATAGAAGGAGATTCTGAAGTGGTGGTAAACTGGCTGAAAGAGGATAGTTTTAGACTTTGGAATTACAGTAATGAAAAGAGGAAATTTAAGTGTACAAATGGGTAAAAAGAAGTGCGAACTCTTTGGCAGATGGTCTAGCTAGACAAGGGATGAATAGAAATTCTATATTTTCGGCTGTTTTGTAATTTTTGTTTTTGATGTTTAATGGTTGTTCTTGGGAGCTAAGATTGTTTAGCCCCCTCGCCCTGTAACTTTTTCATATTATTAATAGTAATACAATCCACAGTTATTGATCAAAAAAAAAAAACAATGAATGTAGTAGAAGATTGCTGAAATAAAAATCTGTAAAAGAAAGAATAATATTTCTTGAAGAAGGAAAGAGAGAAAAAAGAGAAAAGAGAGCAATAATTCCGGTTGCCCTCTTCACTATTATTTATAGTTTAAAATAACGAGTACAAAGACCAATATGCCCTTATAGGGCAGCTAACACATAAAATAGCATAAAACACTTAAAATAACTGCTCAAAAAGTACCCAACAAGAGTGTTGTGGTCCTCACTTCCTATCTAAACAATAAATAATCAAAAACTACCACTTCAAACTGCACAAAACTGTCTAAAATCTCAACACTCCCCCTCAAGTTGGGAGTAAATGTCACACATTCCCAACTTGCATAGATTGTGTTAAAGCTTGTTCTTTGCAACCCCTTTGGTGAAAACATCAGCCAACTGTAATTCAAAGGAGACATAAAGCAAGCAAACTTCTCCAGTTGTCACCCTTTCTCTTATGAAGTGCCTATCAACCTCAATGTGTTTAGTCTTRTCATGTTGAATTGGATTGTGGGCAATATTGATTGCAGCTTGGTTGTCACAATATAACATCATGGGCTCCTCAACTTTTATTCCAATCTCACTCAGTAGAGACCTCACCCAAAGTAGTTCTTAAACACCATGAGCCATAGATCTATATTCAGCCTCTGCACTTGATCTAGCCACAACTAACTGTACTTTACCATGAAACTAACAAAGGTGCATACCCCTGACGTAGATCTCTTGTCATCTAAACAACCTGCCCAATCTGCATCTGTATAGGACTCCAGTTTTAAATTTTCATGATCAGAGAAAAGAATCCCTCTACCAGGATGCTTTTTCAGGTATGCAAGTATCCTCTCGATGGCTTCCCAATATTGAACCTGAGGAGCGTGCATATACTGACTCACCACACTAACATAGGAAATGTCTGGACGTGTCATACATAAATATAGTAACCGGCCTACCATCCTCTGATATCTTCCCACATCCTTAACCAACTCACCATCCAAAGCATTAATTCTATGATTTGGGTCAATAGGAGTGTCAATTGGTTTAGTTCTTAGCTTCCCAATTTCCTATAGCAAATTTAACACATACTTCCTCTAAGAGATGAAAATCCTATGCTTAGATCTTGCAACCTCAATCCCTAGAAAATATTTCAGTTCACCTAGATCCTTGACCTCAAACTCTTGTTGTAGTGACTTCTTAAGTGCATCAATCTCCTTCAGATCATTTCTTGTAACAACTATATCACCTACATATACAATCAATATTGATAAGAGTCTATGTGTACCTAAAACAGATAAGTGTCCCTCTGAACCTATCAAACCATGACCTAGGTGATTGTTTCAAACCATATAGTGATTTCTTTAGCCTACAAACTTTTCCCTTACCAACATTATCATAAAAACCAGTTGGAGTGTCCATATATACCTCCTCTTACAGATCACCATTAAGAAAAGCATTTTTAACATCAAGCTGGAATAGAGGCCATGAAGATGTAGCTACTAGGGACAAGAGAATTCGAACTGAACTCATCTTAGCAACGGGTGCAAAAGTCTCTACGTAATCAATACCATAGGTCTGTGTATATCCTTTTGCAACCAACCTTCCCTTGTACCTTTCTATACTGTCATTAGCCCTGTACTTCACAGTGAACACCCATTTGCATCCGACTGTCTCTTTGTTTGTAGGAAGATCAACTATCTCCCATGTCAGATTTTTAACCAAAGCTTCTATTTCTTCTTGCATAGCTATTTTCCACTCAAGTTTGGAGAGAATCTCATTGACATTCTTGGGTATAGACAATCCAAGGAAGAAAGGAAGGCACGGTAGGAGGGTGATAAAGCATTATAGGAAAGATGGTGTGAAATGCAATGGGTTGTACACTTTCTCTTCCCTTTGCGGAGTGCAATGGGAAGATCAAGATCAGTGGGGTCGGCTGCAACAACAGTGTTAGGTACAGAAACATCATTATCAGGGGAAATAACGGGCTCAGGCTCAAGGGAAATACCTGAAATTGTATCAGTCAACGTGAGATCTCAGATGAACTGACGGAGAGTGGTGCAGGTTCTTCTATCTGAGCATGTGTGGGGTCAATCCTCTTTTGCCAGTGTTGATAGGACTGTGAAGTTGGTTGTAGTGGATCAGGCAATGAGACTGGAGCTGGTGATGATGGAACATGTGGATCAGATGAAGGAATAAATGAAATAGGAAGAGGGACAGGTTGTGAGTTCTCCCCAAAACACTACCCCTGAGGAGAACCACCCGAGAAAAAGAAAGTAGACTCAAAGGAGGTAACATCCATGGTGACAAACCTGCTCCTCAACACTGGATCCAACAATACCCCTTTTGGTTTTGAGCATACCCAAGGGAAACACAACTCTTGGCCTTCGGATCCAATTTCTTACGATGAGGACCAAGAATGTGAACAAAAGGAAATACACCCATAGACTCTCAAAGGCATATGAAATATCTCCCCATATAGAAAAAGCAGGATAAAAGGTGCCTTAAACCCCAAAGTACATGAAGGAACACGGTTAATCAGATACACAGCTATGAAAACTGCATCCCCCCAAAAACGAATAGGAACTGAGGCACACACTATAAGGCTTCTTGCCACCTCTACAATGTGTCTATTTTTCCTCTCTGCTACCCCACTCTGTTGCGGTGTATATGCACAACTACTCTGATGAACCACACCATGCTCCAAAAAATATGTTGCCAAGTCCTTCTCAAAGTATTCTCTAGCATTATCTAATCTGAAGACTTCAGTCCTCACTCCAAATTGTGTGTGAACCATTTGGTAGAACTGTCACATCAAAATAGGTACTTCATCATGTGATCTCATCAATTATATCCAAGAATATTGTGTATGATCATCCACAAACAAGAGAAAATAACAATAACCACCCATGGAAGAAATGTGGTAAGGTCCCATACATCAGTGTGAACAATATCAAAAGCAAAGGAACTTCTTTTATTACTTAGCTTAAAAGAATGGCTACAATGCTTTTTCAACTGACAACTTTCACATTCCAAACTAGACAACTGGATAGAATCAAACAACTTTGGAAACAAAGACCTTAATGAAATGAAAGAAAGATGACTCAAACGATTACGCCAGAGCATAATCTGACTCACTGACTTTGAACCACTACTACTACTGCTACTAACATGGTGGCTCTGATGTCTTGGAATCTCATCCAAAAGGTAGATTCCATTCACCTCATGACCACTCCCAATCGTCCTCTTTGATTCCAGATCCTGCAAAACATAATTACTAGGAAGGATGGTCACTGAACAGTTCAAAGTTTTACCAGAGAGCTTACAAAAAGAAGATTAGTATGGAGTCTAGGGACATGTAAGACAGAGGATAAAGTAATTTCATTAGTCACTCTAACAGTCCCTTTCCTAGCAATGGGATTATGAGAACCATCTATTGTAGAAACTCTATATTCTCTACTAGAGCCCAACTGGTAAGAACTAAAAAGGGTAGGTATATTGGTCATGTGCTCAGATGCTCCTGAGTCTATAATCCAGGGAGGTCTCTCCTTACCTGAAGTGGATGTATGATTTGCAACCGCATATGAACTACCTACATGAGCAAAGGAAATAGTGTGATTGGCTCCTGCACTGTGTTGTCCGTCTGAAGAACTAGAACTAGTTAAATCCTTCTTACTCATAAGCTGTCCATACTTCTCCAATTCAGTTCTCAATGCTGTCGCTGCAATGGACTCCAAATCAACTTGGGAAAGGGGTCCCGAAGAGTCCTATAATTGCCACATTTGCATTTTCCTTCTTGTTCTTAACCCGAGCTGGTATGAGATGAGGGTAAAGCTTCCAACAAGTGTCTCTAGTATGCTTTGTCTTCTTGCAGTAGTTACACACCAAGTCCTTGTCCTCCCTCTTGTCTCCATTTGGCTTAGATTTAACTATACTAATCATAGTTGACTGACCTATCCCAGACTGTCTCAACATGACATTCCTCCTGCTCTCCTCTCCAGAGACAAAGGCATAAGCTTGAGAAAGAGTCACACTTTTCTCTAGAAATGAGGTGTTGCCTAGCAATGTCGAATTCAGGGTTCAACTTAGCCAAGAACTCAAAAACCCTATTCTTTTCTACCAACCCCTGATAGGTTGTTGCATCCTTCATACTCTCCCAAACCACAGTTTCTAAGTGGCCTATCTCCTGCCAAAGAGTTTTCAACGTGGAGAAAATACATGGAAAGAGGTCCATCTCCCTATTTTGTACTAATCGCCTGATTCCTTAACTAATAGGCTCTAGTTACATTTTGTTTCTGGGAATAAGTTTCAGTCACTCCATCCTAAATCTCCTTTGCAATATTAGCTCACAAGAAATTTTTACCAATATGAGGTAACATAGAGTTACACAGCTAGGTCATCACCATGTAATTCTCTTGTACCCACTAGGAAGGATCTATATCAGGTTTCTTCTCCTCCCCAGTGATGTACCCTAGTTTCCCACGAGCACCAATGGCCATCTTGGCTGATTGTGCCCATTCTAGGTAATTTGTACCATCAAATTTCACTGTAGTAATGATTCCAGACCCAAAATATCACTACTACCTCCAACACCTAGACCCATGTTACCAATGGACTTCTGTTCGGTACTCCAACTCTCCATTTAACTTCAAACAGCTCCTAACCAGGAAATAACCAATTAGAAAGCCTCCAAGATCAAGTCGGTCTCACACACAAGGGTAACATACCTTTCCAGAAGAAGAAACCCCTATCCAGAGAGAAATCTCTGTCCTCCCACTATCTTCCACCGGAGAGAAATATGAATTGGTCACTCTAGAGGGCTAAAAAATTCCCAGAAATCTAACCGCCCCCTATAGAATACCTAGAGAAGTCCAACGATACCTGAGCGCCCAAGATTAGATCAAAATTGAAGAGTTCAACTTGACTAGGACTCTTCCCCACATTCCAGTTCTTCTTGATTTTGATACCAAAACATAGATCACCCTCCTGATGACTAGAAAACACCAAAAAAATCCAAGAACTGGGCAATTTGAAGTAGATCGATCAGCCCTTTATCTCCTCATGCAATCGACTGATCTAGGATTACATGGAAGAACTCCAAGAAACCCTAGCCGAGTTCTGATACCAAGTAGAAGATTGCTGAAATAAAAATCTGTAAAAGAAAAAATAATATTTCTTGAAGGAAAGAGAGAAGAAAGAGAAGAGAAGAGGTTTGAGAGAAAAGAGAGCAATAATTCTGGCCGCCCTCTTCACTATTATTTATAGTTTAAAATAATGAGCACAAAGACCAATATGCCCTTATAGGGCGGTTAACACAAAACACTTAAAATAACTGCTCAAAAAGGACTCAACAAGAGTGTTGTGGTCCCCACTCCCTATCTAAACAATAAATAATAAAAAACTACCACTGCAAACTGCACAAAACTGCCTAAAACCTCAACAAATGTAAATATGTATATTATAATATATATAATAATATTATATATTGTATATTATATTATATTATATACATATATTTCTGTATATAATATTATATATATCATTTACCACCTTTTGGTCCAACCTGACCAAACTGAGAAATTGACTCTTCATGTTTGGGTTGGTTTTCATTTATGGTCAGTTGGTTTCAACTCAGGTGGCCAATTTCTCAATCCAACCAGGTCGGTTTGGTTGGCCAAACAGCTTGCAACCAACCCATGTACAGCCCTAACTGTGGATGCTATCATGAAAGCTATATGTAATACCAGAACAAGTAAGGATAATAAAAATCAAACCAGTAAGGATTGAAAAAGTAATTATGGCAATCCATCTTGGCCATAAGTAACCCACAGGCAAGGGGACTTCTACAATAGCTGAACTGTTAGTGGTGTTACAAGGATGAGGCTGGGAAGACTATTCAGCTTTAGTTCTTTGACAGAGGAAGGTGATTCCAAGGTGGCAAGGAACATGGCAAATTAGGGCTCGTTTTTTTTTTTTTTTTTTGGGGGGGGGGGTGGATAATTCTGAGAATGCTTTGTAAAAAGTTAAAAGAAAGGTGTAGGTGACAGATATTAGCCCACATTGTGGGAATGCTTGTCNTTGTGGGAATGCTTGTCATTCTTGTATGTATATTTTTTTTTTTTTTTTGGGGGGGGGGGGTGGATAATTCTGAGAATGCTTTGTAAAAAGTTAAAAGAAAGGTGTAGGTGACAGATATTAGCCCACATTGTGGGAATGCTTGTCATTCTTGTATGTATATTATTCTTTTATTCATATCTAATCATCAGTTACCAATAAAAAACAATTGTAACAGCAGAAGAAATTTGGATTTTAACCATAATGCTAAGCTGCTCCTCAGGATCGACATTTTAAGCCAGCCCCACAGCATCTAGGCCATCCAATTGTGCTTCAGGGCTTCTCGGCTGACAAGTGCAAAACTGCGAATAAAGACCCTCAAGACCACCATATCATGACTCCATAAATAAGAAAAGAAACTAATGTCAACTTGTCATACATTTTTGGACACTTAGCTATTATTAAACATTTCATTTGGGCGTAATACCTTATATTTCACTCACTAACTTCCATTTGTGCTCTTTGAAATCCTCACTGGTCGATCGCTTTGTCTGAATCTGCCTTCCATTTCAATATATGTTGTAATAGAGGCATTACCAAAATTAAATAATATCAATATTACAGTACAGTGTATGTATGTATCTTATTTTGCTTGAGGAATAACAAATCCATTATGTTTGCTATCATTATAGAGTGGAAGAGACCTGGGGCAAAATCCTATAGACTCTCTGAATCTTTTGTGTGACCTCAAACTGCTTAATTGAATTAGTGAGATGATAATGCGCCATGCTATGCTACCCAAATATGGCGAGGACTGCTGGCATGATATGGCACAAATGTACAGGCATGTGGATATTATAGGTTCCACAGAAGGTGGACTTGAAAGGAAGGCGGCTTTGGCCTTTGATCTTGAACGCCACTGCCCAAGGAACTTGACATCAAAGGAATAAATGCACATTTGAAGGGAAGGATACCTCAATTGTGACAAATCCTCTAGATTTGTAGACTTGTTTAGACTAAAAGAAACATGAATTTGCAAATTTTGTCTATCTCAAAACATTCCCCTATGCAAACAAGACATTGATGCATGAATTGTATAATGATGTTTAGAGACCATTTAACTCAGAATCTCCAGCTACAGAAACAATCATCCATGCTATTTTAGATGTGAAGTTATGGGTATTGTCGTATCTAGGCTTAAGGACCTATCATAGAAATCAACTAAATAATCAGTAATAAAACCTATCCAAGTAGTAAATACTAAATGAAAATGAGAAGCCATTCTATGGGATATGGCCAAATTAAAGTTTCAGGCAGAATTGGGTGATAGTATTAAGTGTTCAGTAGTACAATATCTTTTTCCTTAACATTAATCTCTCTGAGTAGAATGGCAGGCAAAACGAAAAAAAAAAAATAATAATAATAATAATAATTAAGGGAGCTGGATTGTTGAGTTATAAGGTAGAGACAAAAGAAAACATACTTTTATAAAAGTAAACTAAAAATACAAAATATACCAATATAAGCCCTAAGAAGCAAAGAGCAAGCATGCAATATTAATCATTTCCATTTAACAGTGAAATAGAGAAAAGTTCTTACACTCATGTTGGCATTCCAAAATTTTTTAGAATATTTCCTATGTGATAGCAGGAAAATTAAGAATTTATTGGATATCAGCTTTTACCTAAAAAATGGCATTGATTGATGGCGTCAAGCCATAACAACTAAATTGAATGGAATGAAGCGAAAAAAAAAAAAAAAAAAAAAACTAAATTGAATGGAGACCAACAATAATAGATAATAGAAGCAATATAAACACAGAACTTATGGAAGCTCAGAAACATAGAAATTAGGTTTTGAGCCGAAATTGCTCAGTTGATTGAAATGCATCTTGGCGAGTTCGTAGATTTAATCCCGGATTATACACCAGAAAGGTAGCATAGTAACCGGGGAAATTAAACCGACTTGTGAAATGAACTAACCAATTAGATTGAGTTTTCAGGACTATGGAAAGGATAATCTGGTGAACGATGATTAACATTCATTTCTGAATCATGAATAATAATTGGAAACTGATGTATAATACCTCCATACACAATTTATCTACTTATCTAGGCAAAATTCTAAATCTTATCCTTACAGCAATGAGAATGAATGCAAGTTAGAAAAGTAGAAAGAAATGGGGTTATAAGCAACATTCTGGTTATCTGCAAGCAAGTTTTATATATCAAACAAGCATCAATAGATCATTTCATAAAAACAATAACAATTAAGAGAGAGAGAGAGAGAGTTGCCTGTAATGGTTGAAACTAGGGAGACGGAGACAGAGAGAAAGAGAACGGAAGAGGAATTGGTTTCGCAGAAAGGAGGAGGAACTGATCGAGGTTCCCTTCCCTTCCGTCGTTGTCTGCGTATGACTTGACCTTTTCCGAATGATTATTAACAAGAGCAATGTTGAGCACTTGCATAAAGATGGTAATTTGCGCAAGAGTTCTCAGCCGTCTGATGGTGCTTGAATTTGATCATGGGGCTTGTCATTAGGTGGGTGAGTTGAAAATCATGTGCGGATTCTGGATTAATCGTGTAAAAATTACTTTGTTTGATACTGATGCAGTTGCATATTATCTCTCTTTTCGCCCATTATCTGCCGTCTAAGTCTAAGAACTCGGCGCCTCTTTGCAACAAAACTCGTTTATCGTTTCGTATTTCGTTACATGATTATATGATGTTGTACTTGTCACCAAAAACCAATCCACCCACCTAACTCCTCCTGTAGGTCGTTGATCAGGCATCAACCGGATCGGATCGGATCGTTTTTCCGATACAGAGGATCCGAATTCAACCCGATACCTGCGGATATCTAAAACATAGATTTTAATTGAATCATTTATATGCTTCGGGTATCCGTTTAAAATTGATACAAATTTCAATTAAATCTAATTATAAAAAAAAGGGAAAATATATGATACCGGAAAGACATGATACCAATCAAAGCACCCATATTGTGAATTTGATGAGTACTAATGTAACAATTTCTGGTCACGTATCATTTTTTTTGGCTAAGTACCTCGTCATTTCGTCTGCTCCCAGGTGGTTGATGACTCAGAGGCTGAGGTGGAGCTCCCTGGTGTAGCGCAACCCGGCTTCTCCCTGCAGGAGATGATATGCTCATCTTTGTAGACGGCGGACCTGGTTGATCTGCAATAACTGAATCAGAGAACCCGGGGGTGTTTACCCGGTGAGGTCACTCCGATGGCTAAGTCAACACTTAGTTGTGAGCTGAAGATGATATTAGAGAATGGGAGAGCTAGAGGGCTGATATTACATTCACTTCTTTTCTCCTCTCCGCCGGTGGGGGGGGGGGTGAGGCCTTTATATACTGGAGTCCTCGTGGGTTTGGTGGAGCAGTTCCTGGATTCCCGCTGTGATGGGACCTGTTTTCGTGTTAGGTGGGGATATAAAGCCACCAACCGGTAATGTTGCCCATTTTCGCCTAAATCGGGGAGTGGGTGAGCTAATATAGTCGTTACAAGTCATAATCCCGTAAAATGCGGGGTACGGTAGTGAGCTCCTCGGGGTTGTCATGCGGTGGTCAGTTTAACTAGGAAGCGAGCTGTCTGTAAGGTGCCAGGCTGCATGGTGGCAAGGTGCCTGTAAATGCTGCATGGTGGCGAGCTGCCTAGTGACGAGGTGCCTGTAAGTGCTGCATGGTGACGAGCTGCCTAGTGGTGAGCTACCTGTAAGTGTTGCATGGTGGCGAGCTACTTGTAAGTGCTGAGCTGTTTGGGTGGCGAGCTGCTTGTAAGTGTCGAGCTGTGTTAGACAGTTTTGTATGCCCTTAGCTTCAATTAGAATGATGTACTTTATGAGTTTATTGTAAAATGAATAAAAGTGCATATTTGATTCATGTTCCCTTGATATGTTTCTGTGTAATACCCTTAAACTGGACACTTATTGAGACTCGTGTTAGTTTAGAATGTTCACAGCCAGTGGGTCAGTCTGGGGAGACCTATCCTGACAAGGCTGACACTGTGGTGCCACCAAG
>NW_010729088.1:1838529-1944473 GCF_000365185.1 Nelumbo nucifera | reverse complement strand
CTCCTACTCCTTTTGATTCAGATCTGGTTCAGTTTATGGTTCAAGAATGATCATTGAAAATATAATTTTCTAAAATAGGGAATGCGATTCCCAGTTGAAGGGAGAGAAAAATTTTTGAAATTCGCCCCCTTATTCCGCAATCTTTGGGCGTCCATACGATGGATCTCTCATCCCTTCAAGCTGTTTGGGTGGCGAGCTGCCTGTAAGTGCCGAGTTGTCTGTGGTGAGTTGCCTATAAGTTTCGAGCTGCTTGTAAGTGCTGAGCTGTTTGGGTGGCGAGCTGCTTGTAACTGCTGAGCTGTTTGGGTGGCGAGCTGCCTGTAAGTGCCGAGTTGTCTGTGGTGAGCTGCCTGTAAGTTTCGAGCTGCCTAGTGGCGATCTGCCTATTTGTCAGGAGGTGCCAGGTGTTATAATGTCATTGGAGGGCCAAATCCGCCCTCATCAAGTACCACTTGATTGGTCATCTCTTTTATGATAGCGGTTGATTGGCCGCAAGATTTTCCATTATCATGTCTTTTTGGTATCATAATTGAACTCATAAAAATATATATTAAAAATAAAAATAAATAAATTTATCTAAATACATGTTCAATTTAATTCTAAAGAATTATAATATTAAAAAAATAATATGAAATAATATTTTATATATAATAATATTAAAAAATAATATTTTTATTCTAATAATTTTATATATAATCAAATCAAATAATATCTAAATTCATTCTGATTAATAAATGGATCATATTCTTAGATTTGATTCAATACAATTGTAATTAAACAAATATCTAAATTTCTTCTTAAAATGGGTGGAGACGTTGAAGCGGGTAAAAAACAATCCAACTATTTTTTTTTTTAAGATTATGTTTTAAGGCCCTGTTCGCTTTTTGGTAAGTTACTTACTCGGGTAAATAAATTTACCCAGGTAAGTGTTTCCCAGGAAAGACTTACCCGAGTAATTGCATCTACCCATGTTCTTTTATTTCCCATGCAAACAATATAATGACCATTTTAGCCATAAAAATCCATTATTACAAGGGGCATTTTTGTCCCATTAAAGTATTGGCAACTTTCCCCCAGGGTGAGAAAGTTATTTACCCACATTGGAGATTGGTATCACTTGATACACAGGAAAATAAACTTTCCCTAGTCCCCACATAAATCTGAAAAAAGAATATGTGATTATTGGTCAATGGGAAACAAATCCCATTGACCAACTTTCCCCCCTCTCAAAATTTAGAAAAAAGAATGCCTCCTAAATGTTAATAAACTTTGTTTCTAGCCCCCTCTTAATTTTAAAACAATAAGGCCACGTTCGTTTTTCGGTAAATTACTTACCCAGGTAAATGCAGTTACCTGGGTAAGGTTTTCCTAGTAAACACTTACCTGGGTAAGTGCCTTTACCCATGCTCTTTTATTTCTCATGTAAATAAGGCAATGACCATTTTAGCCAAAAAAAATCCATTATTAAAAAGGGCATTTTTGTCTCATTCAAGTGTTGTCAACTTTCCCCCTAGGTGGGAAAGTTATTTATCCACCTAGGAGATGGGAAAGTTATTTACCCATCGGGTAAGTGATACCCAGGAAAATAAACTTTCCCTGGTCCTCGTATAAATCTGAAAAAAGAATATGGGATTCTTGGTCAATGGGAACCAAAATTCCATTGACCAACTTTCCCTCCTCTCAAAAATCCAAAAAAAGAACACCTCCTAAAAAATAAAGCGATAGGTTTAAATTACCAATACACCCTCTTTTTCCCTGTTAGGGTGTATAGATATTTTGAAACTTGGTTATAGGAGTATTGTGTTTGCACTTGATTCATGCATTTGAAATGAGAAAATAAATGACATTTTGGACATAGATTACAGTGTTAAATTGTTTATTGTTGTCTATTACATATAAACACCAGTAGACACCTATGACACCTCCCATAGGCAGAAAACATTGAAATGGTGTTTTTGTTTAAAAGCCACTTTCACATTATTCAAGAAAAAAAATACAAAATATTTGTATTTGATCAACCAACCAAATAAGATTTTAGTTTGTTTTAGTGAAAATTCCTATATGGCACTTATGCCGCAAAGAAACAGCTCCACACCACCATACAACACAACATGAATTGTTTTTGACATGACCACTAGCCATAGTAAATCAATTGTTTTATCATGAAAGAACAACTTTCATACAATTTTACTAAATCTATAGAACTTTCCATGAGATGAAAAGAGAGAAATCATTAAGTTTGAATGTGTGGAGTGAGAAAAGTTGAGATTTCAATGAATCCCAAAAAAGCCCAGTGATAGTTTGTTTTTTCTTACATGGTGAGATAGTTTGTTTGCATATTATTAGCCTTGTAGATGCAAGAATACAACTTGACTTTAATTTCTTTTGATACACACACATTAGAAGAGAAACTAGTCTAAAAGATGCCCCCTAGTCCATAGGGGAGCAATTTGATTCAGTTTTTTATATATAAAAGGAGTTTGAACCATTTATGGGTGAGTCCAAATAGTTTGGTGTTTAATCTTTTGTTTTGTTTTTTGCAAATAAACAAAAAGAGGGTATTCTGAAGTAGGATATTATGTGGATTGTTTGGTTCTAAAACACACCACAACATGCTTGTTATCAGATCAAATTCACCTAAACCCAAGTTCAATTTGACAATGAATTAATGGTATCCGAACCCAATAGGATGTAAGAACAATGCATCTGAGTTCAACTCCGATCGGATTTTTTGGATTTCGGATTTCATCTGACTTTGATGAACTTACTCTAGGCTCAATAAAATTGTCTTGTTTAGGAGTCCAATTATCTACTAAATATACTAAATTCTTTAAAATTCTATTCAAAACAAGGCTTCAAAGTTCAATGAAAAAGAACAAAGGCTTTAATGTACTATATATAATATATTGAAAAATTCAATTATGTATATAATATATCAAAGTTGAATCGGATGTCAATTTTGTACTAAATACACTAAAAGCTTTAATATATTATATATTATATAATAGTAATATATATAAATCGAATTTGATTCTACTCAACTGAATTTGAGATAATCAAATTGAATGTTGAATTTGGTCATTGGAGTTTCAAGTATCATTAACAGGCTTACACTAGGCACTTTGGGTGTAGCATATTTTGAAAATATTTGTGGATGGTTTTGAAAATACCAAAATTTCTCTTCCATGCCAAAAATCCCAAGAATCACCATATAACACTATAAATTGAATGATTAATGTATGTAATGTAATAAATAACATGAATATTTTATTTAAAAGTTTGATAACAATATTGTTGTGAATGAACAAACCCAATGATTGAAATCGATTAGAAAATGAAGAAAATGAGAGCAACTCAAGAATGCACATATAGATTTATGTGGTCCAATTTGTAGCTTATATCCATGGGTGTTAGAAGACAAGAAATCCACTATAGAAATAGTAGAGATCACAGTCACAATGTATACAAAATACAACCTCCTTCACCGAACCCTAGCTCCCAATACATCCAAAATACACCATCTTACATATCTGTTCCACCACAAACCATTGTGAAATTTTGCCTTTGGGTTTTTTCTCAACTTGATTCAGGTTAGGCCATAGAGTGAGTCGCAATTAGAATTCAAGGTACCAACACAACAAATATAACCACACACATTGCAAAACATCTTATAGAGTGTTTGTGGTTAGAACCATGTGATTTCAACCACACCATAGTGGGCACACTACATCTTATATAAACCACACTCCCTTGATGCATCAAAGAGAGTGAGGAGTTGTCACATGGCCAACTCAATTATACACAAGGCATGCTAGAAGAGACATATGGAATGCATGAATTGGTGTTAAGGCTGTGTTTGGTTGCAGTGCAAATTTATTTGCACTAGTACAAATGCATGGGAGTGCAAATGTAAAAAATGCAAATTCTTGTTTAATTTTGTTTTGGATTTTACTTTATTCTGCTTTGTCTTAATTTAATTCATTTGTTTTGCAATCAAAAAAAATAAGCTAAATTTTGAAACAAAAATAGGTGAGGATTTACATTCAAATCATCTGCACTGCCATAGTTTTGCATCAGTACAGATTTATTTGCATTGCAACCAAATACAGCAAAGAACATTACAATGTTGATACTTTCCCGACTTCATGTCCACTCCAGGCCATGAAAGTTAAATCGGAATATTTTAATGGTATCATAATACTGTCAATGCTTGCAAACAGCAGTTGTTAAAACCCAATCACTGAGTTTAGATATTTAGAGAAGTACGAGTGAAAAATTTTCAAAATCTAAATGTATTGTCTTCCACTAGTGTTATGTAAGGAATGTGATCAGATTCAGTTTCTTTTGTTCATGAGTTTAACTAGCCTCTTGGATTTCCCTCATAATTAATCTTGAACTCTTTTCATTGCTTTGAGTATTAAATTTAAACCCCTTGCGGAGTTTAAATTTTGCAACTGATTTCGACAATTGATTTGACCAAATAGTGGCTTATCCCTGCTTGAAAGATCTGCACTCATTGTACAAATAAACATGTTTAGGATCAATTAAGCAACATGTGGAACAATATCTTAATATGCAAAATACACAAAGAAATCTCAATTGGATATGATTTCGTTGAGTTGAACAAAAGAAACCACGCCTTCAGTATAAAAGAGAGAGAAAATGAAAGAATTAACAGGAAAAAAACAAGAACCATTAGTTACAATTATTCACTCTCAATCAACACCCTCAAGCCACACTCTTTCCACCTCTTACAGTGATGTGAAGAATGCATCCTCTGCTATAACGTCAACTAGAAAAGAAGCTTGTAACCACCATACCTATTGTATCCCTTGGACAGTTTGGTGGGGGGGGGGGATGACAAACAGTCTAGAAGAAGGCTCCAATTAATGGCCATTGTCAGAAAAAAAGTTGAATTGGCTGTAACATGATAAATAAGCATCTGTGAAGGGCCTAGTTTGATGCAATGCCTCGTTTTTCAAGAGAAAATAACCACGAGGAGGGCCACAGTTTGGCAGAAGTCCAAAGTGAACTGTTGCCTGGTCTTGTCCTCTTTTCAAAACATGGTATAATCTTTTTTAATATACAGATTTCAAGTGCACACCTCAATAATGATCTCTACCACCAGTTATTCCAGAGTAGTTCCTGTTATGTTGAAACCACTACTTTCTATGAAGTTTGGGGTCCATCCATGATCCTACTTGTGCCATGTTTGTGGTGGAATCTGTGGCAGGATTTACCATTTCAGAGACTGTTACTAGGCCTCATCTTCTGTTCCTTGCCGTTTCCCATTTAAATGAAAGCATGAATATCCTTTCTATAATACAGATTTCAAATGTACTACTCAAATATCATCTCTTCCACTAGTTCTTCTAGAATGGCTTCTTCTATGTCAAAACCAATACTTTCTAAATCAGGTTTGAGATCCATCCATGCTCCTACTTTTGCCATGTCTTTCCCAATGATCTGATCTAATGTTTGTGGTGGCAGTTGTGGTAGGATATACCAATCTATGCCTTCCCAGACCTCACAAATAATATTTTTCCCCACAGGCACTGGACAGATACTAGGTTTGACAAATGAAACCCATGGAGAACATCCAAAATAACGCTCATACACCTCGATAAGAACTTCATTGATACAATCAAAGAGGAGCTTCCGGTTGCCACAATGTTGTGCAGAGATGATTTCTACTTCATCAATCAAGGAAGGATCAAGAAGTTGTTGTGGGGAATTCCACCTGAAGAATTCATCTGATCTCAAGCCAGAGGCTAACAACACTGCTCTTACATACTCAAAAGTAGACCTTTTTTCTTCCACGCAACTGCTCAAGTTGATTTCTGAACTTGAAGTTGTTAACACCAAATCCAAGGAATCTTGTTCTTGAAAATCAATTTGTAGTGGTTTGCTAGGTGGACTGGCTGCAGATGTTTAATTAAATTAAAACCAAATTAGGTTTAATGTAAAAGTAATTTGAGGGATAAGAAATAAATGTGAAATTCTTATGCTTCCTTGTAAAAGGCATACCAAACTGGGATGGAGTACTTGCAGGGCTGATAATATCTTCTAAAAATGGCTCAAGGACGGATACTGGACTTGCCCGTTCTACTCCATTATTGATTTCTTCCACATCTTCTACTTTCTTGATGCATGGAGAGCTTGACAATGGGGGGTTTAATGGAGGTGACATTAGCTTGCTCTCTTCAGGTGCCTCCTGGAAGAGAACAAAGCCAGCAGTGACACATAAATTCTAATTACGAGTTCAAGGAGCACCAATAAGTGACTACTATAGTTGATAAATACAAGATATAAGTATCTCCACAAGGAATAATAATTTACCAGTCTTGACTGTTCAGGAGATCCTTCTTCCTCACTAATTTTGGATGTGTCACTGTTTTGGTTGGTCCTGCTGATGGGCTTATTGCTACTTAGCTCAATGGGCTCATCCAGGGTGTTGCTTTGGTTGGCATCTACAGTATCAGTTACTTCTACAATAATCACATCATCTGCATAAACACACAAGTGTGAGCATGAGGACTACGAAAATGCTACTTATTTCTTACTATAAGCTGGAGGATAGAGAACATAGTACCTTTTGGACTCGGTGCTTCCTCAAAAGTACAGATGCCTTCCTGTATTGTGCTATCAGGAGTGAGCTCTTCTGGAACATATGAATTTGAATAAGAGACATGCATTGGGTTGTCAGGTTTACTGTCACCAGTGCATGGTAGAGTTTCTATATTCTTCTTCAATGGACTTAGACAGCTGACATTGTCTTGCTTAAGCTGGGGCATGCCCTCATCAACATTATCATAAGGGTAGAACTTCATATTATTATTTACAAAACTATTTACCCCATCTCTACCAGGACTGAATATTGGTGACAAGTTATTTTCAGGAATAAGCTCTTCTGGTACATCTGAATTGGAGTCAGAGATATGCATTGGGTTGTCAATACTGTCATCAGTGCATGGTAGAGTTTCTATATTCTTCCTCAATGGACTTAAGCAGCTGACATTATCTTGTTTAAGCTGGGGCGTGCCCTCATCAACATTATCATAAAGGGAGAACTTCATATTCTTATTTACAAAACTATTTACCCCCTCTCTACCAGGACTGAATATTGGTGACGAGTTATATTCAGGAAGAGAGAGAATCCTCCCCAATGTTTTTGGGACCTGCTTACTGAACAAATATTCATTTTCGTCCCCAGTGCTCAACATTTCCGCAAGATGTTTCTTAGCCTCAGTGTAGATGTTCGATTCTCTTTTTTTTGGATATTCAGCAGTCACCATGTTTAAACTTCCATGGCCATTAACACTGGTTGAAGCATCCCTGTCTTCAATTCTTAATTTACACTCTTTTGGCTTGCTCAACTTTTCTCCATTCTTGACATTCATGGAAATCTTTACGAACTTTTCGTCATGAAAATGGGGTTTACTTGGCAATTTCTTTCCAACTATTTCTTTTTCAGTTCCTTTGCCACAATCACCTGAATCCTGAGTCTTAGAAGGTGCATGTATGATACCACCTATTGGAATTCCAGCCAACTCCTTTCTTCTTTCTCCCATGGCATGCTTCAACTTTCTTTTTATTTCTGTAAGAGAAAAATGTGAAGTGGTTCCCATGCTCTGCCCTTGATTTTTCAAGCTATAAAGAGACTGTGGCATTGAGCTACAACTGGTCTCACTTTCACAAATTTGCATACCTGCTGCAGGCTTCAAAACGACAATTTTATTTGAAGCTAAAGGATTATCATCTCTCTTCAATGGGTTTCTGTCTTGAGATTTCTTCCTCCAAAAGAAACTATGCATATTCAGTTTCTGAATCTGTTTGTGAATGACAAGCTCTTCACATTGCCTTGACATGCCAGTTTCTTCTTCTGACAGATTCGCTTCTTCTAATGATTCAATTGGTCCAACTTTCTCTGCCTGAACATCTCGTACCTCTTGAATATGTTTCACCAACAGTGAGTTTGGATCCTGTAACAGTTTCAAAAACAATTCCTTGTTTATCTCTACAGCATCCATGAAATGCTTAGACTGGTGGGTTGTCCCATCTTCAATTAGTTGTTTCACATTAATGAACTTCTGATTTAGAAAGGCCTCAGTAAGTTCATTCAGCTTATCTTGAAGAATAGAATGCTTTTGAGTCAGCTGCATTTTAATCTCATCAAGCTGCTTCTGATTCTCAGATTTAGTATTCCCCTGAACATCACAAGGATCTCTTTTGTTGTCATGCAGCAGAGGTATTTCCAGGTGTTGATGGATCTGACTAAAGAACTCTTCCATCAGTGCGTCTAGGTTGATATTATCTAGAGATTCCTCCACTGAATTTGGATGACAAAGCTGATGATGTTCCGAGCTTACAGAGTCTTTCAACTCGTGGGCATGCATATCATAAGATTTATTGCAACTTCTTTTTCTTTGTTCTTGATGCTTCCCCTGGTGGTCCCTGCCTCCTGAATTGGATTGTATCTGTTCCACTGAAGCACTGACTATCTGTTTCTTTGGATATTGCTCATGGGACATCTCTTCTTCCATGAGTTTCTTTACACTTGTGATATCGCTATCAACTTCAACTTTCTTGCTTTTGTCAACATACTGAAAATTTTGAAATGGAAATACCATTTCATATATGCTAGTGATGTGGTACTTGCATTAAACAAACAAATTGAAGAACTATTGTATAGTAAGATGAAGGATGGATAGATTTATCAGTGCACGTGCAGGTAGTTTGAAAAGAAAATAGAATCAAAAGTAAGAAATAAAACAAAATAAAACAATCTATAAAAGAAAAAAAAAGAGGAAGCACAAGAGTGGGAAAGCATATGAGATGAGGAGTCAAACCAAAGAGCCAATACCCCGCCCTCTCTGGAAAGATTTTTTTTGGGCTATAACATAAGAAAGATATCGATAAATAACAAACATTATGGTAATATTTCCCCCACATTTTCTGAGTATGGCCCTTGAAGGAGTTTAGAAGGACATCTAGAAAAAGTTGCAGCTTTTCCTCATTACTTGTATTCTATAATAAAGATAAGGCCTGGCCTTTGGTTATCTTTTAACTGCCACATGTCTATCTATGAACACTTTTTTACAACAAAAAAATAAAAAGAAAAGAAAAAAAAGCTTGTTCAGACTTCAATGGCAGCCAACATTTTGCAATCAGAATTATGCTTCATTATATAGCCTATGAAAGCTTCTCTAGAAGGTGGAAAATATATGAAAATCCAGAAAACTCGAAATGTAAGTCTAAATATAAATATATTATAATATAAAGCATAATATTAATGGACTGTAGTATAAAGTATTGTAGTGAGAATTGGATGAATGGGCCATAGTGTTCTTTATTTCTTTTAAGAAGTATTTAAAAGTTATGTTTCTTAGTTATGGGCCTTCTTTTATTTTTTTTAATTATTACTTTAGTGCTGGACTCCCCATTAAGGGCATCCAAGTAATTGAACTCAGACTTAGAATTATTAATAAAAGTGATGAAAGGGGGGGCTAGAGAGAGAGAGAGGTTCAAATTCTTCTTTTCTCTCTTCCCTTTTTTTCTTCTTATACAACCTTGCTGAAACTTCTTTTTCTTTCTCTCTTTTCTTCTTTTCTTGCATTATCTGAATTACTGTAAGTGTAATTTTCAACTTGGTATCAGAGCGGGTTCTCATTTTTGATTTTTCTCCTTTCTTTGTCCATACATAGTGTGTATAGAGAACTGATTGGTTGATCAATCAGCTACTTATGCAGCCCAGTTAGGAAGGTTTTTGGAGAGTTCTGTGGAGGTTTTTCATCCTTAGTTGAAGCCCAAGGCAGGTTCTTGGAGATTTTTCCCAAAAACCCTATATAACTGGAGAAACCTTGTTACAGGTCGTAGAGACAATTTGAACCAGGCACTTGGGGATCAAGGGTAAGCTTTTTGATTTCTATTAGGGGCAGTTTTGGTTGGATTGAATCCTGGAACCTCTGGAAGGGGCAGTTGAAGTTTCTCTCTTTCTCCCCATCCCGTAGGACCCTATGAAACCCTAATTTTGGGGGGTTGAAAGGTTGTTCTTTGCTTAGAACAGTAAATCTAGCCTAGTAAAGCCCTAATTTGATTTTTGTTTGCATCCAATTTACTCAATGGAGCAAATTGGAGGAGAGACCAAATATTCCACAGATTCCGGGTTTGGACATGGGGGTCAGTGGAGAATCTTTTTGGGTCTGTGACTACTGTGAAGCTAGATAGGACCAATTACTTAGCTTGGTCTCAATCTATTAAGATACATGTGTGTAGTAGAGGAAAATGGGGTTATATTACCGGGAGCAAGAAGAAACCAGAGGACGATGATCCTACCTGTGAAAGGTGGATGTAGGAAAACTACATAGCAGTGGGTTGGTTAGTGAATTCTATGCAACCACACATTAGTCAACATTACCTGTGGATGGAAACTGCAAAAGAAGTGTGGGATAGTGTTATAGAAACCTATTCCCAAAAGCTTAATGTTGTTCGGGCCTACAAATTGAAGCATGATGTGAATAATCTTAGATAGGGGAGAAGACCTTAGCAGTCTACTTCTCTATGCTGAAATCTCTTTGGCAAGAGATTGATCTGATGGAGACTGTTGTTTGGGGTTCTACAAAGGATGTAGAAACATATAGGAGGGTTGGTGGAGAGAAATTGAGTCATTGAGTTCCCCACTGGACTCAACTCGGAGTATGATATTGTGAGGTAGAATGTTTTAGCAAAGGATGAGGTGACTTGATTTCAGGCATATGCTATGGTGAGTAGTGAGGAGAGCAGAAGACAGGTTCGGTCTATTAAGACACAGGTTGATCACTATACTAATGCTGGGATGAAGCCGAAGGTTAGCACTAGGAAGAAAGATGTTATCTGTGAATACTACAAAGAAGCCTAAACACACTAAAGACACATGTTGGAAGCTGCATCCAGAGCTCGTTCCTGCCAGATTCAAGAAAGAAAATGGTGGAAAAAGGGTTGAAACTAGAAAAGGTGGAAATGCAAATGTAGCCACCTCTTCACAAGGTGAACAAGGAAAGGGTGGAGAGAAGTCAGTGGGAGAACAACTTGCAACTGCCCGAGCTGAATATGAGAAGTATGGCCAAATCATCAGTCACTTGGAGTCCACTGCTACAACTCCTTCAGAGATTGTTCCTTCCTCTACATATGCCCACTCAGGTATTCGTGCCACTACACATCATGCTTCCGTCTTAGGTACTCACAAAATCCCTTGGATAATTGATTCTAGTGCTTCTGACCATATGACCATTGTTTCACAGTTATTCACCTCTTACCAACTTCTTCTGGCCAGGATAAGATATCCCTTACTGATGGCTCCCTAGCCCCTATCATGGGAAAGGGAGACATTAAGACCTCTAATGCCCTGACCTTATCATCTGTTCTTCATGCAACTAAACTTAATACCAATTTTCTTTTAGTTAGTAAATTAACTAAATCCCTAAATTGCAGTGTGACCTTTTTTTCCTTCATATTGTATTTTTCAAGACATGGAATCTTAGAAGGTGATTGGGAGTGGCCATGAGGCGAATGTGATCTATTTGTTAGACATGCCTGAGCAGAGCCAAGTACAACCTAAGAGAACTGCATTTGTTTCAGAGTCCACTGGTCGTATTATGTTATGTCATAATCGTTTGGGTCATTTGTCCTTCTCTTCATTAAGTCAGTTGTTTCCAGAGTTATTTAAAGGAATTAGCCTATAGAGTCTTCATTGAGTCTTGTGAGTTCTCAAGGCATTGTAAGAGCACTTACCCTTCAAGTAATTAAAGATCAACTATTCCTTTTAATATTGTTCACTCTGATGTGTGGGGGCCTTGCCATTTACCATGTATGGGTGGGTATAAATATTTCAACCTGCTTATTGATGATTTTTCACGATATACTTGGATTTACCTTATGCGTTCTCGGGCTGAAGTGCCTAAACTTATGCAACAGTTCCACGAACACATACACTCAGTTTAATACCCGCATCAAAATATTCCAGTTAGACAATGCTAAGGAATGTTTTGAGAAGGACCTTACCTCCTATATTGAGAAGTTTGGGGTTATTCATCAGAGCTCTTGTGCCTGCACTCCACAACAAAATGGAGTAGAGGAGAGGAAAAACAGACACATTGTGGAAGTTGCAAGGAGTATTCTTTTTTCTACCTATGTTCCTGTGAAGTTTTGGGGTGATGCAGTTTTAACAACTACCTATCTTATTAATCGCATGCCTTCTCAAGTCTCGGGGTTAAAATCTCCTTTTGAAGTCCTCTTTCCTGATGTTGAGATTTTCTCTATTCCTTTGAAGGTCTTTGGTTGCACTTGTTAGTCCACATTCCCAATTCCAAAAGACACAAGTTTGACCCCAAGGCTCAGAAGTGTATCTTCCTTGGTTATGCCTCCACATAGAAAGGGTACTGTTGTTTTGATCCCATTAGTGGCACCCGATTTGTTTCCATGGATGTCACTTTTGTAGAGTCAGTTCCTTTTTATAGCCATCCTTTTGAGGGGGAGAGATCTCTCAAGTTGTTTTCTTCATCCCTTCCTTTGCCAACTCCATTTGAGTCTTGTGTTGAGCCCTCCACAGTTACCCCCATTCCCATGGAGGGATCCTCTCCTTTAAGGTCTTCCACTCCTACTCCTCCCCCTCCTCCTACTAGTCCTCCATTTGTTTCCACTCATCCTATTCTCTAGAGGAGGTACCAGCAGCAAAGGCTAAGGCAAACACAGGTTGATTCCACACCTCCAGTTGAGTCTCAGGCTCTCCCAATTACTGAAGAGAGGACATGTCCATCACCTCCTCCATCTGCATCCTCGTTTCCAGACCTTGACCTACCCATTGCTTTGAGAAAAGGTAAGAGGAAATGTACATCTCATTGTATTTCCAAACACCTTTCCTATAGCTTGTTGTCCCCATCCTACTATGCCTTTCTAGCCTCTATTTCCTCTCAATCCATCCCAAAGTATGTTTCAGAAGCCTTAGCCACACTAGATTGGAGGGATGCTATGAGTACTGAAATAGAAGCCCTTCATAAAAACAATACCTAGGATATTGTTGACTTGCCAGCTGGGAAGGAACCTGTTGGGTGCAAGTGGGTTTTTACTATCAAGTATCGTGTAGATGGGTCAATTGAGAGGTATAAGGCTCGACTTGTTGCCAAGGGATATACCCAGGTATATGGGATAGATTACACTGAGACCTTTTTCTCTAGTTGCTAAGATGACTTCAGTGAGAGTTCTTTTATCCTTAGCAGTGAACTATGATTGGCCTCTATATCAATTTGATGTTAAGAGTGCATTCCTGAATGGTGATCTCACTGAAAAGGTATATATGTCTCACTGAAGAGGTATATATGTCCCTTCCGCCTGGTATATATGGCAAGGAAATGCAGGGTAAGGTGTGTAGATTGAAGAAATCACTTTTTGGCCTGAAACAATCTCCATGTGCTTGGTTTGATAGGTTCAGGGCTACTCTTGTTCAGTTCGGCTATATTCAGACTCAATCAGACCATACCCTCTTTGTTAAGAGAAAAGGCACTTTGGCGACATTTCTTATAGTTTATGTAGATGATATTGTGGTTACTGGCAGTGATACAGAAGAAGTTAGTGCTCTCAGGAAGGTATTTTCTAGGCATTGAGGTTTCTAGGTCCAAGGAAGGTATCTTTATTTCTCAACAGAAGTATATTCTAGACCTTCTTACTGAGACAGGAAAACTTGGTGCTAAACCTGCCTCTACCCCTATTGATGTGAATCATAAACTCTCATCTAATGATGGAGAACTTTTAGATGGCAGGGGAGTGTTTCAGAGATTACTAGGGAAACTTCTTTATCTATGTATGACTCGTCCAGACATTTCATATGCTGTGAGTGTCACCAGCCAGTTCATGCATGCTCCTAGAGATGCACATATGGCTGCTGCAGAAAGGGTGTTATGCTACCTTAAGGGAACCCCTGGGAAGGGTATATTATTTGCTAAACCTGGACACATGAAGGTAGAAGCATACATAGATGCTGATTGGGCAGAAAATGTGGATGATAGGAAATCCACATCAGGATGTTGTGCTATGGTAGCCGGAAATATTGTTTCCTGGAGAAGCAAAAAGCAATCAGTGGTTGTTAGATCTTCAGTTGAGGCAGAGTACAGAGCTATGGCCCATGGTGTTTCTAAGTAGTTATGGCTTAGATCTCTCCTTAATGAGATGGGTGTTTCATGTGACGAGCCACTGATGTTGTATTGTGATAAACAAGCTGCTATTAACATTGCTCACGACCCAGTTCAGCATGATAGAACTAAGTACATTGAGGTAGACAGACACTTTATATGGGAGAGAGTGGCTTCAAGAGAGGTGTGCCTACCTTTCATTGCATCAGAAGAGCAACTAGCAGATTTTCTAACTAAGGGAGTTCTAAAGGCAAAGCTTCAACATTATGTAAGCAAATTGGGCATGATTGACATCTATGCTTAGCTTGAGGGGGAGTGTAGTGAGAATGGGCCGAATGGGCTTTAGTGTTCTTTATTTCTTTTAGGTAGTATTTAAAAGTTATATTTCTTAGTTATGGGCTGAATGCTCAGCTTGACTGTCAGATGACAGCAGAACAACATCACTAGACATAGGGAATCACATTTGTTAAAGCAAGCTCTATTCTTTCTTCCCCTCTAATACACCTTTAATTGCTTATTAGAGGAAATAATAGTTTGATTCCTTGGACATAGATGTGAAAAATAAACATTGGGAGTCTATTGAATTTACTTCCATTTTATCCTTAATAGCATAATATGCTATCTGAAGGTTAAAAAATGAATGAAAAACAGGAGGATTTAAGCTTTAAAGTAATATTACATGATATTTATTTGTCCAAACACATAGATTCTACTAGCAGCCAATTTACATTTTTTTTTTCATTTTTCTTCCCTTCTATCTTTTATTTTAAATCCTGTTTCACTTTCTTATATTTTCTTGGAAGCCAAAACAAGACAAATGATGCAAAATATGCATTTAATTGGATTAGACAAGTTGTCAACCCTTACATTAGTGCCTTTACATTTTCCATCATAATCTAGCAAGTTCTGTTTATTCCTTGAATATCCAGCACCTGCAGAAGGGAGGAAAAAAAATCAGCTTTGGCATGTGAAATAGAATTGTTGAAGGACATAAAACAAATTTGCATATAACAGATAGTAATGCTGCAGTATGGACTAGCTTAACCATTGAAGATACACTATTTTTTTTTTCTTTTCAATATTTAGCATATGACACTCTACTATGGAGGCTTAATGCAATTGCTGAAGACTGACAAACCAATAGGTGATTAAGGTGTCATACCGGTTATCACCTTTTCCAAGACCATTAAAAACAAGCTATTTTTATGCCATTTGGTCTTAAAGATGCTATAGCAAACAGCTTGCAGATGTCAATGTAGAAATGCATTTCAACAAGGTGGACTAAATTCTTTGGGAGGGCATTCAATTGGCTCCAGAAGAGGGGAAAGAGATCTATGGTGTTTTCTATTCCCAGTGTGAAGGCAATACCATTGATACAAAAAATGTATGAATAGTTATGAAAAGAGTACCACAGACTCCAAGACATATAGTGCCAATAATTGTATACAAAATTTATGCATGTTTCTTACCAACAGTGTTTCTGCCCCCACGCTTCCGATCTGATAGAAGTTTTCGAGTAAAACGACCTTGGTTGAAGTGAAAAATACTAATCAAACCCCACATACAACCAGATTGGTCCTTTTCACGTCGAGCAGGGCATCTCTGTGATCTCTTTGCCATAGTGAATGAAAATCACTCAACTCCACTACCTGAAGACTGAAGTTAAGCCAAACCAACCTTTCTAACCTGAGTACATCAAACCTAATGAAGAGAAAACAGGGATACCCAATTAAGAAGATGAGTGATTTGTATTGAAAGAAAATATATTTTTCCAACATTAAAAAATTCCAATATACATGATATAGTTATTTGTTAAAGCATTGCTAAAGCATAAATACAATAAAAGGAACAAATGCAGAAAATAACATCCTGCATAACCAAAAACTTAAAAACAGTTAAAGATTCCAAACAAAATATCGAATAATATGATTATGGGAGCTTGCTAATAATCCAGAGAAACTGAAGTTATCTATAGTTAATACATCAAATTCAAGAATGGATCCCTATCTTTGCTGAATAAGACCAAAGTCCAGAATAAAATCAGAGAAGATAGACAAGAAATTGGTGCATTTTAGACACTGCTGACTGATTTAGATTAGAAGGAAACAAAGAAGTATGAAAAGTAAATAAGATATGCATGTCATCTGAGAACCCTCTCCCCCCAATTTGTGTACACTCACATACTTTATTGGCTAGTTTCCACTTTCTAGTAGCCATTGTTCCTTGAAAGTGACCAAACACAGTTTTTGTTTCTGAGATGACAATTCTGAATGATAAAAAACTTACGTGTATCTGAGAACTTTCCCATCCATATCAGTCTCACAGAACTGCAAAAAGAAGGGAGAAAGATCCTAACCTGAAACAATAATCCTCTATTTTTGGGGATAAAGGAACTAATTTTTCTATTCAGCTTTCAACCTAGAGCCTCCAACTAACAAAAAATTTCTTTGCAATTATCTCTTTAATTATCTACCTGGTCAATCATTTCCAGAATAAACAAGGAACATTGGCAAATGAACAATTCAATGTCTTAATTCACAACAAACCCAGATAAAATGAATCTGAACAAAACTGGAATTTTTAATACCCAAAAAAAAAGGTCAGAAGGTGTTAGATCAGTTCTAACCTGCCTCACTGAGAGCATCAGTCCTATTATAGTTCTCTGAATGAAAAAAGATTACAATGTTCACATTTCCATAAGCACCCCCTGTGATTGAGTCAAATTTATTTTCCTCTCTGGGTAAGATGGGCTTGAGCTTATGAACTCAATGTAGTGAGCCACAGTCCTAACCATCACTTAACAATGCTAGATCCATTTGAGAATTCTTTTGAAATGAATGCTAGTTATCTTCCTGACTATGAGTTAGTCTGTTAGAGTAAATACACATTCATGCGAGTAACTCAGTCACCGAGACACAACAACTCAGGAAGAAACAATGAGATTAAGAAAGCACAGAACAACATTTTTATATTGCTTTTATTTAGTAACAAAGAAAAAAAATAGGTACCTGAAATTCTGATCATTGGTTTCAGGCGGGTGAAGGAAAAAAAAAAGAAGAGGGAGCTCCAGTGGGAGAGGGAGATATCTCTGAAGGAAGAAGAAAACCAAATTTCAATTTCAAACTGCTAGCTTTCCAAGGAGGCAAAGCAAAGGATTCCAGCTGCTTTCATTTAGTAGAAAAGAAAAGGAATAGAAACCTTCCTTTTCTTTTTTCCGCTTTAATTAAGCATCTTCCAGTGAAGACTCATGAAACTTTTGGTAATACGCGTTTTCTCTGATTGAAAGACCAATTCAGAATTCAGATTGGGGGGAATACCTCAACAGTTCGTTCACGCAAACTTCAATGGTAAATCAAAAGATAGATTAACACAGAAACTACGAGCTTAGAAGGGCTGACGGCTTATAGTCTTGGACTGTAAAATCCGAAATTTAACCATCATTAGAGAAAGTTTCCACAAGAAAAGCATTCTCTTCCAAACCAAAACCAATTCCAAATTCTTCGTCCTCTCTACATTTTCAGGACAATGGTATCAGGAAACCAATTTCAACCACTAAATTCTTACTCCTTCAATAATAAGCTTTCTCCTTTTTCCCCATTCCAGGCTAAAATCTCAAACTTATGCTACAGAAGATCCTCCCAGGCTCCCAAAGCACCAAAGTACAAGCATTTCTTTCCAGAATTAATAAAAAAGAAAGAGAAAAAGAAAGCCCAATTCAGTCTTCTACACATTCAGAACCTCCGAACTCCAGTTCCCCTCCACATCTCTCTCCTCTTCCACCTCCATCGTTTTTTCTCAATTTCGGAGCCTCTGCCACTACAAACTAAAAAAGAATAGAAACCCCAGAACCAAAACTTGCTTTTTGATATAATAAAAAACCTTTTCGTGTTGGTTCACCAACCAAAAAACAGAAACCCAGGACAAAGACTAACTAATTTATAACTTTCTTTATGGATTAGTTCAGGTAGCCACCATTAAAGACTGTAGAAAGTGGGAGAGCAGCAGAGGAGGAAGAAGAAGAAGAAGTGGGGAGATAAAGAAAGAAAAAAAAGGAGCCAAGAAGAATTGTTGCCACTGCGCTTTATGATGTTGCGTGGTGGGAGCAGACTTCATTAATATGACACTTGGGATGATGACATTAGCAATCAAAAGCCCCCACTTCCTCTGCATCACCTTAGCTTGCTTTTGAAGAAAAGTTGGGTATTTTTTTCCATTTTCTTCTCTGCAATTCCACGTTCAACCTGCATCGATTTCTAGGTCTCTTCTTTCACCCTCTTGCTGTGTGGTGTCTGCTCAGTGAACATGGACTCTCTCCTACGTTTATATTATATATGTAGTTGTACATCCAAGGAAGGATACAGGGAGAGGGGCAAATCCGTAATATGAGAAACCCATTGGCAAATGAGCCAAGCAAAAGGTCGTTAATGTCTGTTTCTATCAACCAGACCAGACATTGTTCTTGTACTTTTTCTGTAACTTCATTTATCGTATATTACATCGGACGGCTACAACCTTCAGAATAGTCAATATTTGGACAGTTGTGAACTTGTGATAATCAAAAAAGAAAAAAAAAACTTTTCCTTCTGGAATCCGAATTAGCTGCATTTGATGGCCGCATCACAATAATAACACCCCACGTCAGCCATACACGAAAGGTGAGAGATTAGAGCAAGTAATTGTGGGCCACGTACACTTGATGAATGACGTGAGACGTTATTATTGGTTAAACAGCCAGCAATACAGCCATCAAGTGCGGCTAATTTCGGTTGGGCTGATACTATTACTGGGTCTTAGGGTTAGGGCCCAATTCAATAAATTTAAAACTGAATGAAGAAAACAAAATCCGATGAAGAAGACAATGAAAATATATCCTTTTCTATAGATTAACTTCTCGGAGGTGCATTCTTTTGGTCGTCTTCGTCTCACATTAGTTCAGAAAGAAAATGACAAATATACCCTTGAGTGGAAAACTTTCATAAACCAGTGTAGGCCAATAACAACCGTCCAGGCAGCAGGGAGGGGGATCCAGCCCAGAGCCCACTATGAAAATGAGTCCTCCCCATCAGAAGAAAAAAAAGAAAAAATGAACCCGATGATTCTTGACGGTGGAGCTATAAAAGCTCGACGAAAATACACCCAACCCAAGACAGCACACCTTCAAGCTGATATTTGGTGCAGATGCCATTATAAGTGGGACCCATTGGGTTATGGTCTTATGGGCCCTGACCCAACACGTGGCAACTTGGGCCCCATGACCCAAAACCCTCCCTCATAAAAAAAAAAAAAGCCCTCTTTTGCAGAGAAGGGCCCTGATCCAACTACATGATTCTATTGCTAAGATTTTTTTTTTCTTTTTTCTTTTTTTTTTAAATTTGAAGGACCCCTTTTGGAGGGGAGGACCGGAGGATCACGTTCCAGAAAATTTGATGGCGTGCCTCTCCGAGACACCAATGCTGTCGGCCATGCATGTTTGAGGCGGTTAGGGTTGAAAGCAAAGTGGGCTGGGCCCCCACAACCATAAAGATTTTAAAAATAAAAAGAAAGGAAAGAAGTTAGGACCACACGCATTACCAACTCTGATGGGTGTGGGATCCATTATCTCATTTATCTGATCAGAAGAAAAGGATTGGGTGGGCCCTCAGGCCTCAGAATTGGAGCCGATGACAATAACAATCCTCCTCACTATCCTTTGTATTATGTGTTTAGATAGAGAAATTAGAACCCTTAACTCCCCAACAACGACTAATAAACTGATAATACACTTAACAAGATGACTAGCTGCCGGAGCCACCGGGAAATGAGGCAGAGGGCCTGAGGGCTGAGTCTTTACATGAAAGTAAAGCAGCTTCTCGTTCTCGAGTCTATGAACCTTCACTGATGCTTCACCTCGTTGCCGTGGAGGGAGCATTGGAGTCTAATTTGGTGATGGGAATTGGCAGCTACTGGCATTACTTTGTGAGTAAGTTGAGATATTAATATTAGGGTAGAGCTTAAGTTAACAACAGATAGAGATAGACTAGGATGTTTCTTGTTGTCTCACCTCACCCTTGCAAATGGGTTGAGTATTTGGAGCTTTGTAGAGATGGTCTCGTAAGTTTCTTAATGTCTTTGCTAAAAAATTTGGCATCTCTCAGTCTCAGTTAAAATGGCCCACCCCATCAAAATTGGCAAATGAGGTGCTAATGTCCTTATCTCCCCCAACTAATCCAACTTAATTAAATAACCTACACCTTTATCTTGATAAATCCCAATTACTTTCTAGTTTCTACTCTGCCCATATAAAAAAAAAAAAAAAACTTTTTCCCAGAGAAAGAGAGAGAGATGCTTGGAGCCCAAAATAATACAAAAGAGGTAAGGTGGGGGTGGTTGGCTGAGAAATATTAACAGGATCAAATAAATGCAATCAATTCTAATGTAATTATTCAGTTTCATTACAACTAGCTTTGATCCAGTAATGGGCCTCTTTCACCAACCCCCCATTCAGCTCCTCAAGGAAATAATGAAGGTGGGTTTTCATCCCAGGTCAGTGGGAGCTACATCTCAGCTGACACCTTCACTCTAACCACCTCAAAGAGTGCTCAGATGGGCAAAACTGAATGGGGGCTTAAACCTAAAACACCACAAACACGTTGTAGACCAATCTGGTTAAAGGGTTAGTTAGAGGACAAGCTCTGTCTTAACTGCCAGTTTGGTACAGCCATGTTAACTAGCTACATTGACTAAGAATCTTAATTACTACAATTACTGAAGAAATAGAGAGAGGACACTATGTAAATACTCTGGTACCAGGGATCAGATTCTTAGATTATGCTATTAGATTATAGTATTAATTTGGTGGTTAGGATGTAGCTAGCTAGGGATTGCAGCAAAGGGTGTCACAGGTTTGACTATTAAAGATTAATGGAATTAATCTTCAAAGCTTGTGACCAAACCAAACTTAAATTGTTGATTTACTAATTCTTCACGGCTTCAGCTTCTCTTTTTCTACTCCGTTTGATGGTCGGTAGGAAGAGGCAATTGTGCAAAGATTTTCAATATTCCTATCCCCCTTTTTCTTTGACGTTTGGATGCTATCTTTTTTGACACCTAAAAGTGTTAAAAAGCTCCGTGAGCCCTTATCCATTATATGAAAGAAATAAAAGGCTCTCTCTAGTTACGTGCAACAAGGCAATGAAGACTATATCCATCAAAAAAGAAAAAAAAAAGAGTAATGGAGATTGTGTAATATCTACTTTTATCTCTATCAATATTGATGAGCTGAATGACTTTAGAGAGAGTGGGTTCCAGGGTTCCATGAGAAATGAAATGGGTTTCTAATAAGAAGAAGAAAAGTTTGTGCTTTACTGAAATGGGTTGGCAGATCTTGGGTCCTTTAAATGAAGTCAAGGATTTATGTCATTTTACACCACATCGCCAACTAAATGTGAGCCAATTGTTAAACCACTTAGCCATCTGAATGTGATAACAAATCAACACAGTAGAGAAGCCATCAGGCTGACTTGGAACTCATCTGATAGCCAAAGTCATTTGGCTCCAAATTCCACCCACTACCAACTTTTAGGTGGGTCCCCACCAGATGGCCACCACTACATGAATCCAGCAGTGAAAGACAAGGTTAATGTGTGTGTATATATGTGTCTGTGACAGAGAGAGAGATAGAGGGAGGAATGCTTTACAGAATTCTAATGGATGTGCATATAATTGGGGATTGATTTGGCTAATTAATATTAAGATAAGTCCTCCTTTTGTGCTATTATCTCTCTAATAAGACAATTCAGCTTTCATTTAACAAGTGTTTGACCAATGAAAGTTCCACAATTCTAATCATTCATTGGATTTTAGACATTACAAAGAAGCAGGACTAGATTACTCTATTTGGAGGTGGCTTCACAAGCAACCTTATGAACAAATAAAATGACTTAACAATGCTTATCGCCCTTACAACGCAAATGAAAATTCAGGAACTGGACCCAAGTTCCTCAAAATATTGATTCGTACATGAGTTTTATCAGGACCAGCTTTCATGAAATGGTTCCCTTCGAATCAGCAAAGAAAAATAAAAACACCTAGTAGTTGGCACATGGTGGTGGCTCCTAATGGTTGAACCTTGGGGCCCCATGGGGAGGACATGAGCTTTACAATTACAATGTTAGTACCAAAAAGAGGTTTGTTTCCAACTCATCCTTCAATGACAGGAAAGAAAAACCAACCACTTAAGCCGACACATGAGGCAGAATTAAATAGCCTCTTTAATTATCGAGCTACTTGTGGCCTTTTCTTGCTTATGAATAATGTTGAGTGTAGGAATGGCAACGGTGTGGATTTGGGGCGGTCACTCCTCGTTGGGGATGAGGAATTCTTAAATTTTCTTTGCCTCGGGGCTATCACTTAAAAGTAAAATAATTTGTGGATGTTTTACAAATATGATTATGAGAATTTGAGGATATTTTAGGAATTAGATTATGACAATTTGGGATTACTTTATAAATAAAATTATGGGATTCTAGGCGTTTTGGAATTTAGGGAAAGCTTAGAGATATTTTAAGAATCAATATTAAATCTAGGGATACTTTACTAATTTGCCATCAGATTTGGGGAATTATATGTAAACCCTGTTCCCGCCCTATCCCCATTTAAGATCGAGGAAAGTCCGCCCCATTTGGGGCATAGCGGCCTAGTAGGGATGGGCCCTGATTTTAGGGGAAAAATTGCCATCCCTAGTTGAGTGTTGACTCTTTCAACTAATTAGCCAGCTGAAGATGCAGTCTTGCTTTATCAATTTCTTCTTCTTCTTCTTCTTCTTCTTCTTCTTCTTCTTCTTCTTTTGGGCTAATAAGAAACACGGGCAAGTCTCTTCTATTAACTTAGGGCCCATTGGGAGGGCTGAAGCTTTGATTGAGCTGCTTTGATACGGTTAGAAGAAACTATTAATACAAGCTTCACTGAAAGCCAATTTTTTGATTGAATGACAACATATTTGGGCTTTCCAGATTTTCCACCAAAGTAGCTCATAAGCTGTCCATGTGAAGCCCCCCTCAGCAAAATTAGAAAACACTGCAAGAAAGCCCTCAAAATAGTCATCAGGGCTTTCATCTAACGGCTTCTGGTGTTGCAAGGTAGGTCCCAGACGGAAAGCTGTGACGCTATGTTTGGTGAAAGACCCACAAAGCCAGGAAATGCTTGCATTGAGCTGAGAAATTTACTTTCCAATAAAACTAGTTTTGGTATCTTCTCTGAAGCGATTTAATCAATGCAGCTCAATCAACGCCGAAGCCCTAAATTTTTTAAGCTGCTTAGTAGTTGAAAAGTCCCATGAGTTAAATTATAAGATAGGAGTTGTAGTTTCAATGCAATAACTTTGAATCAGAACATCATATCCAGGGAACAAATATCTTATAGATGATCCCAAAGTAACACCAGTAAACATCAGCAATCCATCAAGGCATGGCCCTTTCTCACTGTCTTTACTTTTACCCTTGGCCCGAGCACCAGAACTAGAGTCATGGGCTCTTGAAAGCATGAACTACATGATGGCAATAAAAGCAATCTAACAACAAAAGTGAATTTCATTATGAGCAATGACTATCAAAGGCCATCCATCCTTCTCCACCAGCCAGGTTGTACCGCCCTTCATTCAGTGTCAAGCAAATACCAGTGCTTCGTTAATTTGTACATGCTTTTCAATTTTCATTTATGTTTTCACTATTAAGAATAGTCCTTATTCCTTAATGTTCACAAGCACGCGCTCGAACGCACAAAGAGTGATCATTTTCGGCAATTACACCACTAAAACGAGTCTAGATCAGTAGATCTACTCCACTTGTTTGTATTGAACTTATCGTGCATATGCATTCAATCTATGACAGGTGTCCCATTACACACAATCCCTACTCCTAATAAACAGGTTCTCCTTTTCATACACCTTTTTCCCACACTTTTATTTTTCCTGCACTTCCGTTCAGTCTGTGACGTGCCCTATTACATGTCAGGAGGCACTTGTCAGAGATGCAGGAAATTGGGAAAAGAAGTTCAGCAGATCCGGAATGATTCTTTATGAATGTTTTTGAGAAGTTGGCAAATGAGGTTTACTGAGCACTATGTTGGTAAGTGGGAACAGTGAGGTGGTGTTGTAATACTTTGGAATGTAGTAACAGATTTCACCACGTCCACTAGCAAACCAAATAACGCTAGAATCTACCTTTCGCCTTTCACAGAAAAAAAAAAAAGGTTAAAATCTACAGTTGGAAATGGCACAAGTTGACCATTGTGCAATCAAGAATACCTGATTGACGTACCATGACAATCTACTGGGCAATAAAGCAGGGGAAATTCATCAGATAAAGCTTGCAAGGGCAAAATTACAACAGGCGGATGGTGATGATAGGGAAGCAGAAGGAAGATTTTCTGAACAGGTAAATTCTACTGGCGATGATATTGTCTGGTTTCACCTACATTCTCGACTAACCACTTCATGAACCAACTTTACATGGATGATTTTCTTTTTTCTTTTCTTCATTCAACCAGGCAGAGTACAGTTTTAGGATAGTTCTGAATCTTCTGATAGTAGTAGTATTAATCGATGCAAATTTGTGTATATGATCTTCTCGCAAGTTGCGTCGCAGAAAAAGCAAAAGCTTTGCAGTTTGTACCACGGAAGACATCGTTATTGCGTTTGCGTGCAGGAACTTGATGCCAACCATAATAGCAGTTACATACCGTGTGATCAAGGATCCTTGGAAGGATCAGACTGGGGCTAGAAAATGGCCAAGACACTTCATTGCAAATCGCCAAAGCCAACCCAAGACTAGGATATGGCGTCCATCCAAGCTTATTTAATAATAAAACAAACGCGTTGGCCCAGTGGCCCCAGCCCATTTATTTAACAACCCTAAATATCATTGGCCCAGCCCATAGAATGGGTGCAAACCACTCTCATTACGCCATTAAGGATGCCTCCTGCAACGGATCACAACCTCGTTTTAGCAAAGTTCTTGACAAAGAAAATTTAAATTTAAAGACTAGAGCTCAAAGGTGACCAAGGTTGCTGATAAACCTGGGTCTACATTTGATTCTCAGTGCTCTCCTAAGAGAAATTGCCAAATGTCCATCCTTCATTCCTTTCTATATGCGATCTAGATTTAGACCAAAAGAAGAAAATCAATTGTTTTTATTTGGCGGGTAAACTGAGATGTATACATGATCTAATGTTGCATCATAATGAGTCACCAATAAGGCAACTTTTTGACTCAAGAATGCCTCAGAAGCACATCTGCTTTACTATCTATCTAAAGGAAGCACATGCGCCTCTGCCATTTTGCAGAGGCACCAAATACTGGATTGAAGTATGTTCAAATAGGCTATGGCGAAGCAGGCCCTTCAGCATATACTGATTGTCATTTCGACTCTTTCCTGCAACAAATAAATATTCAAAAAATACCATCAATCTCGTCTGTTGCAAGAACTCCACTACCCTTGATGACATGCAAACTTAACGCCCATTATAACTGTTACTTGTATATATCACATCAGATCTTCCCTATTTCAGGAATGGCTGGTATGATGACAGTTTCTATTCTTGGTATTCTACAGTATGTTCATTGAATTTACCATATAGGATGACTTGGTTCTTTTTATTTTCAGGTTGTTTGTGTTTTCCATCTGATAAGATAATGTGCCCTACAATCTATGGCCTCCTAGTTCATCTCTAAATCCCATAAATTACTATGCAAGCCATGGAAAATATCTCAAGCAACACCATGGATCTTTCATTAGTCCAAAGTTCCTGAAAGAAATGACAGAAAGTACATCTCAATTTGGAAAACATCTATCTAGAATTTAGTGTTAAGGTCTAAGAGGCAGTACCACTTTTACCAAAAAAAAAAAAAATCACAATTCACAAGTAGAATTTCAGATGCAGGAATTGCTAGCTAGTAGGGGTGTCAATTGGACTGCATTTGGTTCAATCCGGTCCAGTCCAATGTGAGTCCATTACAAATGGACCTGGTCCAATCCAGTCCAATGAATATTTTGAACCATTTTGGACCAGTCCAGAGACTGTCCAATCTGTTTAAATTCCTGTTAATTTAGATTGGTTTCAACTCAAACCTGGTCCATTGATACCTATGTTCTTCTATCAATGGACCAGGTATTGGCTCAATCTAATATAAATTCATTATGGACGGACCAAGTCCAATCCAATATGTCATATTGGTCCATCCAGTCCATCCAGATTCAATATGTCTTATTGGTCTGTCCAATCCGTCCAAATGGATTTTGATTTGGACGGAGTTCAACCCAAAACTGGTCCATTGACACCCCTACTAGCTAGTTTCTCTATAGGAGAGGGGGGTTATGGATAAGCATCAGTAGTGGAAAAAAATACATCCAACAATCTAAGCAGTCAAGCTACTCAAGAATAATGATAACGTGTAGACATAAGTTCCACACTTACAATTTTGCATCTAGTACAGTTTAAATGAGCCTGTCATGGATTCAGGCAAATACGCATTTATAACAAGGAGATTGCATGAAATTCCATTGTCAGCATTAGCTAATTTGAAGTAAGAACATTTAGGATTTCAAAAATGAACTATTCTTTTTATTTTTATAAACATTTGAAATGACTTTAATAATGTAAATGATAAACTCTGTGCATTCAAATGCCCTAAACTTGTGCAACTCTCTGAGATGAGCCCCCTCCCCTGGCAAAAGTATCTTCTGAAACATAGGTTTCTCATTCCATCTGCTACTAATGCCAGGAGCATTAAACCTACTACAACTTGTGGAATGAACAACAACCAAAATTTTAAAAGTTGCACTATTGAAAAAATATTACAAGCTCATTCAACAATATGCAGAAAAAGGTTATCATGGAAATATCTATAAAAAAAACAGGTTATCATGGCAATTTAAAAAAAAAAATTGTCTATGGAAAGCAAGTAATGACCAAATTATCATACCTTCAATTTAGAACTATGATATCACAATGTTTTCTCTTTCTCCTTCTTGCTTTCCTCAAAATCCGCTCAGTATCTTCCTTTACTTCCTCTGTTAAATAATTTCCTATTCCTTTACCAAGAATAGATATCACTTCAGCAGAATGCTGAGAGACTACATGAAGCCTTAATATAAAACTTAACTTCCAAATATGATGGCTGTCATAAGACAAAATATTTTTTTCCTTCCCCTTCAATTCCATGTCTCACTTCTAATGTGGTATACCTTACTCAAAATATATGATGAAACAAAATGGAAACTACCCAATCTTGGTCCCAATTATATGGGGTCTTGGGGTGTCAGCCCGAGACTTTACCATTACACCAAGCAATGAATGATGCAGAACATTCTATTCGGAAACAATGTATAGCTTTCTCCTTCACCTTCAATTCTATATCCACACCTTAATTTATTTCACTCTTGATGTGTTACGCCTTACTCAAAATATATGCATGAAGAAAGATGGCCATTATCCGATCTTGGTCCCAGCTAACTTTTGGCATTTTTTCACACTTGTCAGCTTGAGATTTTTACCATTACACCAAGCAATGGATGATGCAGAACATTTTATTCTGAAATAATGTACAACTTTACAGGCATATTATGGTCATTAACAAGGAGGTAGGGTTCAAGTCGGATACCCCATTTGAAGAAGTTCACTGCATCAGGCCCAGGCTTTCGGGCCAAGCCCATTCAAATTTTAATAAATTTCCATAATGAGCCCACCCAAGTTGCACCTCTACAAGGTATAGCTATTAGCAGTAGCTATAGAGATATGCATGCTCAACTTTTTAAGATGCTTACCAGATTCTTTTCCTTTAAGCAAGAAGGAGAAACCCCTATCAATGTCCTCATCTGACTCAATGAGTACTCTCTGTTCTCTTTCCTGCATGCCACGTCTCATGTCAAATGGATGTTGAAAGTTATTCCCAACTGTACATGAGTTGAAAGTTATCCTAAGCTGTATTTCAATACCAGAAGACACACTAAAATTTAGTTAAAAGGAAACAGAAGAACATGTCAGCATAGCCAAGCCCCAGAGTCCAGAGATGAAATAAGTCTTCGATGGTGTACTTGGAGATAGTAATTTTTTGTATCTCAAGAGCCTTGAGATGGCCATTACCCAATCTTGGTCCCAGCTATCTTGGGTCTTGGGGTCTTGACTTCTCAAAATACATATCCAGTTAACACTGTTAAGATTATATATATATATATATACACATTAAGAAGAATTTATGACCAAGTGCAAGAATATCATAGAAGAAAAAGAAAAGGAAGGCATTGGCAAAAGGAGGAAAAAAGAAACTATATGCATTAATAATAAAAGAGTGACCAACTCAACAACTTGCTAATAATATATGCATGGAAATGAAAAACAGTAAGGCATGATGATGAAAGGAAAAAAACAGTAATTTCTAAAAAAAATGCATAACATGAAGAAACTGCCTAAACAGGATGATGATAAATTCCCTTAACCCTTTTGCTGGAATAGGATATCCTGACCAATACTTAGAAGATGTTTGGTTATTCAATTATTATATAAATTTAGGTATTATCATTAGTGACAGAAAAGAAAAGAAAGATCTATGCCATGCTATTTGATAAATCATATGAAATCTGAAGTTAGAGGTTATTATCAGGATAAGAGTGCTCAGATACAAGGATGGAGAAAATGCCTGTGATTATATGTCATAATAGTTTGAAGTTCCTCTGTATAGAAAACATAAAAACTGATCTGGCTGGGGCCCTGTAGGTAATATTAAGCTGAAAGGTGTACACAGAGGCATTGAGAAAACCATTAAAAGTCTCTCAGTTCCCCTGTATAGCCAACACAAAACTGATCTGATGGGTGCCCTGTAGGCAACATTAAGGTGCAATGTGTACACAAAGGCATTGAGAAAACCATTAAAAGTCTCTCAGGCCTACCAGGTGAAAGTGGTTCCAGAAAAGTGAAGCACTTGATATGCCTTATTAAAGAAACGAGTGTTCTAATTTTCTTAAGTAATACAGGAATGAATGGATCAAATAATGTCATAACTTGGGAAGGAACAGCAGATTTGGATGATATCACACACCAGTACAACACTGAGTAAACTGAGGAGTTCACAACATCTATTAGCATCTCATTGGGCGTAATGTTTGCTCTACAGAGAAGTGTTATTGGTACCAATCAAGAGGAAAATATTCAGTTATATTATCACAATTTTTCTTCTTTGCATTTTTCTTAAATGTTTTATAATCCTCTGGATTTTTGTTTTCTCTTACTCTTCTATCAGCATTAAAAGGCAAACTAGTAAAAAATATCAGGAAAATCCACTTGTTGAAAATTTCTTGGTAACCAGATCTTATTGTTTCAGGGAGATAAAATGTATATCATCTAACCCATGGAAAAGAGAGAATATTTCTCACTGCTAAGTGTACCATATCACCCTTAAAATCAGTTGACAATATCAAATTATTCAGTTCAACCTGTAGTGCCAGGTCTATTATTTGAAAGCAGGTTTCAGTATGTTAGATATCAAAAAGGGAAATCATTTTGTTCTACTACCAAACATATAGGATTACTAAGAATTACCAGTTCTGCAATAGGCATCTCTTCCTGTTTGTGCTCTGTACCACACTTTCTATTGGTGCAAGTGGCTCTTTCTGGTTTCAATGATTTCAATCTTCCAATTTCAATATTTGGAATCAATTCTGCTTTCAAGTCAACTTTTGGAGGCACAACTAATCTGAAATCAAGAGCATTGTTTTAGCTTCTTGGCAATCTAGCAGAAGGGGAGAAAAGAATGAAGAGAAAAAAAAAACTAAATAACCAGTCACATCATTTAATAATATAAGCATAAAGAATCATGACAATATTTTTCTCAATCCAGGAAATAGAAAGCATACAATAACATTAGATAAGTTCTTTACACAGAAACCAATGTGAAGAAGCATGTTCTCAGGATGCTGCATGCAAGTTAATTGTCAATATGCAAAGTGTCAAAGACCTTAGTTCTGATATGTTTACCAAAAAAGTTCTGATAAATATATGATTCACATGAGGCATACCATACAGATTTCATGAACATCATTCAGTCATGAAGGATCAAAATCTTGCAATGTGGGAAGCTATACTGTAGAGAAGCCTACTTGGTATACTGCCAAAAAAGCCACATAGCACAGTATGTTTAAGAAGTCATCTTAGCCCAAGTGTTTGATTCAGATATACAAACCCTCAATTCCACTGCTTAAGGCCATAACTAATAAAGGAAATGAATAATTTCATGGCAGTCATAACCATTGTATGTAACATACCATCTTTTTAGCATGAGGCTCTGTGTAATATAAAGAATATGATAATGCCTGTGCAATTCCAACCCCCATCATCTAATTTGCACCAGACTCCTACAAATGTCAACAAAATACACATTTCTCTAATTCTGGAGTTTCTCAACTTTAACCATACTTTGTTGAAAGCCAAACTCGCCATATGCTTTGTAGTGTGTACCTAGGCATATCTTGTCTAATTAATTTGTTTAAGATCCAGATAGTGTCCAGAGACATACTTTCTCATAGAAGGAAGTTTCTCTTTGAAAGATTGATCAGCATGGCATTGTCTCCTGCATAAAAATGTGGTTCAATGTGCTCAGGAAACCTGTAATTGTCAATGGAAACACCATTGCCCTATTTCTGGGAATTACTCAATTTATTTCCATATTGCTTTTCTCTTTGTGGATGCAACTTTCTCATCCATTGAATGTACCGAAGTCATATATTGCATAACAAATTTGATCAAAATCCAGGTAGAGAGTCAAAGCTTACTTCTTAATGGAAGGTGGTTGCTCTTTACGAGATTGATTAGCATGGCGTCCTCTCTGCAAAACATGAAATCTTATAACTTTATCAAACAGAAATACACTAGAAAAATGCTATGGAGACTACTTGTTCCCATCGATGACGATATCAGGGCAACTCCAGGAAAACCTAGGGTGCTTCTAGGGTTAGCCCATCAATAAAGGGCCATTGCTCTCTGATCCAGACAGGAAGGGGGGTCTCATTACATAGCCCATGCATGGTAGATGGTCTCCAGAAAAGAATAGTAGGTCACCCATGTGCAAGTAAAAAATAAGATACCTTTGCTGGCAAAATGGTGCATACTGAATGGCTATGGTTGGGAAGCTTCATAAAATTCACCATTGCCTGCAACCATTGGAGAATATACAAATAAAGACCAAAACATTGATGGACAAATGCATTTCTTTTTTTTTTTTTTCAAATCTCTTCCCATGTTTCTTTAGACTACATCTGTTCAGATTTTAACAAAGCAAAATTTTCTTTCCTTAACCATGCCAGTTCATTTAAACAACTTAGATGAAACATGCAGCATGAAGAAGCAGAAACTTTAAAATTGAGAGATGTAAATGAGGGGATAGAGAAACAAATAATCTATCATGCATCCTAACAGAGAGTACATTTCAATTTTTGAATGATATGATATCATACATCAATTTCTTTGGTGAAGGCTCCACAAAGTTCACGTTGTAACTTCAGGAAGTGTGTTCCAATTTGATCTGGTAAAGCAGAAAGTACAGAGATTCCATCCTCTAGCTTGTACCACTTAGAATCAATTTTCAGTTGATCATGAATAGATTTCAAGCCAACATCAAGGCTAGCTTTGATATCTTCCTCCCCCTTGAGCTGGTTAACACATTACAATCTCAGAACTAAATAGGGTTTATATTCATGAAAATAAAATGCATCAACAGTGGAAACAAACAAGAACGATACAATCCCCCATTATTACCATTAACTGCAGGGAGTCATCATGAGCAACCAACTTCTGCCGTATGCCTTGCACTGAATGAGAAGCCATAAATTTCATAAACTAGCAGAACCATACAAATAAGATGCTAAAATGAAGAACTATTACACTCCATGCTTAAAAATATTCTTTGTTTCCCTTTCTCGAGGAGTTCATTATTCACAAGACGGTACTTGGAATTGCAACTTCAGTGTATGAGGATAGTTCCTTTTAAACTATGCATTCCAAATTTTGGTAGTACTAGGAATTTGGTAAACTCACTCTCCAGTGACACTTCTTTTATTGCTTTATTTACTTGCATGATGTCACTCTGGATGGAATCCAGGATCATTCCCAACCTGTTTACTGAAGTCTCCATCAACCCAATCCTGTTGTCAAGTTCTTCGCTAACCTGACCTGTTCAGGAAAGTCAACATTTAGTATCCCATGATAAATGTGCCCATGCATGAAACTTTACAAACTTGAATTACCCGTCTAAGCAAGCATGGTTTAGAATTGGTAAAACTCAAGTTATTTGAGAAATCTCTTAATTATAATTAACGATAAAATCCATTATTTCTTATATCATGGATGAGGAATGATTATTCACTCAAATAATTTGGAAACCAGTCTAGAACTACATCGTTGATCCATAGCTGAAGCATAACTCCACTTGCGCATAAGATTGTTGGAAGATCTTGAAAAAGGCATCGGAGTGTCCTCTCTTGTATGAGTAGCAGGTACCAAGGATGAAATTCTCTTCACTGAGTTCTCTCTTTCTTGGGGGCCATATTTCTGAGAAAACATCAAGAGGCAATTAATAGAAATGGAAATGGAAACTTAAATAACTCTAGAAAGATTGGCAAACTTTCATGACATCGACATAGCTGCACCAGAACATGACATTCATGAAAAGAGACATCCAGAACTCCTTGGCAAAAAACAATATTTAATTCTTCTTCTATAGAGTTTTCAAGAATTTTCATGTTCTTATACATATTAGAGTTGCCCAGGATAAATGGTAGGTTTAATTTAGAGACCATGTCCACCTATTTCCTGCCACGAAGTTTAAAGTAAGCATTAATATGGGACTTCAAAAAATGATAAGACTACTAGGAAATAGATGGACACGTCTCTAAATTAAAACTACCATTTGTCCTGGGCAATTCTAATGTGTACATGAAAATTCTTGAATTAAAGAAATTATCATCTATAAAACGATATACAGAAATGGAAAATTGATATGAAATTTACAAGATAAACATATCAAAATAGAATTCTATTAAACACAAAACAAACTTCCAGTAAATTACAAAATGAAAGAAAAGCTAGAAGCTCAGTTCCAAGATGCAACTCTCAAGCAGGGAGAAATGAGAAAAAACTATAATCTATTAGTAATAATCAAAGTCGATCTTCAGAATCAAGTAAAAAACAAGATTTAAGAAATTGATTTTTTTCCTAGGGGGAAACAAGAGTTTAGAGTGTATGTGAGATTCTCTCTTTATTTAACATGACTTCTTCCAAAAGGTAGGAAGAAGACAAGGAAAAGAGAAGAAATCGGAAACTCCGACCTTTCATGAGCTCATTAATAACCACACTAAAACAGCAAAATGAAGATCAAGGTTTCTCCTTTACTTATCAGAACACTAGCAACTGAGGGAATAGATATATCCCTTTCAAAAAGAGAAGCTAACTTGTATTAGCCAGAGATAATTATAAAAAAAAAAAAAGTGGAATTATATTTAAATGAATCATCAAAATACAAAATACATTAGAAGGGCAAAGAAAGAAGACTTCATATTCAACAGCACTATGATTCCACGAATAACGGGAAAAAAGGAAATCCGTACTTGCTCATTAGCCACATTTTCATCAAGAGAATTCTGTGAGAGTTGTGACGACATTCCGAGCTGAGAAGAAACCCCTTGGGAAAACGATTGCTGCGACTGCTGCGATCGAAGCTGAGAGGCTTGGATTTTACCAAAAACCGAGGAATCCGCCCCAGTTGGAGCAGCATTTGGTCTCCTGGACAATAATCAAAACAAGAAGGAAACAGATCAAGAAGAGAAATCGGAACTAGTTAGTCTATTCTTCTGTTACTGATCGTAACCTGGAATGAGGAGGAAGGACAGAAATGGAATTCAGATCGCAGGCTTTATTGATCTTTAACTTCATTTGAACTTTTTCCAGTAGTTCCAGGAGATTCAGATTGCGAGAGCCCTAAACTTCAACTAAAATTCAATCTCTTCTAGATTGAAACATTGAAGGTGACTTCATTTCCAATTTTCCTTCGCTTCGCTTTCCGGTTAATCGATTGAACTTTCAGAGCTTTCAATGCTTGCGCCTGCTTACGTCTTTTGAATTCGTGAATTCGCTGATCACTGCGAAGAAACCAGAGAACCGAATAAGTACGAGCAGAAGGGAGAAGACTGATGCGAGCTCAGAGGTTCTTGGGGCTTATATTTTCAGCGGGAAATCCATTTCGGTTCATAAACGGGATGACATGCAGGATCACCCTCGATTCTGGGCCAGGCTTTGAGCGTATGATAAGGGATTAAGGGCTATAACCTGGGCTCGGGCCCGGCCCCGGCCCCGATTCCGGGCCTTATAACGTAATTTAAAACTAGTGATTGACCCTTTAATTGTATACATATACTTATTAATTAATATTGTTAATGTTAATATTAAATATTATTAATGTTAATAGTAGTAATAGTATTAATAATAATATTTATTATTATTATTAAGTAATAATTTATTATCATTAATTAATATTATTACATTAATAATATTAACTAATAATTATATGTAATAATAATAACTAGTAGAGAGCCCTTGCTTCCCAGGGGTTGGAATGGAATTGCATTGCTACATTAAAAAAGATAATGGTTTCTTAATAAGAAACTTGCAACTATAAATATTTAAGTCTTGAAACTCATATAAAGACTTAAAAGAGATCATCATGTGCTTGTTTTTTAAATATTGCTTCAACAAAGTATCTCACGTAAAAGAATATGATCATACAATGATAGTTCTGAGTTCTACTTCATAGATGTCTTTTGTTTCACATCGAGAACTCCTAGTTGACTCAGAAATTAGGACCGTTCGGCTTGGGAACCATCTAGGCAATCAGTTCCGTTTTACCCCAAACCCAGTCCCTAGCCAAAAATCGTTGAATCAGTCAATGACCCGTTGGCCCGAGGCGTCGACCCGCTCAATGGGTTTTGGCCATTTTTTATTTTAAATTTTTGTTATCAGAATGGGCCATCTATTCTAGAAATCGATGGCCAGAACGGTTCCATTTCTAGGTCGTTTTTTCTAGATGCCAATAATTAGATGAAATAACTTTGTAGCCATAGTCATGGGAAGGGTGGACATTACAAGGGATTCTAAAACCTTGAAAGATAAATCCAAAGTGACCTTAAACAAAAAAAATGGCGGTAGATCCACCAAACTGGAAAAAAAAAATCAGAAAATTGAGTCCAAAGTTCCGCTTTGAGATGGAACTAAACATACATGCAATCAAAGAAAGAGACGAAGTAGATCGTTTTGTAAGAAAAAAAAAATTGCACAAGAAAATCCAAAGAAAAAATAAAAGTAAAGAAATAAAATGGTGGTAAACCCCCGTTTTAGAGGATCTTGAAGAAGAAGAAGAAGACCAAATACAAAAAAAAAAAAACAAAAGAAAAAAATGAAAAAAAAGGAACATACCGCACACACTAGAATAAAGCCAACAATAGAAGAAACCTTTGAATAGTGAAAATCCAAAAGCATAAAAAACCATGATTTTCGAATCATCGTTGACCCGAACGGATGAACATTTCGGCCTAGGAACTGTCCAGACAACCGATTTCGTTTTACCCTAATCCCAATCCCTAGACAAAAACCAGGTGACAGGTGGCAGGTGACGGTGGCAGGTGGCCGTTTGAAATGCGGCCATCAAGCGTTAGATCCCAAGTCAGTCAGGTGCGCCGCCCCTGGATACGGATTCCTTCGGTGTCAGGTATGGCGCGGTTCGTCCAGTTCAATGCTCCGGAAGCGAAGTGCCTGGAGCGGTGCATGAGCGAAGTCTTGAGTTCGGATAAGGGGGGCCTCGAACTGTCATAAGATGGGCCAGTTCGGGTCTCTGCTTTGTGTGACTCGGGGCCAAAGGGGGAGCTCGGGCTCCTCGCAGGGAGTTCGACCACTAAGTAGGGAGTTCGGGCACCTTGCAGGGAGTTCGACCACTAAGTAGGGAGTTCGACCACTAAGTAGGGAGTTCGGGCACCTTGCAGGGAGTTCGACCACTAAGTAGGCAGTTCGAACTCTAAGTAGGGAGTTCGGGCCCCTTGCTAGGGAGTTCGGACCTGCTGGTCCCTTCCCTTTGGCGTTTGTACCCTCGGTACGCTGTTTTAAGTGCTGAGCTACTTGCTCTTTTGCCACGTGCCGTGATTTGCGAGGTCGGGCCAAATCTTCCTTCATCAGTTCCATTTTTGAATCATATGAGTCACACGCTCGAATGACATAACACGAATGATACTGCTTAATGTACCTCAAACACTCAATTTTTTGTTTGTAATTTTTGTTGTCAGAATGGGCTGTTCGTTTGAACTAGACGGTCGAACCACCATTTTTTTTAATTGGGAACTGTCCAAGCAACCGGTTCCATTTTACCCCAATCCTGGTCCCTGGCAAAATATCGTTGAATCGTTAATGACCCATTGACCCAAGTGGTCGAAGCATCGACCCATTCGAGCTAGACAATCGAATAGTTGACCCAAAAATTGGTGGCCAGAGTGGTACCCTTTTCGGGTCGGATGAGTCACACACTCAAATGACATAACACGTATGATATTGCTTAGTGGACCTCACGCACTCAATTTTTTCCCTGCAATTTTTGTTGTCAAAACGGGTCGTCTGTTCGAATCGGACAGTCAAACCGTCGACCTGAAACTAGTGGCTAGAACAGTTCCATAATTTGTTACTTGTAATTTTTGTTGTTAGAATGGACCATTCTTTCAAATAAGACGATCGAACCGTCGACCCGAAACCGGATATATATATATATATATATATCATTTGGCGAAAGGGGAGATCACCCTTATCCCTTTAATAGTATATATATATAAGATAATATTTATTATTATTATTATTATTAAGTAATAATTTTTTCTTATTATGTATGTACTTAATAATATTTTAATAAATTAATTATTATTATTTTAATAGTACTTGTATAATTATAAATTAATTACTATTAATTATTATGAATATAAAATAATTATTATTAATAATGTTATTAATTATCAGTTTTTGATTTAACCGGGTTTGGTTTAAAACCAAACCAAATTAATTAATGTTAATTATCGGTATTTATCTTTAATAAATACTTTAGCCCCTTTTCTAACCATTTAAATTAGGAAATAGGAGCACGTATGCTTGCATAAAATTCCAACAAAAGTTATGTGTTTTATTTTTCTCCAAAGAGTCTGCGCCCCACCACCTCTCGCCCCACAAACGCCCCACACACCGAACGTCCGCCACCTGTTCATTCGCACGCCATCAGCATTCCCGCGTGCAGGGCTAACGAGACAACTCAACCGATCCCTCGTGCTTGAACTGGCCGTCCCCTGACTCCGTTCTTCTCCCTTCCACCTGAGCTTTCCTTCTCCGGCACCGGCGACCGCTCCGATGAATTCACCTTGATCAGGTATTACCCCTGTTCTCTGATATTTTGTTTTCTCATTTCAGATACCATTATTGTTCAGGTTCAGCCATTCAGGTGCTTGAAGCGCTTAAACCTTGCAAATAACGAACGGCTTGTATCTGTGTAGGCCGATACTATAGTGGGTTTGAAGTGCAAGGAACCAATGAATATGATGAATTGAAGTTGAAGGGTGAGAGGTCTGAGATCCAAAGTGGATTTACAACAGACAGATCTCCCGGTTGGTTAAGTGAGTCTGCCCAACCACATCATGAACCTATGCAACACTGCCGATCGGGACTCCATTCTTTACGGGGAGAGGGAGCTCTCTTTCGACAAGACGCCTTTCTTCCACTTCAAAATGCATCGCCCCCCTTCGCTGAGATTTCAAATTCCATTTTTAAATCCACCCCATGTCGATTTCGATTTCAAGGGCGACTACTTGGACGATATAGATGGAATCTGTACCCAAGGCGGCAGGAACAGTTTTCTCATCAAAGCTGATGATGATCAAAAAGAAGAAGACTATGGGGGTGACTGGGATGATAAACAAACCTTGAATGTTGGAGAATACCTGGTGCCGGAGAAGGAGAGTTGAGTTGTCCCGTTAGCCCCGTACATGGGAATGATGACCGCGTGCAAATGGACAGGTGGTGGATGCTCGATGTGTGGGGCGTTTGTGTGGCGAGAGGCTGTGGGGCGCAGATTTGAACTCTTCTCCAAACAAACATAAATGCACCTCTTCTATCTAAATAAATGTGATTGATGATGATTTTGAATCCTAAGTATAGGTCCCCAGTTCTATCCACAAAAACGCTCTCTGTCCCCGCTAACAAAAGCTGTTTGCATTCACTAATCCACTACTAACTATTTGCCACTTGGCCATCTTTGCTAAGTTCATACAAACTACTAATTTGATACCACAAAGATAACTTTGAAGTTTGTCACAAAAGGATTAATGTTAGTTGAACTATTACCAAAAAAATCTAATTACAATATTAAGTCTTCAACCACTAAACCAAAACTCATCCAAGAGAGGAAACAGGAAAGAAAGGAGAATAATAGGCCATCCCGAGTATGGAGGTCACCTCTAAGTTTGAGTAATTTTGAGTAATTTCAGCAAATAATTTTGAGTAATTAAATTTTGATAATAATAATCAGTATTATTAATATATTAATAATTATGAAATCAGTAATAATAATAATAATAATATTATTATTATTATTATTAACTAATAATGTATTCTTATTATGTGTGTATTGATTATGAAACCAGTAATAATAGTAGTATTTTCAGCAATTAATTTAAGTAACTACATATTGCTAGTTACAATTTTTTAATAATAATCAGTATTATTAATATTTTAATAATTATAAAATCAGAAATAATTATAAGATTACAATAATAATAATAATAATAATTACTATTATTATTATATTATATATTATTATTAAGTTGTTAATTTATTGTAATTAAATTTTTGCATTTAATTGATGAAGTAATAATTTTTTAATTAATTTAATTTAAAAATATTGAATAACTGAAAGTTTTAATATTTATTATTTTTTGCTAAATAATGAAATAATAATTGATTTTATAATTAATTAATTTAACAATGCTGAATAATTAAAAGTTTAATAAATTAACTTTCACTACATCTAATAATTAATGGAAAATAATAATATTATTAATTATAATTACTGATAATAATAATATTATTACTAATTAACATTACTTATAAATTGATGTAATAATTATTATGAATTAATATAAATATTAAATGAATATATCCGAAATAATAAATATCATTATTAAAACCGTTATTCATTATCGGTTGGAATTAATAAGTATCAATATTATCAGTAATTAATTAGCAGTAAGTAATTATTATCAAAAATTAAATATTTTTACTAATTAATTATCGCTGTTAAGTATCAGTTATTAATTAGTAGTAATTAATGTCAGCAAAACATTAAATTTTGGGTCTCTTGGGAATGTAAACCGAATTATTGTTTAACATTAGTGGTAATAGTGAATTATCAATTGGATAATATTAATTAATAAGAATATTAAATATTTATTATTAATTTCGATATTAATTTTGAGTAATTAATTATCAGAAATTAAAATTATATGATATGGGTTTAAATGCATTAAACCCAGATTGAAACAATTATGTAAAACAGGTAAGCCGAACCACTATAAACTGGGTCAACCCGACCCAATCCACTTAAGCAATCAAGTCACCTTCTTCAACAGGCGTCGACTGGCCACAAATGGGTGGTTTATCACCCATTTCAACCAAAAAAACTAACTTAAACATTCGAAAAATAAAGAAAATAAGAAATGAAGAAGAAAAAGAAAAAAAATTGAAGACAACGATCACTACAAAACTCGACTACTGCTCAACCACCGCTGAGTGTGGTACTCGACCATCGGTGCCACACTATAGACATCTATAATCACAGGCTTCTTAACTGGATCATATGAAAGCTTTAGTTAATACCTGAAAGGCAGGCTGAAAAGTGCAGTTTGATGCAGAATCAATGTCTGATGGAAGTTCACACTATAGACCATAGAGGCTGTAGAGAATCGGTACAACTTTTGTATTAACTGTAGAAAAACTTAAATGTTTCAAAATACAATAACATTGATTCAAGGGAGAATGGAAGGTTCAGTTGATACCTGAAAGGTTGCAGTATGATGCAGATTCAACGTACTGTAGACCGCAGGGGCTATAGAGATACGGTCCAGGTTTTGAATTAACCATAGAAATATTGAAATATTTTAGAATAGAATAAAATTGACCCAACAGAGAATGGAAGGTTTTGTTAATACCAGAAAGGTTGTGGGCTGAAAAAAGTTCTATGCAGATTGAACTCAAATGAAATTGAAGGATGTTGACTGCTGAGGATGTATAGAATCAGTCCACCTTTTTTTTATTAACCGTAGAAAATTTTAAATGTTCTAGAATAGAAGAAGATTGATCCAAGGTAGAATGGAAGGTTTAGTCCATACCTAAAAGTTTGCAGGCTGAAAAAGTGCAGTTTGAAGGTATAATGAAATTGAAGGTTGTTGTAGACCGCAGAGGCTGTATAGAGAATGAAACATGTAAATACATGAAACAGAGAATGAAAAGAAAATAGAGATTGAACACAATGTAAATACATTAACCGGATTGAATGTGCTTGGTTATCTGAATAACCGGATTGAATTTCTCTGAAAAAAGGAACCCGATTGAATGTCTGTTCTGGAAAATTGAAAGCTGGCCTAATAACCCATTAAGCTCTCCTCTTCCTATAATTTAGGTTGATGGCCTTCCAACTGAAATGAATGAGAGGTTTTGGTTTGCTGAAAAATAGGTACGTGACTTACAAACTGTCTCTAAGTGGGGAACTGAATAAACTCTCTCCTAACTTAAATAACACACTACACTTGCATGGAGGTGGGTTTGAATTTGCAAGTTAGTGGTCTATCTTAGTGTGAATTTGCAAGTTAGTGGTCTATCTAAGTGGGAAATTGAATAAACTCTCTCTTAACTTAATTTTTTATGTACAGGTGTCTGAATGAAGGAGAGCCACATGTCTGACTAGGGGAGGCTTTGGCCTGAAATTATTCCTTTATTATATATATATATATATATATTAGATATATTATAAGACATGTACATATAATATAAAATAGAGAAAATTCCCAATCAGTATCCTGTACTTTGACTTGAGTGACAATTTGGTATCCAAACTTTAAAATGTGACAATCAAATATTCGAGCTTTTGAAACACGACAATCTAGTATTTGTTGTTAATGGACCGTCAACTATGTATATCACGTGACCTCATGTGTGATTTAAGACTTTTGAAAATATCAAAATTACCCTTGAAAATAAAACATACTGTTCATCATCTTCTTTCTCAAGAAGATGAAATAGATCCCAAACTCTCAACAGTCTATACTGTTGTTTCATGATGAAAATGCCCTTGATTGATGAATTGAACTCACACTGTTAACATTGATGAATTACCTCAATGATCATGGGCATGAATATGAACAAATTGGTGAGATTGAAGGCGAAGAGATCAGAAACTCAAGCTGATATCTTTCCGCTATGAAGTCTATATCTATTGAGTATTTCTTTTTGGTTTTTGGTGCTATTCTACATTTGTGGTTTGAGTTAATCTGTATTCGTTGTTAAAAAAAAATACAACACGCGAAGTTGTGTTGGATCTACAAGGTAAACCCAAGACACGAGGCTGTCTTCTTCTTCCATGCGAATCCTCTTCTTTATAAAAGACAAAAATTCTAAAGCCTTCACTTTATCTTCTTTCTTCTCAAACTCAGACCTTGCTTTCTCAATCAATAACAATTGTGGTTTAACCCTGTTTTGGAAGGCCAGATGGAAAAATAAAATAAAGAACTATAGAACAAATAATATCTTAATATCAAAAGACTGTTTGTGGGCTGATCTGTTCTGTCATTGTTTCCTTTTCGTCATCGATTTTGCTAACTTGCATCAGATTAAATAAGGGGAAATGATAAGTGAGAATCAGATTTTTAGTATTGGCAGGAGATGCCTTGGCCTTAAGCTTCTTCAATCCAGGCAATTCTACCAAGCGGTGTCACAGTAAATGGTACAATAACATTTCTGTACCGGTTCTACAAGTACTCGGCTTAGGAGTAGATGGTTTTCTCATTCTTGGGACTGAGAGTCGGGAATGTGAGCTTCAAGGTGCGGGTGGAGAGGTTGGGGGTGAAGGTGTTGAGGGTGGTGAACGCTCATGGCATGGCGCCAAAGGTTTCAGGTATATTGTTCAACGAGCACGTGCTAGAGTTGGTTCAGCGGTTGGTGCAGTGGTTGTCGTGGTGTTACTCACACGTCAGATTCAAATGGGAAGGCAAAGTCTTTTTGCGATGGTTGATAAAGAAAATTAGGTATCACTTGAAGGACATTTGTGTCTTTTCACATGCCACTTAACGGTTGATTAATAACATGTACTAAATTATCGCATTTCAAAAATTCGAATACTAGATTGTCGCATTTTAAAGTTCAAGGATCAAACTGTCACTCGAACCAAAATACAAGATACTGACCAAGAAATTTCCCTACAAAATATAATAGCTGCCTTTGTTTTCGGTGGAAAATTCATGATGGTAAAATTCAATCGATAGAAAATTCAATTATGAGTTTCAAATTTTAGTGGATCGAAATTTTTATACGATAATTGATGATAATTCATGTAAATATACATGATAAAATTAATGTATTATTTATATTGATTATCCATGAAAAAGTCAATCGATGGAAATTGGAAAGATTTACATCAAATTGATTACTAGGCCGGGTCTGAAATATTGGACTAGGCCCGGGCCAGAAATTTTCAGGCCCAAGCCAGGCTGAAATGATCACTACCTTGACATGTGGTAAGTGAAGGGTGAGATTTGTGTGCTAACGCCATACATATTGTAAGCAAGAGAAATGTTTGGCTGCAAAGTTACTCGGTGTGCTAGTGGCCTAATCCATATACTCCTACCCTTTTAGGGGGTATCAACAATATGGATTGATTTTGTTTTTGAAAACAAAAACAATCGCTACATTAATAAAATTATATTGTTTTTGCTGATGTTGCATATGTATTTGTTTTCAAAAGCAAAACCAATCATGTATTCAAACGATTTATTGGTGGGGCCATTGCATTGTATCTAAGGTTATGATTTTCTATTTTAGCCCCACCTACGACAGTGTCATGGCAAAATTGAACTCTCTCGAACATTTCCTTATATGATCGAGGAATTTCACTTTCACTACTTAGGTCCCGTTTGTTTCATTGTAATAGGGGTTTGGAATCGGAATTGGAAATTTGGAATGGTCATTCTGATTCCAATTGTTTGGTTGAATGGAATCGGAATCCCATTCCCATAGAGGTGTAAATTGGGCCGTGCTAGGTCGGTACAACACGGCTCGCATGTGGCCCATGCAAAGTGTGGGCCAAGTCAGACTGTGGTTCCCTCCCTTGGGATACTTTGGGAGGTCAGCCCGGCATGGCCCACGACCCGTGTTGTGCCATGGGCCAAGCTGGTCAATGGGCCTGAGCCTTGAGTCAGGCGTGTAAATCAGATGAAGCCATTTTTTTTTAAATTTTGAAAAAAAAATTAACATAAATTAAAAAATGACAAAAAAAAGATCTTAAAATTTTATTTTATATAAATTTTGATGTATACAATATTGTTTAATATGCAATAATAATATATAGGTCGTGTCGTGCTGTGCTGACCCAATTTATACATCTACATTACCATTCCAAGTGGAATGGTGTTTTCCCATTTGAGGGAATGGCCATTCCCTCCCCCTCCCTTGGAAATGAAATCCCATTCCAATTATTGTTTGAACCAATCAGACTATGGGAATAGATTATTCAAATCTGATTCCAAAGAATTTCAATTCTGATTCTAATTCTGATACCGAATCCGACTGTAAACCAAACATACTCTTAAGGGTCCGTTTGACTCACAATTAGAATCGGAATCGGACTCGAAATCAGAATGATTTATTCCTATAATCTGTTTGATTCAAACAGGAATGGAAATGAAAATTGAACCAATAAGAATGAGATTTAATTCCCAAAAGAAGGTCAAAAAATGGTCATTCTCTCAAATGAAGAATGCCAATCCAACATGAATAAAAATAAAATTATAATTCTGTCTAACCAAACAATTGGAATTAAAATAACCCATTCCAATTCCAATTCAAAACCCCTATTATCGCAAATCAAACGAGGCCTAAATTATTTTGTGCGGGATCTTCCCGCTCACAAGTCACAACTTAAGCAAGGTGCCAGTTGATAAGGTGTCTTGCTAGTTGTTTATATCACATGATGTATACAAAGGAATTTTCTGTCAATTTCCCAATAAAATTTAATATAGGTATTAATTTATTTAACTTGTGATAATTTAAGTGGAAATCAGGCAGAAAATAATGTTCAAGTAGTTAAGTGAAATACAGGGATACAGGGGCATATATGAAAATTACCCTAGATTACATTGTTTGGGTTTAGGCCGACCGTGAGCTTAAATGCTTTTAGCCCACCTCTTGGAAAAAACAAAGTTCCCCAACCCAATACAAAAAGAAAGCGGTTCCGGATCATCCATGCATTTTGGAGGATTGGGCATTGGGGTTTGTTTTTAACAGACCGCGCTTCAAACTGACCTCACAGCCACATTCTGTACGGGAACATCTTCTCGTGAATAATAAATATAAGTATGGAAAATGTTTCCAATGTGAAGTTAAAATATATTATGAAATTGGTGTGAAGCATATTCCGTGAAGAGCGGTTCCAGTCTCATTTGGGGGGATTTCTTACATAGAGTGATTATATTGTGGGCCATAGAGTTTGCCTACCACCAGATAAGCTGAAAAACTGAAGGATGCTTCGGGGTGAGAGGTGAAGAATATCCTCTTGAATTTATGATATGGTGAGCGGTTCCAGTTTCGATCTACTGACCATGGCCACGTTCGTCCAGGCACAAATATAAAATATCAGTTGTGTTATGGTCACCCATATTTTCAACATGCTGCTGATGAGCATGGCCAGGAATGTACTGTGATCAATATATCCAAACTTTGATAATAACTCTGTGCTCATTTGGGAAGACTTTTGGGAAGGCTTCTCGCATTCCGAGCTGGGCCTCATATAGAAAGTTGGAAACATCAGAAGCCGTAAAATATGAACATCCGGAACACAGATAATCAATATGGGCTGCTTCTTTGTAGCAGCTCAAGTTCAAACGCAGTAGCCCTCCAATCAGTTTCTCTGCCGGAGGAAGTGAAACGAGCTAATTGATGAATCGCAAAATGAGAATCAATCTCAAAGAAATCCTTAAAATGGATTCGATGGGAACCACCTTCCCGAAATGTTCTAAAAATAAATTTTGACGCTTCTACCAAAAAGAGTTTTTTCGGTGTGATTCTTAGGGGTGGCAATTTTCCCCGTCCCTGACCGGTACTCAGCAATCCCCGCCCTGACCCGTCCCCGATTAATATATAAATATATAATATTATATATTATATAATATAATTATATATATTATAATAATTATTATTCGTTTTTTAAAAGATTAAAACTTAAGAAAAGTAAGATGACTCGATAGTAAAACCCTTCAACTTCGAGTCTTCAATAGAACCCTAGCTTCGTCTTCCTTTGTCAGTTCATCTTCATCGCCGATTCACCGACCACCGACCGCTATCGCTGACTATCGCCACTCACCAATCGCTGTTGGACATCGGAAATCAGACAAAGATACTCGAGTCTCAACAGAGAACAGAGAAGAGATACTCAAAGAAGAGTTTTAATTCTATAATCTTCCTTCAACCTTCGTCATCATCGCCAACCGTCATCGCCTCGCCCTTCGGATTCTTTCTCATTGCCAACCTCAGCTCTCGCAAGTCGCAATGGTCCTCTCTCTCTCTCTCTCTCCCATTCTCAATCTCTCAGAGATTCAAACTCTGTCTCCAATTCGTCGGGGATTCGGGTCTCTGACAGGGATGAATTCCCTGTCAGGGTTGGGGATGAAGGGGGGATTCTTTTCCCCACCAAGGATCGGGGACGGGGATGGGGTGATTTGAGGGTCAGGGTCAAGGATGGGGAATGTAATCCCCACTCCAAACCTGCCCCGTTGCCATTCCTAGTGATTCTAACAAAAAGAGTGGAGTGTATGCATTTGGGTACATATTAAAAAAGAAAAAAAGTCTGAAACTCTAAGGCTATGTTTGGTTTGAAAGAAAAGGCAGAAAACCTTCACAAATCTTGTATAGGTTTCTCTGCCTTTTCCTTCCTTTTCTTACTTTTTCCTTTAAACCAAACACAACCTAAAATTATATGCGAAAATGGGCCTGCATTTACAAGAATCACTGTACCAGAGATGTGGGCTGCCCTTAAAGCCCAAAAACTAGAAACCCAATTCCCAACATTACAAATTTACAATTCCTATGAAGGTGCTCTTATTGTCTCAGATTGCAAAAGACTAGCTCGTGATTTGCAGCTTTCGATCAAGTAACAAATGTACAATCACACTTTCCTAACTGTGCAGTGGATTGGCTGGCCGATAGATGTCTAGATGGTGAAGCTTCCTTCAGCTTCCCTGGGACTTGTTTTTCTTGATTTTGCTGGGAGTTTCTCCCCCTACGTATCAGAAAAAGGGCCAAGGATAAGTTCAGTTGGAAAGTGAACGGGAGCACACTCTCCACTTCTTGAAAGCCCCGTAGCCGTAGGTAAATCTTTCAACTGCATTAAATCATTGCATTGAAAGGAAGCAAATTCTCCACTCCGTGTAAGGTAACATGTAAAAAACGCAATTTTTTTTTCTTAAAAAAAGGGCAGAGGCAAATAATCAGCTTCAGCCCAAAAAAGAAAAAACAACCGAGCAATATCATATCATCAGATCAGATGTCGTGGTTAAGCAAGGCTTCCATTTCTGGTATCATCCGTCTAACACTCCGACCTCTCGTACTAGGGTTCACCTTGAGGGCTCGCCATGGCCAACAGATACGCCTCACCTTACGTCGGCTACTTCGCTCCCTTTTGTTTTCGGCCTCTTCTAGCTGCCTTGTCAGTTCCTCAATCCGCTCACGAAATCCTGCAGCTCTGCTGTCCGCTAGCTGGAGAGACCTTTCAGCTGCTGCCTGTGCAGTCATGGCTGCAGTAGCAAGATCTTCTTTTAGTTTTAACTTGCTGTTACACAATTCCAAAGAGGCCTTTGTCTTCTCCAGCTCTTCCCTGAGATTTGCAGCCTGGTATAGAACAGAAGCAACTGATAAAATCAATAAAACATTTTTTTTTTATTTTAAATTCCCATTGCCGTAAAATCCAAAATATGAAATCAAGAAGAGAATGACTGAGAAGTCAGAAAGGAAATAGCACTCTGGTATTAATCTGAATAAATGAAACATTATTCGTTTTAGGAACATCATTCGGAATTCAGAAACTGTGCTTTTTTGTATACATGTTGAACAAAGTCGAAGCATCAAAATACAGATTTTTGAAAGCACCTTTATCTGCATCCATAAATGAAAGCGTTATTTTTCATTTTGGCCTTCTCTTTTTTCCATGGGATAGAATATCCAAATTTTTAAAATCATGCCTAGGAAAAGAAATAGTAGTTGTATTATGTTCCTCGTATATGATCTCAAATCAAATTCTCCATACAGAATGAACAAGTTCTAATGGTAAATTGGCAATGTTCCACCGGTGGAGAATTTATTTAATAAATGGTAAGAGCAATGTTTCACCCCATTTTAACCCTCGGACCGGTGAACTGGTGACTGGTCATGATTTCAATTTCGCTTTCTCCATATCAATACAAGTTACAACTACGAGTTCCAACCATTGAAATAAATAGGAAGCAATAAAACTGAAAGTCTAAAGACACTAGCAAAGAGCAGTTAATAAGTTTATCTTTACCTCTCTATCACGCTCTTCAATGGCATTGTTCCCAGCTTCCACTTCCAATTCACAAGCTTCCCTCCATCTAGAAACCTCCTCTTCAGATTCTGTTATTTCCATCATGAGCTCTTCAACCTTACAGGCAGAAACAGCAAAAAGAAGAGATCAAAAAGGAAGGAAATGTTAGTAGAGCATGGTTGATAGAGAGCAACAGGGAAAAAACACTCCCATAAACGGAACACATAATTACATTTTGGGCCAGCCTACTCTCTCTTTCTTCCAACTCTTGTATGTACAACTTGTTCTCTGCAATTTCCTGAGCTTGTTTCTCTGTAAGACTCTGTAGACGCTCAGAGTCTGACCTGCCATAGGATAGATACTTAAAACCAATAACTAAATAGATAGAACCTCACAAATGAATCTGTGATGGTCAACTAATATTTCTGACTGTCAATCAACTTGATCAACTAAAAGCTTATGTGGTCTAGTAAAAAAAGTTCTAGTCATAAACAAACTCATGGTCAATGTTTTCATCTAAAGGTTACTGTGTACAGAACTTCAATTCAAGGCAATAGACCATCCACCACTCAAATTGCCATATAAAGATTACCAAAAAAATGCCATATAAAGAGCTTGGGCATCAAGAGAAGATATGAATAGATATTCCAAAGTTGTGGATGGATAATTCATTGTTTAAACTACAAATTCATCATATATAATATACTTCTTCCATGATACCATCCAAATAGTGACTGTTAGATATATTTCCTATCATTCTAGAAGTACAGAATAAAATGAATTGACTGACTATAAACAAAACAGTACAAAGGTAATTCTAAAGGTTAGGTTGCATTGTAATCAAAGACAAACACAAGAATTTACTAAAATTAAAACAGGCATATATGCTTGATGCATCCAAAGTTGAAAAGTTTCTAACAGAAGGCCAGAAACTATTGAAGTTATTAAAATAGTTGATAGAAAACCATTAGAAATATAATAATATTTTAGTACAGCATACAAGTTGGAATTGGATTTGTATAGACATCTTGTGCCTACACCAGTTCATCTTTTATTTCGCATTCTCCAGTTTTTTTTTGGGTGCATTCTTCAGTTCCCAGTATGTCCTAAACAACAGGAAAGCCACAAGAAACACACATGGTAGTATGGCAGTAACTGTAGACTCTGCTAATCAGAGGAAAAAAAATACCTAGATTCATCCAAGGATCTCTTTAATTCAGTGATTTCCAGCCGTAAATTCTTCATTATCTTCTCTACAGTTGAAGCCTGCACAGAATAACCAGAAACATGAAACCAAATTGCTGTCCATTGAAATGAAACTTCTTCAGATAATTATGCTATCAACTCTAAAGTTCACAAAAACAGAAAGTTGTTCTTACTAAGATTGGATTTTATCACCATAAACTGCACTCCTTTCAAATATGATACTTTGAAGAGTATGAATTATGGATGAGGCAAAAAATACAACTCCCCTTACATTCAGTGATGCAGGAGCTGAAGAGTCAAAATTGGAATTTTATGTATTTTTGCACAGTAGGCGGTATTTTTGTCATTTTGCAATTTTTGTGGGGTCCATTGATAGGGTTTAATTTGTATACTCATAGTTTGTTTATGTTTAAAATTTCAGAGTCATTGCATAAATGGGATTAAAGTTATTGAGTTTTCATTGAATTGAAATAGGATATGGCAGCTTAGTTTGAGTCCTACTAGGATTATCAAGTCTAACAGTTTGACTCCTAGGGTTATTATGAGTTTAGAGTCTATAAATATGTTTGGGCGTTTTACACAAAGGCAATGAATTATATTGAGTTTTCTTCAGCTTATGCTAGCTATGGTGAGTGATTCCCATGTCCTAGAGTGATTCTAGGCACCCTGTGAGTGATTCTAGGTATTTTCTCTCTTCTCTCCCTATTTTCTCTCTTATTCCTTCAAGAAACCATTACAGCCATCAACGGCCATAAAATTCTGATCCAAGAAGACCATTCACATTCCCTAAGGACTAGAACTGAGATGGTCCTACATCAGTTGGTATCAGAGCTAATGGTTTATTCACTATGTTCTCACAAAGTGACTGATTCTATAGGCCTAGGGTATCTTCTAGACAATCTTACAGGTCTAGAATCAATGATGATTGGGTTTCTAAACCATATGAAGGGTCTTTAGTTGACTTATTTGAGAAGATGGTGGAATAAAACAGATCTAATAATGTTGCCTATGGGAGCAAGGTTTTCAAACATGTTAGAAGAGAAAGGGAAATACCAGATTTCAAAGGAGATGATGACCCGCAAGCATTCTTTGATTGGGTTGCTGAACTAGAAGAATATTTTGATTGGCATGATATGCTTGACAAACAAAGGATTAGATTTGTGCGCACGAAGCTGACGGGTCATGCTAAAGTATGGTGGAGAACTCTTGAGAAACGACTAGAAAATAGAAGCAATGATCCAATTAGTACATGGGCAGAGATGAAGAGGTGTTCGCAAAAAAAGTACATCCCACTAGACTTTCATGATGATCTATATATGGAGTTGACTAATTTCGAGCAAAAGAAGAAGCGGCAGGTTACAATAAAGAACTTGAAGTCAGTGGGAAGAAGGTACAAAGCTGAAAAGAAAATAGATGACAGGTCATGCTAAAGTATGGTGGAGAAGGAGAACTCTTGATCAATGACTAGAAAATAGAGGCAATGATCCAATTAGTACATGGGCAGAGATGAAGAGGTGTTTGCAAGAAAAGTACATCCCACTAGACTTTCATGATGATCTATTTATGGAGTTGACTAATTTCGAGCAAAAGAAGAAGCGGCAGGTGACAACAAAGAACTTGAAGTCAAGGGAAGAAAGTACAAAGTTGAAAAGAAAACGCCTGGAATCACTCACAGGGAGCCTAGAATCACTCTAGGGCATGGGAATCACTCACCATAGCTAGCATAAGCTGAAGAAAACTCAATATAATTCATTGCCATTGTGTAAAACGCCTATACATATTTATAGACTCTAAACTCATAATAACCCTAGGAGTCAAACTGTTAGACTCATAATAGTCTTAGGAGTCAAACTGTTAGACTTGATAATCCTAGTAGGACTCAATCTAAGCTGTCATATCCTATTTCAATTCAAAGAAGACTCAATAACTCTAATCCTACTTATGCAATGACTCTGAAATTTTAAACATAAGAAAACTATAACTAGAAAAATTAAACCCTATCATTGGACCCCACAGAAATTGCAAAATGACAAAAATACCCCCTACTGTCCAAAAATACAGAAATACATAACATTTCATAAAATTCCAATTTTGACTCTTCAGCTCCTGCATCATTCAAGAAAACCAAAAGGAAGTAGATGAAGTTGTGCAATGCGAGAATGATCATTGAGACACTAGGGAATGGCAGAAAGCATAAAAGCTCATAATGGATCCTAAAAATTGATTCACCACCATAAGGAAGGACCTCTTCCCTAACTACCAAATGCAGTGCTACACCCTCTACTCATAATTAGAGGTGTAAAGTGGGCCGTGCTAGGCCATCACAAGCCGTGCCGCCCTCCCCGGTGAAAAATTTAAGGGTCGGCCCGGCCCACAGCCCGGGCCCATGGGCCAAGCCTTGGGCTAGGTCGGGCTGTGTATCAGGCCAAAGCTATTTATTTAAAAAAATTGACAAAAAACTTAAAATTTTAATTTTATATGAATTTTGTGTATAAAATTGCTTATATATGCAATAATTAAATAAATTAGTATAATAAAATTAAAAAATGTTTAATTTATTAATATATTATATACTATATATTATTATATAATTATAGTATGTATAAAATATATATAGATATATATAGTATATACAAATATATATAAAATATATATGGGCCGTGCCAGCCCGCGGGCCACGGGCGGCACGACCCGATTTACACCTCTACTCATAATGGATCCCAAGATTAAAATCATTTGCAAACTCTTTATCAAAATAAACTATTTATAAATATAAATACATTTTACAAAACCAATTTCAAAACAAAATGAAATCCACTATTAGTAGTTTTGGGTTTCCATCAAAAAGAGTGTAACTAAGATGTTCTTTTTGCTCGACAAAGTGACTGATCCTATCACAATGATCATTCACTAAAGCATCTTTCCAATTCAATTCACCATACCCAGGTATTTGAACCTAAAAGGATCTCACTAATTGGCACATCAAAAGCAAATCAGTCCAACACCTAGTGTAGTATCATTATCAAGTCAGGGGATTAAATATAATTTTCTAGTTTTACCCCTATGTCTCCAGCGTCTAGGGTTTAACTGGAAATGGTCCCATTCAGTGTTTCTCAATCACCTACTCATTGTAACCTCAGGTCTAGCCCGAGCAATTGAGACAAACTGTTCCACCATTTTGGCAATACAAGAGCGTCAGCCTTGGCATGATAAACTCCTCAAGTTTATCAATTGGTAGAGAACATTTGAAGGTAACATAAGTTTCATAAATGTCCAACTTAAGGGGTATTGCACAGAAACATATCATATACACATGAAATAATAATGACTTGAATTTATTCAATAACAAATATCCGTTTACATCACTCATGTTGGAGCTGAGAGCATACGCTGTCTAACAACAACTCCAATGAGTTTGAAACAATTACACTCTAATGAATTAGATATCTTCAATGAATTTATTGACAGTCATTCTCTAGTTTAAGGAAACTTTGCTAACATCATTTGTTGGTTTACTAGCATCTTGGATAGCACGGATAACACCATGGATAATTTAAAGGCCTAAAATTTGAACTAATAATGCCATAGCAGATGGTTAGGCAAAGATAGCATCTCCAAAGCATTCGCTTATGATAGAAATAATTTTGTAAAGGCAATATAACTTGTTTAGAAATTAAAACAAAAAATAAAGTCACACTGGTGAAGAGAATTTTGTCAGTTAGTTATGTGGCGTCCCAATTCCAATGGATGATGAATAATATCAAACTCTAAACAGAGAACCTCCGCTCAAAGGATCCAACAAGAGCTAAACATGTTAAAGAAAAACACACATGCGTCCATTGCCAAATTACAATGTGCACAAAACACAGACAAATAATGGCGGCAATTTAAATTCATGTCAGAATAATAATGAAATTCAACCATATTCCAAATTTCAAGTATGTTTGAAGAATTGTTTTCTGATAAGGAATCGAGTCATGAAGATTAGTTTAGCCGATCAAAAATAAAGTAATATGCAGTATCTAGAAATTTGAACTGTAGGAACAAAAGTAATAGAACCATACCAGACTAACAACCTCCTCTTCGCATTCACTACTGTCTGATTTATTGCATGTGTTAGGACCAGAATTATCTGTTGAATCACCGGTTGAAGCACCCATCATGAACCCAAATCCAACTTTCTGCAACCCTCTCTCTGCAATTTGAAGAATTGCCACTCTTCTCTGTTCACCACTTCCTTTCAGTCTATTAAGAGCCCTTTCAACTGATTCCTTCTCCACTAGAGCAATCCTGAGCAAGCTATTAATGTCTCTGTTTTCTTCAGTCAAACTCACGATACTATTCTCCAACTGCCTTTTCTCCTTCTTCCTCATTTCTTCGAACTCTGTTAACCTCGATTCCACCGACATCGTAAGTTTATGAACCACCATTTTTTCTGATAAAAGACCCTTTGATTCCTCGTCCAAATCAGCCTCTTCTTTTATCTGCTCTTCTTCTTCTCCTTCTTCAATAACACTCTCTGGCTTTTGTTCACCGATTCTCTCGATGATCCTCATCAAGCACTCTTTAACTGAGAGAAGAAAATCCATACTTCGAGAAAAAATCTGAATTCGCTTGCTCCTTTCCTCTAGCAATACAGAAATCTTCTCTCGACAAACTTCAACTTCGTTCCGAAGATCCAAATTCCCCTTCAATTCCTCGTCCCGTTGTCTCATCAATTCATCTTGATGTTCTCTCGTAGAGACCTCTAATAAACGAAGTTCGCTCTGGAGAGCGTCTTTTTCGCTTGAGGTTTGCTCGAGAGAATTAACGAGATCGAAGTTGTGTTTTAGAGCTTCCTCTTTCTGCTGTTGAAGGAGGATCAAGTTATCCTCCATAACCACGGATCTTGATTGAAGATCACGATACGAAATCTGAAGAGCTTCCAATTCATTGAGAAGAGCATCATTTCGGATCTGCGATTCTCGAAGCTGGTCACGAAGATTCTGTTCGTCGTCATTCGAGAAAATTTCCTCTTTTCGATCATCAGTAACATTTTCCATGGCATAGAAGATAATCCATTTAAGAAGAAAGCTTCATACGTTTTCATCTCTGTAAACTGAAAGAAAGACGGAAGGCTAAAATCTACCAGTCAAAACAAGCGAGGAAGACGTTCAGGTGGGAGAACGAAATAATAATCTACGAGAATCGGTTTTGGCGGGATAACAATTTAGCGAGTGGAAATTCCTGAAACAAGGTTTTCCTTTTGGGAAATCAAAGCCATCGATAATGTTGTGGCCCCACTTTGAATTAGACGAAGTAACGTCGCGGTGGGGCCACAGATATCTTTTGAAAGCCACGATTCGCGGTTTTATCCCTGCGCTGTAACCATGTAGTAGCAAAATGGAACTCGGATTGTAGAGGATTTCAAATCTGCGCCTCACAACAGGGCGCCCCACAAACACCCCACACAATTGGAAGGCGCCAAGTGTTCTCTCGCAACATTTCCTCCCTCAGCATGCGTGGAGCTAACGGGACGGCTGTTAGCTCCAAATTCCCGCTACTCTCGATTCGACCTGGCCTCTCTGATCTCCTGCCCATACAAATTCTATTCACGTCTACCCACATAATATCGCAGTCGATATAGAGAACATCTCTATCTAGTATAACGTAAACAGAGTTCATGTGGCCATGAGATCCGGAACCGGCCTCCTCTATCTAACTTTGACCCCTGCACTCCTACATCCGAGCTAACGCAAAACTTCGGCGATGATGACCGTTCCGGCAGACACACCGGAGGTATTCCCCGTTTGCCAGTAGTCTCCACTTCTCTCCTCCAACATTCTGTTCATCAATCGCTCTTTTTCTTCTTCTGCTCCCGGGAGGAACTTTTTGTTTTTGTTGGCCACGCCGGACGGGGCCAAGAAACTAAAGACGTCGAACTATCTCTGGTATGTTGAATCCTTGGCGGTTCCATTATCCAGCGTCAGGAAGATCTCGCATTCGCATGCTGTAATCCTCGGGGAAGCGCTTGCTTCGGAGGAGAATGATCTGGTGTTCCCTAGTGAGAGTTCTCTCGCCAGGCTCTGGTTCCATTGCCAATGTAGGTGAGCGTCAATTGATCTATGCGAGTCGGAGTATTGGATATGGGTGTTCTTTTTTTTGCACAAAATAAGATTCATCTTATTTTAACAGTAGAAAAAGAACAAAATTTGAGGCGTTCATTGAATATGGATATTCTTAATTTTGAATGTAGGTGTTTTTACATAGAATTCACTTTTTCTATTTTTATTAGAAAATCCAAATTTTGATGCAATAAAAAATTAGATGAGAATGGATAGGGAAAAACCGAACCTGTATAATGGTCAGGTGGTCGCCGGTGATCTCCTTCCCTTCTGTGTTTTGTATTGAAAAAAAAAAATCAGCAATTCAAATCTGAAGCGGGATCTGCGCCCCACACAATCTGAAGGTGTCAAGTGTCCTTCCACACGATTTCTCCCTCAGCGCGTGTGGAACTAACAGGACGGACGTTATCTCGTCCTGTTAGCTCCAAATTCCCGCTACTCTCAACTCTTGACCTGGCCTCATCTCTTGACCCTTGCATTCCTCCATCCGAACCAATGGTGAGAACTCCGGCAAAGACAATCACTCCAACAAACACACCGGAGGTATTCCCCGTCCCTCTCATCTCATCTCTCTCTAATATGAACTGGGATCTATTTCCTCAGGGCACCTCACAAGTCACAACCACCTCATAGGCACATCCTACCATACATTGAGAATATCTCCCGTAAATAATAATAAATAAATACAGAATATGTTTCCAATGCATAATGATATGTGCCTATGAGGTCAGTGTGAGATGCCCTATGTGAGACTTGTGAGTAGCAGATCCGATCTCTTAGCAGTGCAATACTGGATCCTCTCCCTACATAAATATTTGCACGTACCCTGAAAGTACTGGCATCTATTGATCTATGAGATCACATTGGCACCCCACTGGTGCCTCACAACACATCCAAACCGTCCATTGGGAACATTTCCGGCCCAATGCACGCTCAGATGTGCATGTGGTGTGCCACTGGGCCACCCTATGTGGGGTGTAGATGTAAATTCTTAATCTACCTGAGAATATACATGTATAGAATGTATTTGCTTGGATGGACTTGAGTTATATTGGAATTGAATTATCCAATCCCAACCCAGATTTAGGTCAGACATGAGTTTTATGAGACCGGCTTCAGTCAAGGTAAATTCATGCCTATACCGTTCTAACAGCCTTTTCCAATCTTACATTAAAAATATCTTCCCATAAAATAAAGCATATAAGTATAGAGATATTCTTAATACAAGACAGTAAAAGCTGTTCGAACAAAATTTGCCCTGACTGAAGCTGAACTAGAGTTTTATAGACAAAGCCCAGCTCAAATAACCCTACCCACAATACAAAGCGAACACCCCGGAGTAAATCAAGTAACAAATTATATGATATTTTGTACTCAAAACAAAAATAATAAATTAGTAGTGTATTCACATTTTATGTTTACAGGGAAATACTACAACAGAGATAATAGCAAATGCATTTTAACATGGGAAAAAAAATCACAAATATGCTAAAACATTTCTTATCACATATATTGCCTGGCTTAAATTTCGTTGAATGCCATGACATGACTTTCATAAATTTTATAAATTCAAAAAATACCCAACTAGAAGCCAATATACCCTTTCTGGTTTGGGAGAATTAATAGTAAACAACTAAACTAAACATCACCTTTGTCTATTCTTAACTTTGCTAAAATAGCAATTATTTTTGTTTTGGAAGAATAAACAAATATGTTGGTGCTCGTCACGACTGAATGGTTTTACCATCAGGTTCAATTATTTGATGCATTCAAACAAAAATTTTAAAATAATAAAAATATAAGTTAATTTAAAAATGGTATCGGATTATAGTTTAAAGCTATTTTAAATCAAAGTAAGCTTACATCAGTATTAAATAAAGAGAGATTGGAGGGTATGACACATCAAACACATGTGTAAATGAGGTAAATCAGTTTGACTTTAAGTCAACATTTTTAATGATCCAACAAACAAAAAAAACCATCTGGCCATTGCAATAAGGTTTTCTTATTAACTTAGGGTCTGTTTGGTTCGTAAGAATAGAGGTTTAGACTCAGAATTGTAAATTTGTAATGGTTCATTTTGATTTCAACTGTTTCTTTGATGGAATTGGATTCCATTCTCATTTGGCCATTCTTGTGTAATGGCATCCCTCTTTTGAGGGAATCGTTTCCTCCCCTCCCTTGGCAATGAGATCTCATTTTAGTTTATTCTAATTTTTAGTTTTGGTTCCTACTATTTTAACTAAACAGGTTATGAGATCCGACCATTTTGATTCCGATTATGAATTAAATGGACCTTTAATTCTACCAACCCTTAGACACCAACTGTCCTAGACACCCATATGAGTCTTTTTAATGTGACCCTAGCGATGGCTAGCATGCCTCACCCTACAGGTGCAAATGGATCGGATCATAATCTGATCTAATTCAAGATCCAATCCTATTTGGTCGAATTCGAATCACCCCTAATTGGATCTTTGGATTGGATCGGATCATGTTCGGATCACCCCTTATCCGATCCAAGAAGATCTGAATCTGATATATATATTATATTTATAAATATAAATATATAGTATATGTTATTTATTTATTTATAAATATTTTTATATTATATTTTTTATAAATTTGTTATATTATTTATTTTTTATAAAAAATGTATATATGATGAAAATAATTAAAAAATAGTTATATTTTTGTTTTTACTTTATTTAAATTAGTATATTTTAATTTTCTTTTAATAATTTATTAATTTAAAAAAAAATAAGTTAGGTTGGATCATATCCAAAGATCCGACCTGTTGATAGGATTCTAATTCAAATCGAGTCCTATCAGATCCGATCAGATCGGATTCAACATGAACAATATTGGATCAAATCCAACATCAACATTGTCGGATCGGATTCAAATATGCCCTGATTTGAATCCGATCCGATCCATTTGCATCACTACCTCACCCCAAAACCATTACTGTCACCTTTCTTCTTCTTCTTTGGAGATGAAGAATTCAAATTCCGCACTTGTCAGTCATCACATGTGGGAGTTGGGACTTTTAAATTTGCCTGCGTTGAACCTAATATTCCAGAACTGCCCCTTCCCCAACCAATAATACCTTATAGAGAGTCTGGATCTACTCCTCACAGAGGGTGCCTCACACTAACCTCACAGTATGTCTTGGCCTCACATCTGGAAAATCTCGCATACTTGTATTTATTATTCATAGGGAGATGTTCTCAGTACAAGATCAGATGTGGTTGTGAGATCGGTGTGAGGCGCACTCTATGAGGAGCAGATCCCAATTCCCTTATAGAAATCTTCCATTCAAATACATAATGTAGAAGTTGACAGAACTTTATCAACATCAATGTTTCTATAAATCTATAATGAGGAGAGGATCCAATGGACTCCTTTTGGACCCCTGGCTTGAATTGTAGGCGTGATGGTGGTGGAATATAGTCTCAAGTGCCGAAGATGAGATTACAAGAGATTTTAGGTGAGTCTATGGGTTGGAGATTTTCAGGTGAGATTACAAGAGATTAGATTGAACCTGGATTTGGTCCAATCCGATTCAGTCCAATGTGAGTCCATTACAAATGGACCAGGTTCAATTTAATCCAATGAATATTTTGGACCATTTTTTACTGGTCCAATTCAATGTTTAGTCTAATATGTTCAAATTTGTTTTAATTTAGATTGGTTTCAACCCAAACCTGGTCTATTAACACCTATATTCTTATCTTATATCAATGAACCAGATATTGGCTTAATCCAACACAACCCAATATAAATTTATTATGGATGGACCAGGTCCAATCCAATCTAATAAATATTTTGAACTGGATTGGTTCAATCCAATATGTCTTGTTGGTCCATCCAATCCATCCAAATTGATTTTGGATTGGATATACCCCTAGTGCTATTTCGACCGAATAAAATAATTAAAATAACCTATCGAGCAATGCAAGTAGGAACAGTTTCCTACTTGCATTTACAGAGACGTCAAGAACCAGCTCCCTCACGCCGGTGGTATCAAGCGAATGCGCCGCCGGGAAACGACCTAAAGTACATGATTTAAAGTACGGGTATTAGTTTCTTTATCAAGAAACTAATTGAATCTTGATAAACTGATATATCTCTTCCTGTTGTTGTTCTTCTTCCTCTACAAAAACATCTGCTTTGAATTGGAGTTCGATTAATTTTACGTTTTAATTACTTGGGCTACTTTTTTCCCCTTGAAGATTTTCATGTAGGAGGAACTCTATAAACGAAAAAGAAGAGAGACTGTTTTTTTCCAAGATTTTCTTCATCCTGATTATCATTTGCTTCAGTGCCGTTGTCGTCGTTTCTAGCCAACATGGACTTAAGTCCAATGGTTCTTCTATTCTTGCTAGTATTGAACTCCCCGATCACCTAAGCTTCAATTCAGTCATAGCTTCGGAAAATACAGGGTGTCGTCTCACAAAGACGAAAACTTCTTCGCATAAACCAACAGAAGCAACCATTCCAGAGGAAGAAGATGGTGATGACGACAGAGATAAGATAGTAGGAGCTCCATCCAGTAAACCAACGGTGAAGCTCCACCTCAAACACAGATCGATGACTCATGGAGATGAAGCTGGGAAAAAGGAATCAGTACATCAATCCACCCATAGAGACTTGACCAGAATCCAAACCCTTTTCAGAAGGATTACAGAGAGGATAATCAAAACACGGTTTCAAGGTTAACAGAGAAGAAGTTGGTAGGGCTGAAGCCTATGGTTGCACTGGAAGTGGCACCGGAATCTGACACAAGTGGGTTAGTCGGAAGACTTGTGGCAACTCTGGAATCCGGTGTCAGCCTCGAGTTAGGCAAGTACTTCATGAACATTTTTGTGGGTACTCCTCCCAAGCATTTCTCTATGATTCTTGATACTGGTAGCGATCTCAACTGGATACAATGTCTTCCCTGCCATGACTGCTTCGAGCAAAATGCCCCCCATACAATCCACAGGAATCGTCGTCCTTCCGAAATGTCACCTGTCGTGATCCTCGTTGTTAGCTGGTCTCCTCCCCTGGTCCCCCACAACCTTGCAAGGCTGATAACTAGTCTTCCCTAGACCTGTTCATGGGCCGGGCCGGGCCAGGCTCGAGCCGGGCTTTGACTCTTTATTAACAGAAAAATGTTAGGCCCGAGCCCGAGTCCGGCCCGACCAGCGGGCCTACAACTTGGGCCCGAGCTTGGCCCTGATAAAAAGCTCGAAGCTCGACCTAATAAAAGAAATTTGAATTTTTAATTTAGATGTTTTTTTCCCCTATTTAAATGAACAATGGGCCTACAAGTGAATCAACAACATTCTCAAATCAAAAAATTTATTCAAATGGACATCACATAGGGTTTTTACTTAGGTTTAACTATAGGTCGGGCCGGATTTACTTAGGTTTAANGGGTTTTTACTTAGGTTTAACTATAGGTCGGGCCGGATTTACTTAGGTTTAACTATAGGTCGGGCTGGGCTATTTTGGCAAAGCCCGAGCCCGGCTCAAATTTTATGCGGGCCGGGCTTTTTGGCCCGAGGTTAAGCCCACGTGCCAAAAAGCCTGTTCAAGCCTGTCTAGGGGTCGGGCCAGGCCGGCCCGTTGGGCCACTCAGCCCATGAACAGGTCTAGTCTTCCCCTACTTCTATTGGTACGGTGATCGGTCGAACATGACCGGAGATTTTGCCTTGGTGACCTTCACAGTGAACCTGACATCACCAACTGGAAAATCATAATTCCGAAAAGTTGAGAATGTCATATTTGGATGTGGACACTGGAACAAAGGCCTCTTCCATGGGGCTGCCGAATTGTTAGGACTGGGGAGGAGTCTCCTTTGTCATTTCGCCAACCTTTCTTCTCTTTGTCGGCCTCTCTATCATTTCTCCAACCGATTTTGAAGAGAAGGGTGGAATGGGAGTGCTAGGAATGAAGAGGAAGGTCGACTATCTTCTCCTCTTTCGTTCGTTCAACCCAGAACGAAGACAACAGAGGATTAGGGAAAGGGAATAAGAATGGTTTTTTGTAAAAGGGTATTTTTGGTATTTTGAATTTTTTAACCCGCATGTGAGTTTCTAGCTGACGGAAATCTAACATCGGGTACCAAATTGTCACAAATTGAAAGTTCGGGTACTAAATTGTCACAAATTGAAAGTTCGGGTACTAAATTGTCACGATTTAAAGTACAAGTACTAAATTGACACTCGGCCTAAAGTGCAGGGTACCTATCGAGAATTTCCCTATTTTTTAATACTTCTTAAAGGGGCATTTTACGACCTGAATGTCTTTGTTTTCATTTTTTTTTAAAATTGCCACATTAGCAAAAAAACAGAAAACGTGTTCTCAAACTCTGTTCTTGTTTTTAAAGAGAAAAACAAGTTGGTTTTCTTTGGAAAAACAATATATGTTTTTTGAACCATCAAAATAATGAATTTTAAAATAAAAACAAATTTTGTAGTGTAGAAACTATATGATTTGTATAAACATGATATCAAATAACCAGATAAAAACATGTTTTTGAAACTAGAAATTCAAGAACATGATTTTGGGTTTTACTTCTGAAAACAAAAACACATACAAAATCAAGAATATGTTTTTTGTACTTTTGTTTTGAAAAACAATCTATTTTCAAACCAGAGGGTTTTGATTTATTTTTATGCCTCTCCGTTCTACAACTCTAACTACATTGATTCACATTCCGAACTACTCAAGTTCATATCCACTGCATTGTTGGTATATAAAAAAAAAAAAATCTGCACCAACCAATACCAATTTGTCATGTCATGTATAAAAAAGTCTTTAATTTTGAAATGGGGAATAGGAATGGCAGTAGGGTGGGGATCATATTTCCCATCCCCACCCCCGATTCTGAAATATAATTAACCTCCATCCCCGTCTCCAATCCCCACTGGGGATAAAATTTGTCTTCCATCCCCGATCCTCGATGGGGATGGGTTCCCACGGGGACCTGAATTCTCGAAATTTTTTTAGATAATAGTATTTTTTTTGAAAAATAAATTTACTTAAAGTAAATAAAAATTTTAAATTATAAATAACACACACATACACACATATATAATCAGGGTCGGGGCGGGGCGGGGACCTCAATCCCCATCCTTGACCCCGACCCGCCAAAGCAAGTCAAGTCCTTGTCGGGGATGGGGAAAATTGCCATCCCTAATGGGGAATGACCGGTTAGAGTGGAAAATTGCTATTGGTTTGGTGCGGGAAATTTTGTCCATGGAAGGGTGCAAAAGATGTGAGTTTGGATTATTTTTACTTGATCCTTAGGCTGTATTTGGTTGCAATGCAATTTAATTTGCATTAGTACAAATGCATGAGAGTGCAAATGAAAAAAAATACAAATTCTTGTTTAATTTTGTTTTGGGTTTTACTTTATTCTGCTTCATGTCTTAATTTACTTTATTTGTATTGCAACCAAATAAAATAAGCTAAATTTTGAACAAGAAAAAGTCAGAATTTACACTTAAATCATTTGCACTGCTATGGTTTTGCATCAGTGCAAATTTATTTGCATTGCACTCTCTATGCATATACCCTCTTACAAGAATCACAATGAATGGTCCACCTTGAAGAGCTGCCCGGAAATATATAATTGGTATCAGGGTTTTTGGAGTCACAGGCCCTAAAAGATACCTTAAGGCTGTATTTGGTTTGAAGGAAAAAGTAGGGAAAGGAAGGGAAATGTAAGGAAACCTTTACAAATCTTGTATAAGTTTCCCTACATTTCCCTTCTTTTCCATACATTTTCCTTCAAACCAAACATAGCCTAAAAGTAGTCCAGATCTCATACAACTTTCTTCTTCACTTTCCTTCAATATGTGCTAAGTGTTCCATTATAGGTAGGGTTGGATTGGACCCTATCTAAATCAAAATCAATTTAGATGGATTGGAGGAGCCAATAAGACATTGAATTGGATAGTCCAAACTTAATGGTCCAATGTATTTATTGGATTGGATTGGATCTGGTCTATTCATAATGAATTTATATTGGATTGGATTGAAGCAATATCCGATTCATTGATAAAAGATAAGAATACAGGTATCAATAGGTTGGAACCAATCTAAATTAAAACCAATTTGAACATATTGGACCATCTAAACATTGAATTGGAGTGATCCAAAACGGTATAAAAATAATCATCAGATTGGATTGGACCTGCTCCATCTGAAATAAATTCATAATTGGACAGGATAGCATTGGACAAAATCCGGTCCAATTGAGGTATATAGACAATGTTTAATATAAGATTAACTTTTGTCTTTTATTGTTCTTTTTCTAAAGTAACTTCTTTTTTTCCTCTTTATGTGCTTGTGGTTATCAACAATAAAGCAGAGAACTTTTCTTTAAAAGTGAATATGTTATGGCATAAATAGCCTAGCTAGAGCCTCAGATAAACGGCCACGAAAGACCGTCCACCCGCACACACAAAAAGAGCTAAAGACGACTCCACCATTTATATTAGATATATAAATTTTCTTTAGGTTGGAACCAACCAACAAATTGGAATGCCTTTTAGCTTTTATCGCCTTGCGCTTGCAGGATTCGACTAACATCCTCGTCACTATATTCTCTCAGCAGGTAAATTATGCTTCGATAAACCTCTATTTTTTTAGCTTTGGCTTCGAAAAACAAAATTGAGCCAAGAAAGAAGTGTTCGAGATCGAGCATTTCGTAAAGGTTGCTTTTCAAAACACAACAGAAATCAAAATACTTTTACGCTCTAATGTGGTTTGAAAGCACAAACCCTGAAGGCCTGAAATTCATCCAAATACAACCTTAGATAATTTCTGTTTTAACTTTTAATGCCTGTCTTTTAGCAATCGGTACGAGAGGCAATGCATGATAACGAAAAAAACGTATAACAATGAATCAACTGACATAGTGGGTCAAAATCTATAGTGCATTTTATGGAAGTTGTTATAATTTAATTCAAACATAAACAAACTGTGATAAAATAATACATTATAGTGATATCTGTTGTGGAAAAAGTCTAAGAAAACAGATTTGAACGGTACCCGAATAAAAGTAAAATAGAGATAAAGAGAAGTAAGCATAGAGAATACATAGATTTATGTGGTCCATCTTATAATCTATATCCACGGGTGAAGAAAGAGCAAAAATCCACTATGTAGTTAGCAATGGAGAAGAAATTCAGAATTGTGTACACTCAACCTCATTTATAGAAAACCCTAAACCTTAAAATATACCTAATGTCTCTCTCTTCTCTTATAAGACAAAGATTAAGTATACAAAAGAAAAAACCCCTAAAAATACATAATTATTCGTATTCGATTTAGACCTATAAACTGAATGGATCGGGTCCAACCCAAACCCTACACTTTCACCACAAATTACTATGAAATTTTTGCCTTCAAATTTTTCTCAAATTATTTCAGAACGGATTCATGAAACAGGTGACCACAAAAAATTCAAGACACAAACGTAACAATACCTTTTCGTGTAGTTAGTCTTTAATGATAAGCACACATGGTAAAATTCGAACAAATGAAAAGTAATTAAATACACATGATAAATCATATTGATTGGAATTTTGATATAATCATATAACATGCCATAAAAATTTCGGAAAAGTATAGACAGACCCGATGCAGATTTTTGAATTTCACTGTAGATCTATATTCAAACATTCAAAATATCAAAAACCCCTATTCTATACACCAATATCGCCCGTGAATTAATATCAATTCCGAGCTTACACCTACCCGATCCCAACTGTACTTTAGGCCAAAAAATTCTGACCCTCATGCGCACAATCAGTTGGTGAAAACTTCTGACTATTTGGGAAAAAACAGGTTGGGCTGTTTCGGGCTTCCTGCACATGACATGTTATGATGGGCATGAGGTACTTGCAACCAAAATTCTTCTAGCAGAAAAGTCAAGCAAGAGACTGAATGGGATAATGTGTCGTGGATGAAACTCCCAAAATCTCCCCATCAGCTCAAAGCTCTTGACGTATCATGTCTCTCTAGTATCATATATATTTTTTGGTAGAACTGATCTTATAGATTTACTTCCTCATTCTCCTTTCACCTTTTCTCTTCTAAAAACACAGTGGCTCTAGGGAGTGTCATAAGCACAAAAAAGCAACATTATAAACGTTTCAACAAAACCTTATCAAATGCCACTGAAGCAGCTATCTCACCCTATATATTCCTATTTCACTTTATTAATGCAAATCAAGGGTCCGTTTGATTTACAGTTGAAAGTATAATTGGAATGGTTTATTCCCATAATCTGTTTGGTTTAAACAAGAATAGGAATGCGAACTAGAATTAGTAGAAATGGGATTTCATTCCCAAGAGAGAAGCAGGGAATGGCCATTCCTTACAGAAATGAGAATGGAATTCTGATTCTGCCCAACCAAACAGTTGGAATCGGGATAGTTCATCCCGATTCCGCTTCTAGATCCCTATTCCCACAGAAAATGAGGCCTAAGTATCTCTAATCACAAAAAATATCCTTCTTTGTTCCTTAGAGGATGCTTAGTAGTAGTAGTGTTGCATTGCTATTGCATTTGAGGTTGATCAATACAAATTGATATTTCTACCTAAAACATCAAATTTGATGCGTCTCACATTCATGCATTTTTCTAACTGAAGTGGCACTCATATATGATCTGACAATACATGTTTCTCATAAATTTGTATTGATCATGGTTTTAAAACCATTGAATCAGAGAACAAACTGCTAACCTAGACAATTGAAGCACAAAACAATTTGACCCAAACAATGATTCATGGTTTAACAAAAAAATATTTAGGCCCCGTTTGGTTCGCTGGAATGGACTATTCTGATTCCCACTGTTTGGTTGGGCAGAATTGGAATCCCAATCCCATTCCTGCTATAATGGCATTTCATTTGAAGGAATGGCCATTCCCTACCCCTCCTTTGGAAATGAAATGCCATTCGTGCTGATTTCAATCCTCATTCCCATTCCTGTCTGAACCAAGCAGACTATAGGAATGGACCATTCCAATTCCAATTCTGAACAGACCCTTAAATAGTGGGAACGACAACAAAATGCCACTATACCAAACACCCCTTAAATATTACTATTATTTATTAATTAGTAGCTAAATATATCTTATATTACTAATATTATAATTTTTAGTTTGAATTTTTTAATTTATTGCCTTCATAATTTAATTTATAGTTTTTTTAGTTATCAAAATTAAATTTTATTAGTTAATAATTAAAATTAAATATTTAACAAAAATTAATAATAAAACAACAAAATCTATCTAACCTAAAAATAATACTTGATTGGATGTCAAAATAGATATATCACATCACCTTTTATTTAAAATTTGCTTAACAAAACTCATGCATGGCATGAATCCCAACTAATATATATAGTTATAATGCCCTCTCTGATGAAAATTTTGGGGGTTGGTTTGGCATGGCCCATGGCCTAGGCCCGCATGGGCCCGTGGGCCAAGCCTTGGCCCAAGTCGGGCTATGGACTAGGCCAAATCTATTTTTGCTTATTTATTTAAAAAAATTGAAAAAAAAACTTAAAATTTTAATTTTATATGAATTTTGATGTATACATGTCAACATTCGATTTTTGCTCGGTCCGTCACCTGAGCCTCCAATTCACCCCAAACACCCGATCAGACCCTTCCAACCTCTCCAAAACACTAAAAAACCTAGAAAACCCAAATTTCACCTCGAGAACCCTCAGATCCACCGTTAAACCTACTCGATACCTATCCGATGGCCCCGATTGACCCTCACTTACACGGTTACACCTCATCCATTTCATCAGACATGACCACCAGACCTGGGACATCCCAAAACACCTACCCATGAAATTTGAACTCCAGATCCCTTCGTTCACTCGTCCATCAAACAAAGATTCCATTTCGACCATTCTCACACCCATAATCCATATCCTTTTGATCCGAACACATCTAAACCAATCAAACTTTTCCAATCACCCTAGAATACCGAAAAACCCCTACATATGAAATGTCATCCCAAAACACCTAAATTTGCCCTCAATCACATAAAGATTTCATTTCGAGGCTCTAGATTGATCGGATTCCAAATCCGCCCGATCCAGGCCCAGTCAGCACAACCCAGCCTTACCAATCACCTCAAATTACCCAAAAACCCTGACCTGAGAAATTCCAGCTCAAAACACCTTCATTTCCCCTTGATCACACAAAGATTTCATTTTAAGGCTTCAAATTGACCAGATTCCAAATCCGCCTGATCCGGGTTCAGTTGATTCAATTTGACCTTGCTGATCACTTCAGAATGTCCAAGAAACCTATCCTATGAAATTTCATTCAAAAATACCCTCATTCACCCTTTCATCCAAGAAGATTCCGTTTCGATCAATCGCATTAGCCCCCACATACAAAACCCCCATCCCGGTGACACCCACCTCAACCCTCCTTTGTTTTTTAACCAAAACCTCAGCCGTCCATCAAGAACCCCGATTTGACCACCCTCGGACCCGGCTTGACCAGAACTTTTTTAAATTACAAAATACCCCCCATATTTTAGAAATTACAAAATAGTTCCCTACCCCCATATAAAAACAAGATGACTCTTAATTAAACCGAACAGGGAGAGGATTTGTCCGAACAGGGGAGCCGCGCAAAGGAGAAGACTGTTCATCTTCTTCCTCTTTCGAACTAGCGGCGGGAGCAAGGAAGGCCGTCCTCCTCCTTCGGTTCGCTGCTCCCTCCCTTAAATTCCAGCTTTTTTCGCCTTCGTCCTGCTCTCCTTTTTTTTCTTTCGTTTCCGCCAGACTCAGCCATATAGCGGCTGTGAGACGAAGCTCTACCACCATCAGTGCTCCTCCTCTCTTTCCCTCTAGTTCCTGTTGTTCCAAAATACATTACGGTCGCCATCGTCAGTGTCGTTTGCCATTTATCACTCCTTCAACGCAAAACCGAAGAGTTGCAGAACGAACCTCTCTTCGGGCTGAATCCCCTGTGCAATATCGGTGCTCTAACTGCCGGACAATCTTAGTTTCTTCTCAATCAGAAGCGGACCATCCTTCTCCCCATCGAAGTCTGGCCAGCCGTTGTAGTATCCGGCGACGTCTTAGGGAATCAGCACAAATCAGGATGGTAGGGATGAATAAAGGGAAGAGCCGATTCCCAGTAGGCTCATGTACCCTTCTGAATCCTATCTTGTTTGAATATTAGTTTCGCATATGTTGATATATTCTCTTTGCGATGCTGGATTGTTTATCTCTTTATCTGAAATGCTAGTTTCTCCCTTTCATCAATCTTCTCTGATTTTTTTTCTTTTTTTTTAACCATTTAATAGTATATNTATATATATATATATATATATTTGAATCCGTCTTTGCTTATCGTAGTTTAAATCTTAGTTTCAGTTGTGTTCCCCTGTTTCTGTATTGGTCTCATTTTATTTAAATTTTATCTGATGTATCTTGCCGAATCATCAGTGTATGTAGCTCACTGTTTTGCCGAATAGTTCTACCGCTTTTTCTTTGATGCATTTCGTCAAACTGCTTTGCTGAACCATTAGTATGACATTTTATGTTCTCTGAGTTATCTTCATTTTATGTTCTCTGAGTCATCTTCCGGTTATACTGCTTTGCCGAACCATTAGTATGTCATTTTTTGTCCTCTGAGTTTTCTATTCAGCATGCGGAGTATTGGAAATTGTAGGCTCTCTATAATAATGGTAGACTGTTATTTCTTTGTTCGGATTATTTTCGTTTAATAATATGATTTAGGCCTTTAATTAATTCAAAACTGTTAGTTTCTTTAATTCCTTTGGTTTATATATACTTGTCCTCAGTTTCCCATGTGGGCCCCACCTTTGGACTCAGGAGAGGGGTGCCTAACCCCTTTCCTCTCTCATCCAAGTCTTACCTGTACTGACTGGACCTGTGCATTGGGTTATTTGGAGTCACTACTAAACTGAGTACGCTTTCCGATGTTGCTCCCGAGGTCCCATCACCTCCATTTCTTAATCTGAAGGGTGGCGTCTCTATTTCCAGCCCATATGAAAAAATGAACCAGTTTTTTCCGATGTTCACAATACAATTGCTTATATATACAATAATTAAATAAATTAGTATAACAAAATTAAAAAAAAATTGTTTATTTTATTAATATATTATATACTATATATTATATAATTATAATTTATATAATATATTATATGATATATGATATATATAAATATTATGTATATATATATGGGCCGGGCCATGGGTCGTATGGCCTACTTGATCGTGCCATGCCGTGCCAGCCCGTGGACTTCAAACCCCAGGCCCAGCATGGCAAGGACCATCGTGCCGAGCATGGCATGGCCCATAGGCTGTCGTGCCATGCCATGTCGGGCCGGTTCAAAATTGTACGGGCAGCCCAGCACGATTTAGTGCACCACCGCTTTACCCAACTATTTAAAAATGAGTGGGTTTGATGAGAGAGGAATCAAAATAGTCCCTATTTCACAGAAAGCATGACTCTTGTTACAGGTCAATCACAAAAAAGGATCCGTGAAACACACTGATGCACTTCCACAATTGTGGAGTATTTGCTGGGAGCCTACCGGGCATTTTCGTGGGTGGGTGGTGGTTTGGGTTCGCATGTGAAAAGACTAATAGTGGCCTTGTTTATTTTTGTAATCAAAATTAACACATAGGGTTACTTGTACGTTTTAGCAAAAAGCAATCGGTCACTCCCTGAATACTTAACACCGAAGCAACAAGAAAACATATATTACTAAAAAAAAACTACTCTGACTATGGAGCCCGGTGCATATAGGCTCAGTGAAGAGCTACAGATGGGATGGGCCTAGGTTTGGCTTAGCTCGAATTAAAATATAGGTTTAATTTATATAAAATATATAGAAGAAGTACAAATATATATAAAATATAAGGATTTGTGCTCTACATTTTTGTATTCGTACTCATTTTAAATTAAATACAAAATCTTATATTTTATATTATTTTTTATATATTTATACTGTATATTTGTATTTATGCTCTTTTCAACTGAGCCTTGAACTGTATTTGATTGCAGTGTAATTTAATTTGTACTAGTACAAATGTACATGAACGCAAATGAGAAGAAAAATGCAAAATTTTATTTAATTTTATTTTAGGTTTTGCTTTATTCTGCTTCATGTCTTAATTTACTTCATTTGTAAATGCGGTCAAATAAAATAAGCTAAAATTTGAAATAAAAATAGGTCAAAATTTATACTCAAATCATTTGCACTGCCACACTTTCGTATTTGTGCAAATTTATTTGCATTGCAACCAAACACAGCCTTGGGAACAAATTCGAAATAATATTTGATTTGAATTATAATTGCAAGCTTGAATTTGGTTCAATTAGACTAACCAGTTTTACGAGCTGAGCTTCATTAGACCTGAGCTTGACTTGTATCAATTCACATCAAATTTTTCTCGAGCTGAGTTTGAATAGCTTGAAAAAAACTCAATTTATTAGCTTTTGAGTTATCACATCTTTCTCGCATCATAGATTGTCCAGCAAATATAAATGACACAGTAATAAAATCGGATTAATCCTTATAAGACCATGCTCACACCGTTCACACAGTCCCTTGCAGCCTTCCATTAGAAATATCTTACCATTCCATGAAAAAAAAATCATGGTCTTGCGAGCACTGAATCCAATCTCCCCAGCAAGGCAGCAATAGGCCCAAGTCCCTCTTATATATAATATATTGAATGGCAGCTTGGCCCGATAACCAGACTCAGCCGGCCTGGTGGTCTGGCCTAATTCCCCCTGTATGGTAACCCCGGCAGATTGCCACAATTCTTTTCTATTGGTAAGAGAACTCTTTTTCCCTGCTGTGACTCTGTGACTCTGTGACTCTGTGAGTTGGTGACAGTTACTACCGTTGACCAAGAGAAGTCATGAATATCCTGGCAAGATCAACACAAAGCAAGAACTAGAATCACCCATCATCTTGTTGATCTTGGCCAGGTCTATGCCTTTGTTATTTGGTGTATGGCTAGTAGAAACTGCTTCTGCAAGCACATCGAAGGAGGAGAGAGAGAGAGAGGAAAAGAGCAAACATAATTCTATATGATATTTTTCTTCTCTCGTTCGTTTTCCTTTTTAGTATTTTTATCTCAAGACAATCAGTTCTTTTTACAGAAAGTCGGCTGGTTGTAAGTAAAAGCAGGAGAGATCATTTCTTTCTTTCTTTCTCTTTTTATTGTTCCTATCATTTCCACTGTAATTTAGACCGGCAAAATTGGGGGATTATGGCAAATTTGTGGAATTGATTTCTGTAGCAGTTATCTCGAAGAATATAATCTACCGATCCCGGTGTCTAATGGTCCGCTTCTCTTTCTGATACTCAGAGATTCCAATAGAGAAAGCGGGAGAGATTCGGAAGCAACAGCGAAATCGAGTATTCCAATGGAATAGATTCTCTTGACGGATGTGGCGAGTCCTCTACCTGCTCCTCTATGGCAGCTCGGAAGAAAGTGCCTCGTCATGTTGGCATCTCTGGATTGATGGAGAGAGGCGGAGAGATTGAAGAAGATTTTCTATCCCACAGAAACATCTATGATAAGATTTTTGTGGCAGTTGGAAAAGAAGTAAAAGAGAATGAATCCACTCTACTTTGGACGTTGAAGAACTCGAGAGGGAAGAAGATATGCATCCTTCATGTTCATCAGCCGGCACAGTTCATCCCGGGTCCGAGTGAGTTGGATCTAAATTCCTGGAAAATAAACTTTACCGATTTATTTCCTTTTATATAATTTAATATTTGAATGTTCCTTTCCTAATTTTCATTGTTGTGAGTTCTTGAAAACTCCCTGGGGCATCTATGACTACAGCAAATTGATCGTCCGGATGAATTCGGGATAAATTTAGTTGAACTCGATGCAATGGATTCTAGCTTTTAACCAGGGGGTTATCTGAAATAAGTAATCTTGAACAGTAACTAAGAATTTATCAGCCAGTATCAAAATGATAAGCTGTGGACAAAATTTTAAGGATGAGGGAGTGAGGATTATATATAGTCCATTGAGCCTTGTGAATCTGTTCCAAGTTGGAAAAAGTAGGATGAAGTTAATCTAAACTGACTTCTTTTCCAAGAAATGTACAATTGATGTTGGAAGCCATAGTCTTCTCTGAAGTATTTATGAGCATGAATGATCAATCTAAATCTTCACTTCACCTTACCCCCTACCCCCACCCCTTATATAAAATGGTAAAGGTAAATGTCTAAATGATTCTCCAGTTTTTATACAACCTCTTGATCCCGTAACCAAATTTTGTAGTTTCCATTGATTACTAATGTTTTTTTCTTTATTTTTTGCCATTTATCTTTTCTGATTTGCAGTGGGTACAAAGTTTCCAGCAAGCAAAGTGAAGGAACAGGAAGTTGGCGCATACAGAGAGCTGGAAGAGCAAAGGATGCATAATATTCTAAACGAATACCTTGTCATATGTATTAACCAAGGGGTATTGTTACTTTTGCTTTTCCCTGCTAGTCTTTCAACTAAAGTGATAATTGAATGAAAAAATGGTTAAATCCTTGTAGCAATTGTGGAATTGAAATAATGACATGCAGATTTAGCTAAGTAAATGGTTGAAAATAGAGGAGGGACATTGTTTCTTGTACTCTTTTGATTATTTAAGATATGTATATGCATGTCACCTGTGTATGTAAAGAAGTAACTTAATTGGTCATTTAGGTTTATTGTCAAGATAACCTACTAGCTTCTGCAACATGGGGAGATGATATGTAGTATCTGAGCTGTCTATTGGCTGGGGACCCTATACATTGACCATGTGTGATTCCCCCAAACAAGGTCAGCCCTATACCCATTGATTCCCCAATAGCTAGGGAATTCTTATGCTTCAGATATTGGATTTTCAATGCATAGGAGTTCCAGTGCATCAAAAGTTCAATGCTAATGCATTTGAATTCTCACTTGAATTTCAATTCACACAATAGCTAGGGAATAGGGAAATGCTAATACAATGACACAGCAAAACAGTGATAAAAATAGCACAATTAGGGGTTGGTGTTTATGTAGTATTCATAATAAGCCTTGCTTTTCACTCCAATACCACTGCCTAGCATATTTTAAGACCTATTATTTGAGCATCCCCTGTTTTTGAGAAAAAGGGCACTCTTATTAAGGACAAGTATAACAGTTCTGTTATCTAATACAATAAAGCTAATCCTTGAAAACAAAAACATTATTACCCTCTAATACTAATTAATAAGGGGCAGGCTATGTGGGGTCCTGGAAGGGTGGAATGGATTCAGATCTAACCTCTGTGTTTTCTTGCATGAAGTTTTCTCTGACTCAAACCCATGTTCTCATGCTTGTCAGCCAAAGATAATTTCACTGATGAGGGATGCCTTGTTTACCAAAAATAGGGAGTGCTCAAATCAGCAACTTTAAGGAAATGCTAATGAGAATGGCTATTCTCGGAGTTAGCTGTTAATGTAACATTATGAACCTTGAACCTAATAGCTGTTCCATACTATATCACTTCCAAATTTGAACCATGATTTTAAAATCATGAGATCCACACAACTTTTGCTCAGATGTTCTAATCAGCTATTCACCTCATTATCTCATAGATTAATAATTATGCTATCCAGATACAACAAGGGCATGGCTGGATACAGTGTCAGATATAGAATTTAAACTAAAAATCAAAGTATTGGACATGGTATGGTGCCCTAGTACAGGTATCTGGTAATCATAGATTAATACTAAAAAAATCAATGACCTAAATTGTTTCATTTTGTAGGTATGGGCAGAAAAACTTGTCATTGAAAATGATGATATCAAGAAAGGTATTGTAGAGCTTATCACTCGTCATGGGATAAAAAATCTTGTTATGGGAGCAGCAGCAGACAAGAAGTACTCAAAGTATGAACTCCAAAAGGACTACCTTTATTTCGTAGTCAACATGATCATCAAACTTTTGATCTTAGGTGTTCTACAATACTTGTCATATACATGCTAGACCAATTTATGAATCTTATTTCTTGAATCAATGGACTATGTTTTAGAATCCAACAGTGCCCAAAGATCGAAGTATTGATTGTAGGAGTTTATTCTTGAGTTAAAACCTTGGTTTATTACACTTAACCTCCTTTATTTTCTTTTTGATAACTAACTAGTACAAGAACTTGCTTCCAAACAGTATGAGCTTTTCAATAGTTTGTACAAAACTGAACATTCAAAGGATGGAAGAGCTTTACATTTGCAAGAAAAACTACTATCTGAATCCATCCATGAAACCCCAAACTTAGCTTATCTGCCAAAATATTTAGGTTGTAATTCAGTTTGAGAAAAGACAATAGTGACATTCTTTATTAATGTCCTTAGAGAGCTACGGATGAATGGTGTCTTTTATTATTTGGTGCCTTGTATTAATTAAGCAATGCCTATTTTGTCGGAATACATTTTCTGGGATGGATGAGCTGGTAAATTCAGAATGATTTTGATGGGAAATTTTTAAAAGCAACATGATGGTCTCATTATTTCAGGAGAATGACAGATCTCAAATCGAAGAAAGCAATTTATGTGCGTGAAAAAGCACATTTTTCCTGCTACATATGGTTTGTTTGTAAGGGGTTCCTCATCTGCACAAGGTAGACTTTGGATTTGATAAAACAAAGCAGTCTTATTGCTTGTCATGGAAATTTACACTATAATCATATCTAAACAGGGAAAGAGAAGGTATATTTGTATCCCCTCCAATTCTGCCATCCAGTCCATTCAGTGAAATCAGCCAACAAGAGTACTTGAAATCTCTATCCTTTCCACAGGCACAGGTCCATTCTTTGGCACTTTCTAACCCATATCAAAGTGACTTTGGACAAGCAAGATCCTTGCAATACAGCACTCATGAGCATGGAGAAATAGGTGCAGCATTTTCTTCCCATGAAGGGTCTGGAAGAATACAAACACCAGAGAGACAGTTAAGTAGTGAGGGAATTGCTGGTGAATTGGAAGGTATATCAGGAAAAAAAATCTCTCAGGGTTCAGAGGATCTAACATGGCCTTCAAATGAGGAGGCAATATCAGTAAGAGAAGATCAGAGTGATGATGGGTCAGGGTTAATCTCTTGGCATGATTCTAGCATGGAACTTCGCTATTCATCTCCTGCAAATAGACAACTGGTATGTATTTCTACAACTGGTCACTACACTCAGTCATGCCTGTTAATAATGGTTTGCATTTGGACATGGCCACTTGGATTGGGCATTCTTTCCATATTCCCAACACTTAAACATAGCAACATTACCTGTGTTCAGTGCCTCAGTTCCACATTTGTATTTAAATATAAAAATCAACTATTGGTTAAAATACTTCATCCTTTGCTTGGATGTGTTATTGGCTTGATTTGACTGTGAGGCTGAGTGGACTTGAAACTCCCTCTAAATGCTAACTGCTTGAGATCTCCTGCAGATTTTAGTGCTTGGTATTTTTATTTACCCAGTCTGTTAAATTTCTTTTAACTAGGTGAAAGAAATCCAACATTTGTAATTATGAGAGACCAATGTTTCTCAAATACCATATAGTTGGCTAATTTGTAGAGTATCTTTTGGATTTTTTAGCTGGATGAAGGAAGAGGAAATGGTAATATGTATGATCAAATGAAAAAGACCATGGAGAAAGCCATCGAGGAGGCTGAGAAAGCAAAGAAAGAAGCATGGGAAGAGTCTACTAGGCGTCAAGAAGCCGAAATGGCCCTATTGGAGGCTCAGTGCAGGGTAAGTTCATCGATGGTTCTTAAGTTCTTTGTTTCCTTATTATGCTTTGACCTTGCCAATGGCCGGATACTTTGATGGGCTTAATATTTCATCATGAAACTTTAGTAATTCTTGTTGTTGTGCTTAATTGGCTACGTCCCATTGTAATTCTCCTTGAGTTCCCCTAGAAAGGAGCATCATAGTGTGTGTGTGTACAGTGATCTAACAGTCAAGTTTTACATGAAACTAGAGAACTTTCATCTTCTTCTCATGAAACTCACCAATCACAGCCAAATTTTTACAGGCCAAGCATGAACTCAAGCAAAGAGAAGAAATAGAGGAATTACGTGCAAAAGAAAAACAAGAACTAGAAAGCATGAAGAGACACCAAGGCAAAGTCTTGGAGGATCTTCGGATTGCACAAGACCAGAACTCAGAATTGGAGCGGACATTGGAAGAGCTGGAGCAGAAGTTCTTCTCTGCCGTCGAACTCTTGATATCTCTTAAGAGCGAACGAGATCAGTTGCGAAACGCAGTCAGAGAAGCTAAAAACGAACGAGATCAGTTACGGAACGCAGGCAGAGAAGCTAAGGGGCTGAGGAGGAGTGAAGAGGAGGGCGAGAACCCGGAGAATCTGCATTTCTTTTCGAAGCTCTCTTTATCAGAGGAGGGCGAAATCCCGGAGAATCTGCATTTCTTTTCGAAGCTATCTTTATCGGAGATTGAGGAAGCAGCTCGCAACTTTGATCCGTCCTTGAAGATCGGTGAAGGAGCAAACAGTAGTGTCTTTAAAGGACTTCTTCATCACACTCCAGTGGCTATAAAGATGTTCCACTCTAATAGCTCACAAGCCCACATGAAATTTCAACGGGAGGTAAATCCGGTGCAAGTTTCGTATTTCATACTCCTGCTTGCATTAAACGCTATAGATGACAAATGCAAATTCAATAATCAATTCAACCTGTACATTGGGGCTGTCTACGAATTCTATGGCCCTATTATACAAGAATTAATTCCATTTCTGGTACATGCTTTTTGTTTGACATTGGTTTGTGTCTCTATTGGCAATATGGATTCAGGTGGACGTATTGAGTAGGATGAGGCATCCAAATCTCGTAAACCTGATCGGAGTCTGCCCAGAAGCTTGTTCGCTCGTATACGAGTACCTGCCTAATGGAAGCCTCGAAGACCGATTGACGTGCAAGGACAACACTCCCCCTCTTTCATGGCAAACGCGAACCCTCATTGCCACAGGGATATGCTCAGCCCTCATCTTTCTCCAATCCAACGCACTTCACAGGGTTGTACATGGGGATCTGAAGCCCGCCAATATCCTCCTCGACACCGACTTTGTCAGCAAGCTCAGTGACTTCGGTATCTGCTGCTGCTTATTTCCCCGTAAGGCGAACTCGGCCAGCAGCTCCACCCAATGCCATGAGACTAACCCAAAGGGAGTCCTCGCTCACATGGACCCTGAGTTCCTCGATACAGGAGAGCTAATACCAATGTCGGATGTCTACTCGTTTGGAATTGTTTTGTTAAGGCTTTTGACAGGGAGACCAGCGATGGGGATAGTGGAGGAGGTGCAACATGCCTTGGATAAGGGGAAGTTAAAACAAGTGTTGGATGGATCGGCAGGGAACTGGCCTTTTGTGCAGGCACAGCAATTGGCTCATTTGGCTTTAAGGTGCTGTGAGAGGAACCTGAAGAGCAGACCCAACCTTGCGTCAGAAGTGTGGAGGGTGCTTGAACCAATGAGGGCTTCCTGCAGAACATCGTCGCCCTTCTGCCTGGGTTCAGGGGAGCATTGCCGGGCTCCGTCCTATTTCATTTGCCCCATTTTCCAGGTCAGTAGTAAGCTTACTCTGTATATTGGTTGGAACAAATAGGTGTCATTTGAACTGGATTTGGTCCAATGTGAATCCATTAAAATGGACCAGGTCCAATCAATGTCTGGACCAGATATTGATTTAGGATCGGTCCAATTCAATGTCTGGACCGTCCAATCTGTTTAAATTTGTTTTAATTTAGATTGGTTCCAATTCAAACCTGGTCCATTAACAACTATATTCTTATTTTATACCAATGGACCAGATATTGCCTCAATCTAATGTAAATTGGTCCAATTCAATACCAAGCACCAAAATCAATTTGGATGAATTGAAAGAACCAACAAGACATATTGAATTGGACTAAGCACCAATCCGTTCAAATTGATTTTGTCTTGGACGGAATCCAACCCAAAACTGGTCCATTAACACCCCTAGGAACAATAATATAAAATATCATAGTTTCTTGAAGCAGAGAAATTGAAGAAACATGTGAACTGTGATCTTTGATGCAGAGAGTAGACATAGTTGTTGCAAAGTTTTTCTCATTGTATTTATAGTTGAAATTGCAGGAAGTCATGCAAGACCCGCATGTGGCAGCAGACGGTTATACATATGAAGCCGAGGGAATAAGAGCATGGTTGGACAGTGGCCACGACACTTCGCCCATGACAAACCTTAAGCTCGCTAACAGAAATCTCATCCCCAATTACGCCCTCCGGTCTGCAATTCAAGAGTGGCGACACCAGTGACGGATCAGCCATGATTTTTTTTATTTTAGTTTTTACCTTTGTAAAGTATCTCTATTTCTTCTTCTCTAGTTGAAGTTAATTTTTCCATTTTATTTGTTTTGTCTATAGAGCAAAAAACGAAGGTTTATTTGCGTGCAATGTGTAGAACTGTACAAAAATGACGATACACGCAAAGGATGAGATTCTTTGGCGTTTATAACTGATAAAGAGAAACTAGATCTAGATGTTTAGTCTTTAGTGAGCTTTAGAGAAGAGGGTGGCACAAGCGCAAAGCAAGGCATGGGAGGAGCGAAGAGCGAGGAATTTTTTTTTTTTGGTGCAAGCAAATGAAGCTATCCTCTGCACGAAACGAAAGGGGAAAACCAATTGAAGAAAAACCCTTATTTTCTTCAGCCAAGAAAAAACCTGTTGCAGCCAAATGTGGAGTAGAGGGTAATAACTTCGTTTGAGGCCGATGGGTCTAACCTATTGAGAAAAAGAAAGAAAGAAGATATCAGAGGCCACAGGAGTTATTTCAGGGACGAAGACTCCGATGGTTAAGTTAGCAAAGAGCTGCTAGGGGTCGGACCAAGCAAGAGAGGAAACTTAAAGCTTGAGTTCCATAGAGTCTTTACCTTAATATGGGAGCCCCTTTTTATAGTCAGAATTGCCTTAGAGGAGTAGTAGTTGGGAGCAGGTGGTGGTGGTTGGTAATGAATGGTCAAGATGCATCCGACCAACGCCATGTGTCAAAATTTGCATCACATCTCGAGGTCGTACTTCATCTTTAGAACCTTTCGCCTTCAAGATCCGATGGAAAACGTCTCACAACTCAACCAGCCTAGAGGTGTAAAGCGTGTCGTGCCCACAAACAGCCCATGGGCTGTGCTGTGCTGGCCCGCGGGTCGGGCATCGGGCAAGAGCTATTTATTTTTAAAAAATTGACAAAAAACTTAAAATTTTAATTTTATATGAATTTTGTGTATACAAGTGCTTATATATACAACAATTAAATAAATTAGTATAATAAAATTAAAAAAAATATTTAATTTATTTATATATTATTATATAATTATAATTTATATAATACTACATAAACATATATAAAATATATATGTCGGGCTATGCTGGGTCGGGCTGCGGACTGGGCCGTGCCGACTAGCGGGCTACAAGTGGCATGGCTTACTCGGTCGTGCCGTGTTGTACCGGCCCATGGACCTAAAACCCCAGGCCCAACACCGCCCACATGATCATGTCGGGCCTGGTACGGCCTACAGCCCGACTAGATTTACACCTCTAAACCAGACTTGTTCAATTTCAGAAACCCATAATTGGTAGAACCTTTACAAAGCTTCATTTTAACTTCGTGCATTTATGTCAAGCTCTCTTTCTCTCTTTCCTAAAGCTTTTTCTTTCTCTTTTTCTTTTTTTTTGTTCTTCTTTTCGTTTTTTGTTTTTTTCTCTTTTCTTTAATTATTTTATTTTATTTTTGCCTTTTGATTTGATAATGTGATTTTTTTACAATTCCAAAACTCCGATAATGAATTCCAAGAATTTTAGGTCATAACAATGGTTCTTGATGAGGGGTAATTTGGTTTGATCAATCATGTTGCGACACGTGGCCTTCGAGTGACATCTCGGCGCTGAGTAAGCAAACTAGCTTGGAAGCCATCTTGGAGCACCTCGTCCAGGCCAACCTCCACCTTAGTAGGGTCGAACTGGTTGACCTCGTAAGATTAGGACGACTTGTCTTGGAAGCCAGCCAAGCTGTAGGAGTTCATGGCGACCTGCGAGGAAGAGCCCACTTACCCAACAGTACGTTACCAAGCCGAGATCCCTGGAGCATTGATACCTCAACCGTTAGACCGGCCTACCTCATCGCATGCCACGAAGTTACTCGGGTAAATCGTAACCCCACGCGGATCTCGCAACCATACATTAACACGCGCGAACGAAGCAAAAATGGTTCCGTGAGAAGCTCAGGCCTGTTACAAGAGGGCTCTGACCACTGATGCCTATAAAAGGCATAAACTTCTACCTAAAATGGTATGCGTGATTACACATTCTCTGGCTCTCTCAAGCTCTCAAAAGAATTCACAAAACTTCTCTAACTTAAGCATCGGAGTGCCCTCCCCGGGTAAAGACACCTGGGCACTCTAATTCTCTTTCTCTTGCAGTATATATCAACTCAGCCCTAACCAAGAAATAACCAAATCAGAGTCCGAGTCATTAGACACAATGGGGCTTCCAAATCGCGCGACATCAGATCTTCTCATCCCTTTTTTTTATTTTCAATTTTATTATTATTCTCTTATCATTTTTTGTTATTATATTTTTTTGCTTTAAAAAAAACGTTTTTTTTTCTTTTTATTATCATGCCTTTTCCCCTTTTTGTTTGTTTTCCTTCTTACCTTCTTTTTTTCTTTTTTCTTCCTTTTTGATTTTGATTTTTTTGATTTATTAAATTTATTCTATTATCATCATTTCATTGCTTATTTATTTGTCTTCATTTCATTCCTTGTTTGTTTTTAATTTTTCTTCTTCTTTTTTATTTATTTTGTCCTTTCTTGAGAGTTTTTTATTTTATATATACTTTTTAATATTTATAACTTTTCATAATTTTGATTATTTTACCTTCTTATCTTATTTTGTCTTTATTTTTTCTTTTTCTTCTTTTCTTAAAAATCCCCTTTAATTTTTTTATTTTTCCTCTTTTGTATTTTTTAATATTATTTTTTATTTTTGTTTTTGTTATATATATATATATATATGTTTTTTGTTATTTTTATGGGTATTTTTGATATTACTACTTTTCTCATCTTGATTAACCAAGAGAAAATTACTAACTTTTCCTACCCCCATTTTATTTCAATTGTTTTTGCTTTTTTTTCTCTTTCTCTCTCTTTGCTTTTTTTTTTTCTTTTTCTAATTCTATCCTATCAGGTTTTATTTTATTTTTTTGTTACCCACAAATTGTTCAACACATGTGTCCTATCCTGAAATTAGGGTAGTTTTTTCCTAATCCTTTCTAAATTAAAAAATAAACCTCCACCTATCGAACAAATGGGCTTCTCTGGTTGGTGACCGATATTCGGTGCGACTATTGGGACCAAGGCCCCAACGACCTACCACCTAGGACTCTTCCTAATAGGACATAGGATGCAAATGATAAGTGTGAGTAAGCAAATAAGCAGTAGTAGAAATAAAGCAATAATAAAAGAAACTATCTAATAATCATCAAGAAAGAAGAAATTATTATTCTAACAAGTAGAAATAACATGGAATCATGCAATATATACAAGAATAGCACTCAAATCAAATGGGCCCCATGTGGGCCCCACATATGGCCTGAGAACTCCCCAGTGGAGTCGCTACTCTATGAGCATCGGGAAAATAGCTCACTTGGGTTGTAAATGGAGTCGCCACCCATCAATTATGTGAAATGGAGGTGATGGGACCTCCGAGGATGATTTTCAAAACCATTTTATCAAATAGTAACTCCAACGGCCCAAGGCATTGGCTAAACCAGTCCGGGTAAGACTCGGATGGGGGACGAAAGGGGTTAGGCACTCCTCTCTTGGGTCTAATAGATGAGGCCCACATGGGATCTCAAACCAATACAAATGCAAGCACAATTATTTAAAAAAATTGACAATAAAGGAAGCAAACCGCAATAATATGCCAACAAAAAAGAAGAAAGTCCTTATTTTATCTATTTATTTCTATTTTATTTTTCTTATTTTCTTCTCTCTTTTTCTAATTTTCTTATGGAATTCTATTTGTTTATTTACCATCTTTTTCAAAAAAATCCTATTTGTTTATTTGTATTATGGCAATAATGTTTTTTTTTGCTTTCTAATATTAATAGAGGCAAACCCCAAGAAAATCCAAGCTATCTTAGATATGAAACCACCTAGCTCGATTAAGGAGACACAGAGACTGATTGGATGGGTAGCAACCTTGAACCGATTTATGTCCAAATCGGCTAGGAAGTATCTTCCCTTCTTTAAGGCTATAAAAAAAACCAAACCTTTAAGTGGACCGAGGAGTGTCAGCTCGCTAGGGGTGGCAACGAGCCGAGGGCTCGACTCGATTTCAGCCGAGCTCGAGCCTACTAGAGTTTGGCTCGTGAGGCTCGCGAGCCGGCTCGAATATATAAAAAAAAATATATATATATATAATAAAAATATAAAATAAAAAAAATTTATATATAATTTTTATTTTTATAAAATATTTTTTTCTAAATATTTTTATAAGAAAATATTTTTTTCTAAATATTTTTATAAGAAAATATTTATAAAATATAATAAAATATTTTTATAAAATATAAAACGAGTTGAACCAAGTTGAGCTCGAGGTTATGAACTTTTGACTCGAGCCTTGTAGAATAGTCTCGAGCCGAGCTCGAGCTTGGTACTATTCGGCTTAGCTTGGCTCAATCCACCCCTAGAGCTCACCTTTGACAAGATGAAATGATACCTTAGTTCGCCTCCCCTGTTGACTAGACTTGAGACTGGGACGAGCTCAAACTTTACCTCTCCGCAAGTGATGAGGTAGTTAGCTCAGTCCTAATAAGAGAAGTTGACAAAATACAACGACCAGTGTACTACATGAGCAAGGTCTTGCATGCCGCGGAAATGAAATACCCCGACATAGAGAAGCTCGCCTTCACACTAGTGCTAGCCGCCTAAAAGCTAAGACCATATTTCCAAGCCCATACCATTATCGTTTTGACTAATCAACCTCTGAGGCAAGTCCTTCAGAAACCTGAGGTCTCAGGGAGACTGACAAAATGGGCAATAGAGCTCAACGAATACAATATCCGGTACGAGTCACGGCCAGCGATAAAAGCGCAGGTCCTGACAATTTTCATTGTCAAGTGCACCTTCAGCTCACCACCTCTTGAAATGACAGGGCTAGAAGTGGGAAATTCATCCAGTGCGGCACCACCCCCAACCGGCGAGATAGCAGGCTGGGACGAGGAGCCCTGGATACTTCATGTTGATGACTCGTCTAACTAGAGTGGAAGCGGAGCTGGGTTGATACTCTACGGACCTAGCGATGTAAAGCTGGAGTACGCGCTCCGGTTTCAATTCTGAGCTTCAAATAATGAGGCTGAATATGAGGCATTGTTGGTTGGTTTGGCTCTATCAAATGAGGTAGGAGCGAAGAACCTTGAAGTATGTAGTGACTCATAGCTCGTTGTAAATCAAGTGAATGGGGAATACGAAGCGCGAGAACCCTCCATCGCAGCCTACTTGGCCAAGGTGAGAGAACTCCTGCGTGATTTTGACTCCTAGTACCTCTAACAAATTCCAAGATTGGAAAATATAGAGGTTGATGCCCTTTCAAGGCTTGTGAGCACGACTAACTCGACAAAACGAATGGTCTACGTAGAAGAGCTACCTCACCCATCGATAGAAAAAAGGGGTAGAAGAGGTCGCCCATATATTTGATACAGAGTCGAGCTGGATAGACCCGATCTTCAACTACCTAAAGCATGGCACAATTCTGAATGAGAGAAACACAACTTGGCGAATAAAACAACAGTCAGCTCACTACGTGATAGTGGACGAGCTACTCTACAGAAGGCCCTTCACGCTACCCTACCTACGGTGCCTACGACGAGCAGAAGTAGACCAAGTCCTACACGAGATTCACGAAGGCCTCTGTGGAGGACACATAGGGGGCAGGGCCCTCGCTCAGAAGGCTTTGCGGCAAGGGTACGACTGGTCCACCATGAAAGCAGACGCGACCGAGCTGGTCTAGCTATGCGACAAATGCCAACAACATGCCAACATCTTGCACCAACCAGCTGCTAATCTGAGATACTTAACCAGCCCATGGCCATTCGTGCAATGGGGCATAGACATGCTGGGCTCCTTCCCACTAGCAAAAGGATAGAAAAAGTTCTTGGTAGTGGTAGTGGACTATTTCACGGTAGAAGCCGAGCCTCTGGTCACCATAACAACTCGCAATGTCCAAAATTTCTTTTGGCGAAGCATTGTCTATAGGTTCGGTCTACCTAGAGTACTAATTTCAGATAACAGGAAGCAGTTCAAGGATATTAAGTTCCAGAATTGTTGCACGTAGATGGGAATAAGGCAGAATTTCACCTCGGTAACACACCCCAAGCTAATGGACCAACTGAAATTATCAACAGGCCCATTCTACGCGGCCTCAAAGCTCGGCTCTCCCGAGCTAAGGGTTTGTGGGTGAACAAGCTACCCAGTGTACTGTGGGCCTACAGAACCACCGTCAAGACAGCAACAGGCGAGACACCTTTCAACTTAACCTACGGGACCGAAGTAGTGAATACCAACTGAAATGGAAATGCCAACGTTGCGATCTGAAGCATTAGTTGAAGAGCCAAACGAAGAAGATTTGTGAGCAAACCTCGATTCGGTGGAAGAAGTTAGAGACCTGGCCCACATTCAGAATGCAGCATACCAACAGTGTGTAGCTCGGTACTATAACACTCGGGTTAAGAAACATCACTTCAGGGTTGGCAACCTAGTACTCAGGAAGGTTATGGTACCTAAGCCCAGTGTAGGAAAGCTTAGCCCGAATTGGGAAGGCCTTTATAGGGTTTCTAAGATCATAAGTGGGTACGCGTATGAGCTCCAAAAACTTGAGGAGAAGGCAGTGCCTTGAGCATGGAATGTAGACAACCTGCGCAGGTACTACCTTTAAAAATGACGTGTTTCGAGCTATATTTATGAGCTCTCTAGAAGATAACTAATAGCTCGGCCAGAAGTTATGGAAAGCAAATCAACAAAGTTAAAGAGTACAGAAATACGCTATATTAACAATACTACGACTGGAATGAGCTTATCAATGTGAGAGCATCCAAGTGAACAAAAGATGGGACATGAAGCAGTGATGCGTATTTGCTATACTAGCAAATGCACTAGCCGCTCAAGTAATAGAGTGATGAATAGAGTATCGTTTCCCACAAGGACTTATGCAGCAACTACTAGTAATATATCAACATTCTATTATCTGATAAACCAAATTGTATATCTAACATAAAACTGAATTCCTAACTAGCAAACTATCTCTAACACAATGGATCAAACACCTTGCATGCAAGTTGAGAAGACAAGCTAAGTATGCACAGAATTGGTTCAACAATTAGTTCTCTAGGTCATTCGATTGGATTTGGATTCAACCATGGTTTGGTGAAACCCCAAGGCAATGAACAACCTCTCTCAAGCGCATGTTCATTCTATGCATGAATGATGATTCTTATATCTCTATCAAGAATCTAATCCCCATGCATGCATTAAGATCAAGAATTCTAGGGCATCATTTCAGATTGAATGAACACCAAGCGAATTATACAAGTTATCTCTAACCTTGTACTCAATTTGGTTCTTGATTAGCAGATCCGAATTTTTAGACTCTTTCTCAAACAATCTAGAAACTCCAAGAAAGAAGAACAGTTCGGCCAAAACAGAATTAAGATTGTCTAAATTCTTTCCCAAGCAATTCAGACATTACAAGAATCAAGATCAATTCGGCTAGCTGTTCTACAATTAAAATCCTAATCAAGAAACATCGAGATTGCATCTAATCCATTCGAATAACCCTAGAAAACAAATTACAAATCTGAAATTACAAGAATCATGTTTCAATTACAGCAAAAAAGATGAATTAATGGAGAAAATAACATGAAACCCTAGATGATTTCATTTACCAATGGCGCAGAATTCAAGGAAGAAGACAACCTATATTGATCTTCACCAATGTCTTCTTCTCCCAATTTCGAATTCAACTTCTTCTCCTCTTGAGGTTTCTTGAATCTTCTCCTTTCTTCTCTCTTGTGCGCCTCTCTCTCTTCTCCCTCCAAGATTTCGAACCAAATCAGTTTTCACCCAAGGAAGTTGCACACAAAGAGTTTGAACCAGCCAAGAAGAAGTTTTTCCTCCTTCTCCTCTCCTTATATAGTTTTCTCCTCAGCCCTCTCTTGAAACTTCTAGAGAGTTTGCCGCCCTTAGGCTTCTTGGGCTGCACTTTGGGCTGCTCTTGAGCTATGAATGGGCCTCCCTCTTTGCTGGGCCGAATGGGCTCTCTTGGAGAGTTTTGGTTGGGCTCTCCCAAAGAGTGTTGCATGGGCATTCAAGTGCCGAATAGCTCTCCTTTGACCTCTCGGCTGGGCCTTTCTCCCACCTGGGCTGAAGTACCTCCAATTTGGCCTCTTTTAGCATGGTTTTATGCTCTTTTTCCCCTAGACTTATTTCCTTTGATAATTTCCTAAAATCAAACTAATTTGGGGTAAGAATTCACACAAATCAGCATCAAAACCATGCATAAACATCAGAATTTATGTGTACATTGTGCACACATCAAGCAACAACTTCTATTAGAGAAAGAAAAGGCCAAATGGTGGTACAGAACAAGCCAAATGGCTGCACAAAAAAGGGGCAAGACAAAAAATATAGAGAAAAAGAGAAAGAAGTGTTCAATGGTTCGGACATAACAGGGCACTCAGGCCCCAAAAAGTTTACAGGAGCTTACAAGCCCCCGAAACAACAAAGATATCACCACCACCACCAGACCAGCTGAGCTACAGGACCGAGCTACTCATCACCATCACCATCCTGGGCCTCCTCGTTGCCTCCCTCCTCAACCCCTTCTTCACTGTCATCCTCCTCTTCTGGGGTCAAGGGCTCTTCATCTACCTGCATGATGAGCTCTTCCTCAGTGACCTGCTTCTTCGCCTAGTCCTGCTTGTGCTTGCCTCCTCATCTGTTTGCTTCCTCTTCCCCAATGTTTCAGACTCCGTCCCTACTGCTTCTTCTACCCTGATGAAGTAGTGAGCTACGTCAAGGAGTTTTCCATGGTAGCTAGTGGATGCAGTTCAAGCTCCCATTTTAGCTTGCGATGCTTGACACCTTTCTTTGCTGCAATGAGCTGTATAGTGGGATTCAGCTCTAGAATCCGCAATCACTCCATATTGAACCTTCAAATGTACTCCCTAAGCATCTCGTTGGTCTTTTGAACAATGTTGAGCAGGCATGTTGCTGATTTTGAATGTTGCATGTTGGAGACGAACTGGTTTATGAAGAGCCTGGTGAACTAGTCCTAGTTTTTTATGGATCCTGGGGCCAATCCTGAACACCAAATCCACGCTTCCTCCTTTAGTATGGTGGGGAATGCAATGAACATGTTGGCATCGTTGGCTCCGTGAAGGAGCATAAGGGCTTGAAAGCTATTTGCATGCTCTACTGGGTCTGTCTTTCCTTGGTAGGACTCCAAAGTGAGAGCTCGGAATTTTTTTCAGTGCGGCGCTTTGTGAATCTCTACTGCTCTCTCCAAGTTGGGCCATGTTGTTCGCGCGAGCGAGCTGTATTTTTCTCCCTGCGTGGTGCGTACGCTTCTTCCTCTAGGTGCATTCAGTGAAGTTAGTTGCATTGGTTTCGGCAGGGACCTCGACTTGGCTTTCTATGGGTACTTGCTCGTTTCGGGCTGCCGCATCTTCTCTATCCAAGATTTGAATCTGACTATGCACCCGTGGGCGAGGTGAGTCTTCTTGATTTAAGTGATTATTCTGTGGAGGGAGTTGTTGGCTATTCCTCGGGATCTCCTAGTTATTGTTCAAAATGTATGGATCATTGAATGTGACCCGTTGGCTGCTAAGGGGTCGCTGTTGACTGTTGCAAAGCTGACTGCCTCGTGGTACCTATTGTCCATCGTGCGGAATTTGTTGATATGGTGCCACGGGGTGTTGTTGTTGGTACTGTTGTTGCTGCTGATACTGCTACTGCTGTTGTTGGAATTGTTGCCATTGTTGAGACTATTGTTAGAATTGTTGTTGTTACTGAAACTATTGTTGTTGCTGCAGTTGAAATGGTTGTTGCTATTGCCCAACAACAAAGACGAACCGGTTTTCCCTTGACCGAATCTATTCAATCATGTTCTGCACACACTATACTAAGTCATTGAATTACTGTACGTTCACTGTGACGGAAGGTGCCACGGGATCCATAGCCGAAGGTGGAGGTGGCATGTTCACATTGTCCTGCACATAGGCTGGTGGTAAAGGAACGTCAATTTGGCCTATTGTGATCGTTGGCATTTGGTCATTGACATTGTTGGCAGAAGGGTTACTGAAAGATGTCATTGAAAGGTTTCTTCGAATAAAATGAGAGAGATAAAGAGATAAATGAAAGGAAACACTAGCTTTTTGCTGTATTTCCCATAGACGATGCCAATCGATGATGCACAATATGCTCACTCCCTCGTGTCTTGTGATGTGGCTCGAACTAGGTTAAAACTGGCAATGCCGAGTTGTAAACTGTAAGTTCGAGCTAAGAAGAGCTGTAAGGAAAGAAGAATTAGAGTGTCTAGGTAGGTTTTACCTAGGAAGACACTCCGATGCTTAAGTCAGCAAGTAGGTCTTAGTGAGAGCATGTGAGAGAGTATGAGAGATTATGTGTGCATACCTTTTAGAGTGATCCTAGGTTCTTTTTATAGCTATCTGAGGTTCAGGTGCCATTAGGTAACGTCTTTGAGTCTTCTGCAGAGCTGTTTCCGCACTTCGGGGTGTGTTAGACTGTTAGTTGCTAGATTCGTGTAGCAGTTACAAGTCACCCACGAGTCCTGTGGCATATGGTTTGACAAGTTGTTCCTGTAATCACGGTAACAGCACTCGAGCGTGCACGGCACGCGGGACAGTTTTTGGGCGAGCTGTCGTCAATAAGCCGAGCTTGCCTCAGCTTGGCCACACAGCTGATGTTGATTACCACGTGTCGGCCTGTCAAGCTATCTTGCTGAGTTGGACGTTGCATTACCAATAGTGTCCACGTGTCAATAATTGTGCGGGGTGACCAAAATGCCCCTCATCAGTAATGGTAATGGAGTGCCAGAGCAAGATGTTGAAGGCCATCGATACCATCTGGAAGTTGAAGGTCGAAGTAGTGGCGAGGAAGGAGCAGAACAAAAAGCTGGTGAAGGATGCCGAGGAGCAGAAAGTTTTCTTTGTCGAGTGTGAGGCCACTCTTATTCAGGGAATTAAGGATGTCGAGGTATCTACAGTCAATGCTTACAAAGCCTCATCGAAGTTCAATCAGATGAGGGAGGTGCTTGGTATAGATGCCTTCTGAAAGGGTTTTAAACTTTGTTGCTGGTTAACCAAGCGCAAGTTACCCGAGCTCAACCTTGAAGTCATCACCACGGTCGGAGTTACCACCAAGATGGTCATGGAAGTTGACCAAGAGCCAGACTCTGACGAAGAGAGTGACAAAGGCATCAACGGGGGAGCAACGGAGAAAAGCCCGAATGCCGCTGGTAATGAGATCGTGGAGACCGATGAGGTTGCTGCTGCCGAGGATGTTATGGAAACTAAACCGGCCAAAGACACTCCTAATAATGTTGAAGGTGGGGGCGAGGAGCCCCATAATGAAATTTGCCTCTTTCCTTTGGACCCCCCTGTATGTACAACATCTGTCAAGCCTCTGAGCTCACTTTAGTAGACTTTATCTTCTTTCTCCCTTTTTTCTGCTGGATGTGTGAACCACTCCCTTTTGAAGAAATGAAATATAATTCTCTTTTTTCCACCTCACATACAATAATCTTTTAACAAAGTTTTCTAAGGCCCCGTTCGCTTTTCGGTAAGTGCATTTACCCATGTTCTTTTATTTCCCATGTAAATAAGGCAATGACCATTTTAGTCATAAAAATCCATTATTACAAGGGGCATTTTTGTCCCATTCAAGTGTTGGCAACTTTCCTCCAAGGTGGAAAAATTATTTACCCACCTTGGAGATGGGTATCACTTACATGGGTAAATGATACTCAAGAAAATAAACTTTCCTTGGTCCCCGCATAAATCTGAAAAAAGAAATGAGATTTTTGGTCAGTGGGAATTAAAATCCCAGTGACCAACTTTCCCCCCTCTCAAAATCTAGAAAAAGAACACCCCCTAAGTGTAGGTTACCCCAAGGTTCCAAGCTCCTAGCACAACTAGGCATAGTAAGGGGTAACCTAAAGTAACTGTGAGCTGAGGTGAACAGGCATTGTAGGGTATATGACCCAAACTTCCTGTACACCAGTAAGGCATAAGTAAAGTTTGCCCGTGTTGCCCATATGCTTAGAAAGCGATTGGGTCTTATTTATCTTTAGCATCAAGGTCATTATTGGCTCGGCACCATGGCCCTTATGCTTTTAGAGTGACTCACGATCCACTCTCCATTATATAATTTTGCTGACGTGCGGCCTGACCGATTCGCCTGAGCAGGTGGTCATTTGGACTTAGAAGAATTTGGTGGATGTTTGGTTCCCGAGCTCACAAGTAATATCTTCTTAGGTTGTCGACGTTCTAGGCACGGGGCACCTGCCTCCCTTCCAGCGTCTCGAGCTCGTATGTCCCTTCACCAAATACTCATCTAACTCTATACGGACCCTTCTAATTCAGTCTGAGCTTACCTACACTGAGCTTAGGTACCATCACTTTCCGGAGCACGAGGTCGCCAACTCCGAATTTGTGTCGCTTGAATCAAGCATTATAGTATCGAGCTACTCATTGTTGGTAAGCCATAGTCCGAATGTAGGCTAAGTCGCATACTTCTTCGATCAGGTCGAGGTTCGTCTACAGCTCATCGTCATTGGCCTCCTCGTTGTACGCCTTTAGCCACAAGGTTGGTACTTAGATCTCGGCTGGGATGATGACCTTCGTACCATAAGTCAGGTTGAATGGTGTTTCACTCATTGCAGTCTTAATAGTAGTCCTGTAGGTCCATAGGACACTGGACAACTCATTAACCCACAAACCCTTAGCTCATTCCAGACAAGCTTTCAGTCCACGAAGAATCGCCCTGTTCGTCCCTCGACTTGTCCGTTTGCTTGAGGATGTGCCATCGACGTGAAGTTCTGCTAGATCCCCATTTTGGCACACCAATTTTTGAATTTGATGTCTTCGAATTGCTTCTTGTTGTTAGAGATCAACACCTTAGGTAGTCTAAATCAGCATACTATGTTCTTCCAGAAGAAGTTCTGTACATTCCATGCTGTGATAGTTACCAAGGGCTAGACCTCCACCCACTTCATAAAGTAATCAACCGCCATGACCAAGAATCATCTCTGCTCGGTTGCAGGTGGGAACGAACTGAGGATGTTTATCCCCCACTGGGCAAAAGGCCACGGGCTGGACAGATACTTTAGGTCAGCAGCAGGCTAGTGAAGTATATTGGCGTGCCTCTAGTAGTTGTCACACTTCCCGACAAGCTCGAGTGCATCCACTTTCATTGAAGGCTAGTAATATCCTTGCCTTAGTGCTTTTTGGGCAAGCACCCTACTCCTAGGTGTCCTCTACAGAGACCTTTGCAGATCTCGTGTAGCACCTGACTTGCTTCTGAAGGTCGTAAGCAACGCAAGTAGGGGAGCATAAAGGATCTCCAAGACAGTCTGTCGATGATAACATACTGGGCTGATTGGTGCTTTACCCTCCGGGTTGCATTACACTCTATTGGTAGCGTCCCGTGGAGTAGATAATCAACAAGCGGGTCAATCCATCTTGGTTCTTCTTGCAACACGGGAGAGACCTCTTCTGCCACCCTAACAATGCTAGGTCGAGGTAGGTCTTCGATGTATACCATCCTTATAGTGTTGTCGCAGTGTTGGCCAACTTTGAGAGTGTGTCGGCCTCAGCATTCTCTGACCTCAGTCCTTGTCAGATGAACCAAGAGTGGAAGTCAGGCAGGAGTTCCCTCACTTTGTCCAAGTGGCCATCATGGTGGGTTCCCGAGCCTCGTATTTTCCATTCACCTGGTTCATTACCAGTTGATCATCGTTGCATACCACGACGTGCTTTGCTCCAACCTCTTTCGCCAATGTCAACCCGGCTATCAGCGCCTCGTACTCTGCTTTGTTGTTCGATGCTTCGAATCCAAACCGGAGAGTGTACTCCAGCTTCACTTCGCTTGGCCCGTACAGTATGAGTCCAGCTCCACTTCCTCGCTGATTAGATGAGCCTTCAATGTGGAGGTTCTAGGTCTCCTCGTCCTAGGTCAAGCTTCCCTAACTAGAACTGGTGTCGCACTGGCTCGCTACTCGCTCAACTTAATGGTCCACTTCGTCAGTCTACCTGAGACATTGGGCTTTTGAAGAACGTGCCTCAATGGTCTGTCGGTGAAGACGATGATGGTATGGGCATGGAAGTAAGGGAGTAGCTTCCGAACTGCAATGACTAGCGCATAGGCCAATTTCTTGATGTCGGGTATCTCGTCTCAGCTGCATACAAAACTTTACTTATATAGTATATGGGCCTTTGGACTCTGTCTACTACTCTTATTAGTACCGAGCTGACCACCTTGTCGCTCGCAGAGAGGTATAGTCTAAGCTCGTCTCCGGGCTTAGGTCGGGTTAAAAATCGTGAGGTACTAAGATATTTTTTGAGCTCATCAAACGCGAGCTGGCACTCCTCGAACCATTCAAAGTCCTCATTCTTTTTAATGGCCTTAAAGAAATGTAGACACCGACCAACTAATTCAGACATAAACCGGTTTAGGCAGCTACTCGACAAGTTAGCCTTTGTACTTCTTTATCGGGCTGATCTCATATCTAAAATGGCTTTTATCTTTTCTGGATTGGTTTCGATGCCATGCCGGTTCACTATATACCCGAGGAACTTGCCCGACGGGACCTCAAAGACACATTTGTTCGGGTTGAATTTTATGTTAAATTTTCTTAGGATTTGAAAAACACAGTCTAAATCATTAAGTAAAGAGGAAGAAAACTGGGTCTTCATGACCATGTCATCAACGTAACACTCAACTTTATTTCTAATAATAGGTTCAAAAGTTTTGTTTACAAGGCACTAGAAGGTCGCTCCAGCGTTTTTCATTCTGAAGGGCATCACTTTATAACAGTATAGCCCAAGTTCGGTTACAGATGTTGTTTCATCCTAGTCGCTAAGTCCTTCCTGATTTGGTTGTAGCCGGAATAGGCATCCATGAAGCTCAGAAACTCATGCCCCAAGGTCGCATCTACCAGGCGATCTATCCTTGGAAAGGGGAAGCTATCCTTTGGGCAAGTTCTATTGAAGTTGGTGTAATTGACACACATGAGTCATTTGTCATTGGTGTTTTTCACAAGGACTGGATTTGCAACCCAGCTCAGGTACTGGACCTCTTTAACAAAGTCTACTATGAAGAGCTTCCCGACCTCCTCATCTACTATCCTCCACTGCTTTGGGGCGAGCGCCAATGTAGAGAGCCTTCGTGGGCTCGGTATTAGAGACCGGGACCTGGATTGTCTCCTCCATCGGTGCAGCTAGCTCCTCGGTGTGCTCAGGGGGAGGTTCCATCTTGACATCATCCACTAGCTTTGTCTTGCCCTTTAGTGTCGTGATGTACCACTTTCATGACTCCAATTGATCACCCCGTACTACCCCCACTTTGTAGTTCGTAGGGAACTTCATTGAAAGGTAGTAGGTCGACACCACTGTGCAAAGTGCATGGAGGATAGGCCGACCTAAAATAACATTGTAGGGGGATGGGGTGGTGACCACGAGGAAGGTGTGCTCGAATCGGAATGTGTTGAGCCTGGTCCCTACTGTTACCGGTACTATCATCCTGCCAAGGGGCTTCACCACGTCTCCGCTGAAACCGACCAGGGGGTGTCTGCCGACTGGAGATCCTTCCGTTCCAGCTTCAACTTGTCGAATGCCTCCAGGAATATGATGTCCGCTGAGCTGCCTGAGTCTACCAGGATCCGCTTCACCTCAAAGTCATTGATTATCATTTTGATGACAAGGGCATCATCATGTGGATATTGAATCCTACGAGCATCGTCCTTGGTGAAGCAGATCACCTCCTCCACCCGAGGGCGCTTCGGTGGGTTCTCATCTTCATGCTTGAGCTCCGGAACTAATGTTTTTCCCGCTGCCATACTACAACCTGCTACAATTGACCCGCTGGTAATCATGTTGATTACCCCATGATCAGTCTCTCATCTACTAGCAGTTGCCGAGGTGGCTGATCGCAGTCGTTCTGCCTACTCGATCTCGTCCTTTAAGTTGTTGCATCTATTAGTATCATGCCCGATGCCCTGGTGGAAGTGGCAAAACCGGTTCGGGTTCCTATTTGTGGGGATCTCCTCTCATCCTGGGGGGCCACTTAACATAGCATGTATCCTTAATGGACATTAAAATTTCACCCTGTCTTGGATTCAATGCAGTGTAGCTCATTCTCTAAATTGGAGGGGTTCTAGATCGCCAACCTAATCCAAAACCTCGAGGTGACTTGCTTCTCTTCGGCGACTTACTCTTTCGCCATGACTGCTTGCTGCTACTCGGTTCTTCTTCTGTTCTCTTCCTTTTCCTGGCTTGGTGCAACTTTAACCGGAACCCCAAAGACTCTTCCACCATAATGAACTTGTCGGCCTCCTTGAGGAACACCTCCATAGTGCTTGGCAGGTTCAACTCGTGGTGCCAACAAAGATCAGGATGGTGTACTCCTCTCTTGGCCACAATGAGTTGCACAACTGGGTCAAGGTTGGGTACCTATAGTCTTTTTGAGTTGAGTCATTTGATGTAGTCTCTCAGTGACTCATTTTCTTTCTAGACCACGTTCAGAAGGCTTGTCACTAACTTTAGACACTTCTTGTTGGTAGCGAAGTGTGTTGTGAAGAGGTCGACAAACAGCTTCCAACTTCTGATCGAGCCAGGAGGTAGAGTTCGATACCATAACCTCATGTCTTCTTTGAGAGTCATTGAGAAGGCCATGCATAGACTGAATTCATCAGCTCCCACGAGTAGTATCTGGGACTAGAAGTTGTCTGCATGGTCATTGGGATTAGACCTGTTCATGGACCAGGTAGCCCGATGGCCCGGCCCAGCCCGCACCCCGGTTAGGCTTGGTCATGTAATTAGGCCCGCGGGCCTGACCTCGAGCCTAACACAGTAAGTCCAACTGTGTTTCGGGTCGGGCTCGGGATTTGTCAAAAAAGCTCGGCCCGACTCAGCATTATATATTTTATAAAATATATAATATGTATTTTATATATTATATAAAATATATAAATAATATAATATTTATTAAAATATATATTTATAATTTAATATATATATTTTATTCTTTTCTTTATAATCTCTCTCTCTCTATTCAGTTGCTTCAGCAGTAGTAATAGTAACAGTATGTGCTAAATTTCGGGCTCGGGCCTTAGAAAAATCTGTTAATACAGAGTGAAAGCCCGGCCTAGCCTGGCCCATGAACAGGTCTAATTGGGATCTGAACTCCCATTCTAGGGGGGAAGGCCGACTCAGGGGAATAAGAGCTGGTTGTGCTGCTACCGAGCTAACTTCTTCCCTCCTTTTCTCTCCTACTATTGTTGGGGCGACACTACTCTTACCTAAGGTGTGACGTGCGCGGCGGCGGCGGCGCTTCTTTGCTGCTTCATTGTTGGTGTTGTTCACCTCAGTATGGGTCAGATCTCGACCCTAGTGTTCTCCAGATCTCGAACACTGCCACAACCAGGGAGCTAGTCTCGGTTACTAACGTTCTCATGAACACGAGCTGGATCTTGCTAGCTGGGGTGATAGGACAGGTCTCGGGCTAGATCCTCACCCCTCACCATGGGTTGTTAGTTACTGAGTTCTCTTTCATCCTGACGACGGTGCTACTAATCATGCTGGTCATGGCGATGTTGATTGTGCGATCGTTACTGCTAATCACTTTGGTGGCTACATTGTGGTTGTTTTCTCTGATTGACTACCTGTTGCGGTGTTGATGGACGCCGACCTAGTGCTGGGTCCTGAGGTGGAGTCTGGCCCTAAGGAGGATTTGGGAGCCGAGACAGCACCAACCCCCGGGGAGGTGACCGGCGTCCATGCTGTTGGTTCAGATTCTGCTGGTTCTGGTTAAGAGGAGGAAACCGGTGCGGGTATTGGTATTGCTGGTTCTATTGGTATTGTTGGAATTGCAGCGAGACGCTCACTCCAAATCTGTGTTCCTAGGAGTACATATGTAATTGTATGATCCGGACACTCTGCACGAGCTCTTGGAACTGTTGTGCTTCTATCCCAACAGGAACCAAAAAGGGCTCTACAGTTGGGAGAGCGACACTCACATGAGGCATGGGTGCGCTGACTTGCTGAGTTGTGAATGTTGGGTTCTAGGCTGCTGATACCCCTGGTAGAGTAAGGGGCACTGTAAGTTGTCCGATGGTCACAAAGGGGGCCTCCGGGTTGAGTACAGGCTGATCTTTCCCCCTAGTAATGGGCATCTCAACATTCTTTCCAGTGCTAGAGGAAGCCATTAATGAAATTTGTAGAAAAGTAAATACTAGAGGGTGAGAACTTAGCTTTTTATTGCGGTTCCCACAGACGACGCCAATTAATTGTGCACGATCTGGTTGCTCCTAGCTGGAGGGCAGCTCGGACATCGATTGCTTAGCTGGCCGGTCGAACTGCAAGCAGAGAACGACTCAGAGGACCCGGTATGGGCACTCTGATGCTTAAGTTAGTACTCTTGTTGAGCAAGCTAGATGCTTGAATGCTAGATTGCTTGTAAGTAGCAATCGTGTGTCACTTGTGTCACTGGGGTTGAAGTCCTTATATAGGTGAGCTACCGTAGGTCTCACGAAACACCTCCGAGATCTTCGGCCCGTGCTGTTAGGAGTTCATTCTGCACCAGGAGGTGGACTTCGTGCTAGCCGATAAGGCTTATCGAGTTTGTCCGATCTATGAGGAATAAGGATAAGATCTATTGATGTGCGGCGTGATCCCAAAGAGGTTGGAGATAGCTGGCTTGCTTCTAGAAGTAGGCTACGTGTCACTTTGGCAGGTCGGGCCATGACGAGTTGATTGGACCTCTAACCTAGCCGAGGTGACCTGGCCTACTAAGGTGGCAGGAAATGCTGAGTCAATGTCCAATCAACAGATTGCTTCCACGTGTTCGTTCCTAAATAGGTCAGGCCAAATCACCCCTCATCACAGTCTTGGACCATGAACATGTTACTAGTACAAATCCAATCGAATCTTCTTTGGCCCATAACTTTATGACTGAATCTAGCATACGTCCTACTAAGACTCAATCCATGACACACACAAATGAACTTACCAATCCATCAACTACTCATCACAGTCTTAGACCTCCTTCCCCATTTGAGTGATTACATATGCCTCACCATTAAAACTCCCAAACCCACTTCAAACCTAGGATCAGCCTTGTCTTCCACACTCTTGGATCATACTGAACCAAAGAATTATGTTGATGCTGCTATACATCCACATTGGTAAAAATCCATGAAATAAGAGTTCTCTATCCTTGAGTGCAATAGCACTTGGGTGCTGACTCCCTTACCTACTAACAAATCACCCATTGGTTGTAAATGGGTATTCAAGTTAAAGTTAAAGCCTGATAGAACAATTGATAGATACAAAGCCCGGTTAGTAGACAAAGGCTACACACAAGAAGAAGGTATTGACTACCATGAAACATTTGCCCCAGTTGCCAAGCTCAAAACTGTACAGTGCTTACTCTCTATAGCCGCGGCTCGGCAATGGGATGTTCATCAAATGGACGTCAATAATGCCTTTCTTCATGGTGATTTACATGAAGAAGTATATATGATTCCACCACTTGGTCTCCTACCAGTTGGTGATAATCGGGTTTGTCATCTACAAAAGTCCTTATACGGTCTTAAACAGGCCTCATTGGTTTGAGAAATTAGCCTAAGCATTGAGAAACAATGGCTTTCAGTAGTCAACGACAGACTCTACACTCTTCACTTCAACAAGGTTTAATAGTTTTCTTGCTATGCTTGTATATGTTGATGACCTTCTTATTGTTGGTAATGATCCAAGTCAAATTGTTGGTCTGAAAGCATACATCAGCAAATGTTTCAACATAAAAGACCTAGGATCTTTACACTATTTTTTGAAATCGAGTTCACAAGGTCAAATTCTGGCATATTCATGCATTAGCGCAAGTATATTCTCGACATCCTTAAAAATGTTAGAATGATAGGATGTAGACCCAACCCACATTCAATTACTCAACAACAGCACTTGGCAACAGATAAGCGGCCTACACTTGCACATCTAAACTTGTTGGAAGACTAATCTATCTAATTGTCACATGCCCAGACATTAATTATGCCATGCACACGTTAAGTCAATTCATGAACCAACCCAAGCTCATATGGATGCTATTATGCACATACTTCGTTATCTTAAGGGCACCTTACATCATGGACTATTGTTGTCATCCACTAATGACCTCGTGATTAGAGGTTTCTATAACTCCAATTGGGTTGGCTGTCCACTTACAAGGCGATCCACAATAGGCTACATCACCTTCCTTAGCAATTTACCACTCTCGTGGAAGACAAGAAAGCAGTAGACTGTAGAGCATTCAACTGCTAAAGCTGAATACAGGTCGATGGTAGCTGCAACTAGTGAATCAGTATGGTTAAAACGTCTACTCACTAATCTTGGCCTCCATCATATTAGACCAATGCTTCTCTTTTGCAACAAGAAAGTTGTTCTACATATTGCAACCAATCCAGTCTTTCATGAGTGCACAAAACATATTGACATCGATTGTTATTTTGTACGTGAACACCTTCAAGCTAGGACTATTTCTATACATCACATCTCTACCTCTGATAAACCAACTGACTTGTTCACCAAAGCTCTCAGTTGAGACTAATTTCATGCACTCATATCCAAGTTGGGCTTAGTTTCTTTCCCCACTCCAACTTGACGGGGAGTATAGGAAGAAGCCAGTTGTACAAAACAGCTGTACAAGCTTTCTTGTTTCTTCATTTCTTGATTTCACCATGTGTTCTTAAAGTCCATTAGAGTACATGTGTTATGCATCTATATATACATTTAATAGAAACTATTTGACACTCTTCTCACATTTTATAGAAAAGAAGAAGGGGAAGAGAGAAATAGAGAGAGAGTGAGGGAGGGAGAGATAGAGAGATTGGCCTCCTTCTCATTGTTGCCGCTCTGTGTCGAATGGAGGGAGAAGATGAATATTGCATTACCTCAAATTAGAAATTTAGGTTTGCTTAAAGAGTCGGGTGTAGTGGAAGTTTCGTAATTTTGTAATTTAAAAAAGGTTAGGTCAAATCGGGTCTAGAGGGTCAAACCAGGATTCTTGGGTGAATGGAGGGGAGTTTGCATTGGATAATAGATGGTCGGGATGAGTTTTGGTCACAGAGAGGGGTTTCATGTGTGTAGACCAACCAGATTAGTTAAAATGAAATCTTTTTAGATGGGTGGGTAAATGGGGGTATTTATGGTTGAAATTTGGCAAGGTGAGGTTTTTGGACGGTACAAGTTGATTGGTGACATCAGATTGGGCTAAATGGGCCTAGATCAGGTGGATTTAGAAAAGGGCATTATTTAGTCAATCTAGGGTTTTAAAACAAAATCATTGTACGATGAAAGGGTAGATGGGGCAAGTTTTGGGTGAAACTTCACAGGGTGGGGTTTTTGGGAAGTTTGAGGTGATTGGTAAATTTGGATTGTCCCAACAGGGCCTGGGTCAGGAAGATCTGGAAGGGTAGTGGTTCAATCAATATAGGGCTTCGAAATGGAATCTTGATATGATTAAGGGACAAATAAAGGTATTTTGGGGTGAAATTTTATAGGTGGATATTTAAGGGCGTCCTAGATCTAGTGGTGATGTCTGATTGGTTCAGGAAGGTCAAGATCGTAGAAATTTTGGTCAACAGAATGATCTAGAATAGAATCCTGGTTTGATGGAAGGGTAAATGGGGGAATCTGGGGTTGAGACTTTATAGGTAGGTGTTTTGGTGTATCCGGAGTTTAATAGTGTGATCTGATTGGTTTGGATGTGATTAGATCAAGCGGATCTGGGTTCTGAGTGTTTAGACGAACGAGAGGCATCATAATGGAATCTTTGCTTGATAAAGGGGTAAATGGAGGAATCTTGAGCTAAAATTTTATGGGTAGAAATTTTGAGAGGTCTTAAGTCTAAAGGTGGTGTCTGATCTGAGGGTAAAAGTGTAGACGGGGTTGACCGGGGCCATCAAATTGGTATTCGATGGACTTAATGGTGGATTTAGGGTATTAAATCTGAAGGCTGAAAGTTGGGATTTTTGGGTTTTTGGGTGTTTTGGAGAGATTGGATGGATCTGATAAGGTGTTTGAGGTAAATTGGAGGTTCAGGCGGCGAACTAAGCAAAAAATTAGGTGTTAACATTGTCCAGGGCACAGCTTTGGACAAAAAGGGCCCACCTAGGCTTGTGCCATGGGCCATACTAGAATTCCCTTTTGAGGGGTTCCGGACCAAGCAAGCATGGCCTACAACACAAGATTAGGTGAGCATGTGAGCACAAGCCTAGGTGGGCATGTGTCGTTGCTATAGGAAAATAAATCGAAGTGTTGATAAACTTGCAAATTTAGCTATCTCGCAAGAAAGACGTCTTCTCTTGTTTGAATATCCTCCAATAAGAGCTTCATCATGTTTTATGGCAGGATATGAGAGGAATGTCTAGTTGGAGGTCTTGTCCTCCTAATATGTAGTTCTTATATTATATATATAAAATGAAAGAAAGAGCTTATAATTTTTGTAAATATGCTAGAGGTTCTCAACCAAAGAGACAGGGATAGTTAGATTATATAACTACTTTTTTTTCGATAGGAAATCATGCAAGACCCACATGTGGCAGCTGATAGTTTTACATACGAAGGCAAGGCATTTAAAATATGGTTGGACAATGGGAATGACACATCGCCAGTTACAAACTAAAAGAGTGATGACTTCAACTTCATCCCCAATCATGCCCTTCGATCTGTAATTCAAGACTATCTTCACCACTCCTAAATTTCTATCCGTGTATATACCCAAAGACTGATAATTTTTCTTTTCAATTTTATGTATAGATCAAATAGGTTTGTGTGTATCTATACCATAAATGATATAAAATTGGAATCATATATCCAAGTAATAAGGGTGGATTCGAGCCGAACCGAGTTTAATACCTAGCTATTCGAGCTTGGCTCGTTAAAAAATTGTTAGGCTTGAGTTCGAGCTCAAGCTTGATTCGATCTAAAGACTTGAGCTCAAATTTGGCTTGGCTCAAAAGCTTACAAGTTCAACCTAGGTTCGGCTCGAGCTTAACTACGAGCCAAGCTTCCTATAAAAAATAAAAATTATACATGTAAAAATATTTTTTTATTTTACATACAAAAAATAAAAATTATAAAAAATATTAGATATAAATATATGTATGTATACATATAATAAAAAGTATTACATATAAGGCCAAGTTAGCAAACAAGCCCATATATCAGGTTCGAGGGCTCGAAGCTCAGTTTAAACTTAGTATGTGTTTTGATGGAGGGTGATTTGGCCTGACCTCGTAGCACAGGTACACGTGGGCGTGACCTTGCTCAAATAGTGACTCAGCATGACAGTGCAACGAGCGTGAGCACAACTCGGAGGGAAAGTCCCACCGAATTCAGCACGGCAACTCGGCAGGTAAACTACTCGCCGAAAGCCGCCTTGCCTGCACCTCCTCCCCGGGGTTAAAGCGCTTCGGGGGGTCCCGAGTTCGGGGCATCCTGACCCCCTTTTGAGACCCGAGCTCCTCCCAATGGACCTCGGGCCACTCCCAAGCAAGAACGCACTGATTCTTCTCCGGACGACCCGAGGCACAAAGACCTCGGGTCGGCTAGCTCGGCATAACCGGCTACAGGCGGCCCGTCACTCAAAGGACAGCCCAACTCAGGGTAATTCGCAGGAGAGCAGTTCAGTATACCACAGGAGGGCTTCCTGCCCGACCGCTGTACCCGAAAAACCTGTGGACAGTAGGCATGTCCCCCTCCCGCGCCTGCCACCTTTAGAAAGGCGTCACGCACCTGACAGACACCCTGCAACAACGGCCCCGCGCGTGCCACATCAGCCCTGCCTGTAACGGCTGTGGCTGACTGACAATGGCGGTTATACCTGTCCTGTCAGAGGTCAGAAGGCCTGAAGCAACGGAATTCAGTTATAAGGGGCTTATTCTCAAGGAACAAGGTATCTTCAATCACTCGCGCAACCTGCACTCTTAGCCTTCATTTTCCTTCAGTTCTTGCACACAATATTAACTTAAGCATCAGAGCGTTCCCGCTAGGAAACCCCCCGGGAGTTCTTCCTCTTTCCTCTCGTTTCAGGTACCTCTCAGGAGCCACGCGAGTGCCAGCTAGGAGTGACCGGATTGCGCTACATCATTTGGCGTCGTCTGTGGGAAACGCTTCAAAAAGCCTTTCTCTCTAAACTCTTTCGGTTCTTTCCCTCCTTGAAACAATCCAACGCTCATGGCTTCCACTAGCAACGTCGGATGAAGCACGGAAATGGATAACTCCAGGGAACAACCCCAGCTTCCTACTGTCTGTATCGGACAGTTCATCGTCCCCCTCTCAGCGGACGGAATCCCCAGCTTGAATGTGCCTCTCGCAGTGGCACCTGTCATCGCCCCACTCCCTGCTACAGTCGGAATGACGTTCACCGAACCTTCGGTCGTGCCCCCAACGGCCAGCCCGAACCAATTGGAGGACTTGATCCAGTGCATGTGGGCCATGCAGGCTCAAATGCAACAGTTTTAACAACTTCAGCTCTATCAACAACATGTACTGCACCAGGTCTCCCAGTGTTAGTATCAGCAGCAGTTCCCCCAGCTTCAGCAGCCTCAGCTCCCTCCTCAACGCCCAGCCTCGCAGCAAGCCAATTCTCGCCGCCAGAACGAGCGCCCCTCCGACAAAGGAGAGGCCTCCCAAAATCTCCCAAAAAATCAGGCCTCCCCCCACGGCAGGCGAGAGAGACCGGCTACCTCGATCTCGCCACGGTTGGACAGGTCGGGAGGACCCTAGCTTGGCAGGTCTACATCACCTCGACAGTCGAAGTTTGGAACTCCGATCCTTGAAAACCGGTTCGAAATCTTGGCAACAGACTCCAAGCAGGACCCCTCTGTCCATAGCCATCACCAGCCGACCGGGTTACTTCCTACGCAAACCATTCCGGACAGCACAGAGGTAACAGCACGAACGCCGAGCCCACCAAGAGGCAAAGACGCCACCGCCGAGCTCGCCGATCCGTCACCCGCGGTTTGCCCGAGGTCAGGGGCAAAGAAGAGGTAAGCTCGACTGAGGTCAAAGCTCTCCTCCTCTCAGTTTCATCCCCCCTGTCTTCCGAACTCCTAGCAGTCCCGATGCCCAAAGACTTCAAGCTCCCCCCTCTTGACAAGTACGACGGGTCGTTTGACCCGAATGATCATGTAGATGCCTTTCAGTCACAAATGCACCTGGCGAGAGCCAGAGAGTCGTGCATGTGCGTGGCCTTCTCCACCACTTTTAGAGGAGCCGCCCGCACGTGATACCGGAATTTGGCACCTGGGTCGATAAGAAGTTGGGCGTAGTTCGCACAAACCTTCACGTCCCACTTCGTCACCAGCAAACGGTGCCCGCGAACTGAAGAAAGCCTTCTCGGCATAGTGCAGAGAGAAGGAGAGTCCATCCGAGGCTATATCAAACGGTTCAACGATGCCTGTATGCATATACCATGCCTGGATCCCGCCGTACGCCTTGCAGCAGCCAACAAGGGCGTGACACACAAAGAGTTCAAATGGCACATGGTCGTCAACCAGCCCGCGACCATAACCGAGTTTCTGAATCTTGCGGACAAGTTCATAGCCACCGAAGAGGAGATCAACCGGAAGGGCGAGGGCGCACCCGAAAAAAAAAAGAGAGAAGAAGAGCCTTCTAGTCAAGGGTACAGCCAAAAGAAAGGAAACAGTTCGGGGGCCAAAGCCGGGTTAATTGTTCTGAGCTCCTGTAGTGGACCGAGCTGATTACACCCCACTGAACGCGAAGCGGGCCGAAATCCTGATGGCGATCAAGGACGCCCCGTACGTGAAGTGGCCACCCCGTCTGAGGGGGAATCCCAATGAAAGAAATAAGAGTCTGTATTGCAGTTTTCACAAAGATCACGGTCACAGTACCGAGAGTTTTAAAAACCTCCGCGACGAGATAGAGGAGCTCATCCGTTGCGGATATTTGAGAAACTTTGTACAAAATAATAATAACAATAGTAATAAAGCAAGTCGGCAAGGGGAGCACGGTAAAGAAGCTCCCTAGTCCAGCAGCAGGCCGGCCGAACAACCGTAGAGGCAGCAGCCTCTGGAGGAGAGGCCAGTTCGGGGGACCATCCACATGATAGTGGGAGGTTCGATCGTTGCGGGTTGCACTTCAGCAACAGCTCGGACGTCAGTTCGTGAGGCCACCCGGGAAGAGCAGAACCCCCCAAAGCGGCCGAAGACAGGAGACCCAATTTTTCTTCACAGAAGGCGGTGCGCGAGGGGTCCACTACCCCCACGATGAAGCGCTTGTAATAAAGCTAAGAATCAATGACTTTGAGGTCAGGCACGTACTCGTTGACTCAGGCAGCTTAGCCGACATCCTTTTCAAAGCTGCGTTCAACCAGCTTCAGTTGCAGAGGAGCGACCTGAAGCCTACAGACACTCCTTTGGTGGGTTTCAGCGGAGAAGAAGTCTGTCCCCTTGGGAAAATAATAGTACCTATAGAAGTCGGCACATGGCCTTGTGTGGTCAGTTTCAAACACGACTTCCTGGTGGTCGCGACCCCCTCCCCCTACAATGCCATAATAGGTCGACCAATGACCCTTGTCCTATGGGCGGTGGTCTCCACTTACCATTTGGCTATGAAGTTCCCAACAGACTTCAATGTGGGAGTAGCTTGGGGCAACCAGCTCGAGTCCCGCAAGTGTTATGTTTCCACCGTGAAGGAGAAGAGCGAGCCGCGCCCACGGAAGAAACAGTCGCGGTCCCGACCTGAGCAGCAAACCCAGCACAAATGCTTTAGATCGGCGCTTCCGTCCAGGAGCCCCTACGATCCGAACTGGTAAGCTTCTTACTTCAAAATTTATATATTTTTGCATGGTCCACGGCAGAGATGCCCGATATAGACCCTGACCTTATAACTCACAAGCTGAATACTGACCCTGTAGTTAGGCCCGTTAGACAGAAGAAATGCAACCTAGCCCCGGAGCGGCGGAAAGCGGTCGACGAGGAGGTCGAGAAGCTCTTCGCAGCTGACTTCATAAGAAAAGTCCACTACCCGAGCTGGGTAGCCAACCCCGTCCTGGTAAAGAAGGCCAACGGCAAGTGGCGCATGTGCGTCGACTACACCAACCTGAACCGGGCTTGCTCGAAAGACTGCTTCCCGCTCCCTAGAATTGACCGTTTGGTGGA